>OU343222.1:245414014-245611088 GCA_910596185.1 Chrysanthemum makinoi | reverse complement strand
TAATGAGATAAATATAGTGATTTTTTTTTTTTTTTATTCTTTTTTTTAAATTGGATTTTGAATTCAATTTTTGAGGAATTGTATGTGGGTCAAATTTTTCAAAAAGAGTATTTGTTGTTTGGCAAGAATTGCGAGAAGTTTATGATAAAGTTGATGGTTTTGTGACTTTTCATTTGCATAAGAAAACTAATTCTCTATGTTAAAATGGAACTTCTATTTCTGATTATTACAATAAATTAAATGCTTTGTAGAAACAATTTAATGCACGAGTCCAATTAGCTAGATGCACTGGTCATGTTGCTGAGGATTTTAAGACACATAATTAACTGTTTAAACTTTAAACTAATGCAATTCTTAATGGGACTTGATTATGTGTATATGAAAACTAGAAGTAATATCTTATCTCAAAGGGTGTTGATAACATCAAATAATATTACTTTTTAGTTATCATTGTCCCATGTTTATTACTTCATTTTTATCATTTTGTATGTATTGGTACTTAAATGCTACAAATTTGCAGAATTGGATTAAACGATATATTGGAACAGAAAGATGTGGAAAATGACTTAAATTGAAGAAAATAGTGAAAAAACGTCTATTCAAGGAGAACTACGGCGTAGAAAGATTATTGTATGTATGTCGTAAAGATAAAGAAGTACACATGAAATCCTATTCAAGATGTCTACGATGTAGAAATATCAAAACGTCTACGCCGTAGATAGGATGAAGAATCTGTCATCATTTTACACAAGAGTATACGACGTAGAGAGGTCTTGGATCTACGTCGTATACATATAAAGGCATTTCAGGGAATTTAATGCTACACTGACTACGACATAGAGCTAAGTGAGCATCTATGTCGTAGAAGAGTCGAGCTCCGAAATCTATAATCTACCCACGATGCATGCAAAGCCGTCAAGTTTTCTCCAAGGCGTGACTTGTGAATGGCCATGTAAACTTAAACGGCTCAACGAATGCAATGAAGATCTGGAGTATAGGGTCTCCCAGGTCGTTATGTCCCAGTGAGCTATGCAATGGATTATCAAGCGTAAAGTGATCGAAATTTGAACGGATAAAAGGATTATGATTATTATAACTAAAGAAAAAACAAGCAATTACAAAGGCTTAAATACAAATTAAAGAAAATTAAAAAGATAAAAAATATTAAATAAACGCTATCACTATTTGCAAAATGATGTTTTGATTTTATGTTTTATAAAACAATAAAACTAAATGTAGCGTCTGGCGAAAAGTGAAACTTACACAATATTAAACCTAAAAATATGAAAATGATATTTTTACAAACCTAATGATAAAAGAAAATTTATAGAAAAAGAAAATTATTTTTATCACTAATTAATTAATTAATATTAATTAAAAACTAGTTTTAACTATTTAATATTAGCCTAAAATACAAGAAAATATGAAATAAAGCTAGAAAAATAAAATTATGACTTAGAAAAATCTAAAATATCAAAATAGAATTTTCAAAACTATTTTTGTATTTTTATGATTATTTTTCTATTTTATAGGAATTAAAAACTATTTAAAACTAATTAAATTACTTAAAAATACAAATTTAACTAAGAAAAATCTAGAAAAATATTTTTTTGTCTTTTTATATTTATCTTAACTTAATAAAAATGAAAAATTATTTTTTTTGAACCTTTTCTTAATTTTTTGTATTAAAAGCTAATTAAAAATGCTTAAAAACCAATTAAAATCAAGAAAAATAGCAAACAAGCTAGGAAAAATCTGAAAATTTCAGGAAAACTCTAAAATTATATTAGAAATCTAGGAAAAATGGAGAAACAGGTGGTTGTTTTTGTAATAGGGGCTGCTAAGCCAGGGCTTATAAATAAGCACTTGAATAAGCCAAATGATCAAAACAAGCCATCAGTGATTCTGAGAAGCTCTAATATGCTATATGTACCCAAATGCAACTAAAGACAACAAGTTTCAACTTCTGGATTACAAGCTACCAAGATTTGATGTTAAGAGATTATAAGCTAAAACAGTTTTCAGGTGCTACTTTAGAGCTTAAGCCTGAGACTACTTGATAATGGAAAACAAAAGTTGGAACTTAATATAGACCGGTTGGCTATCTGAAATCCACGGTGAGACTTGGACAAGCTCAAATGAGCTTGTTGCAACTCTGCAAAATACTACTGCAACCCGACTGAGTTAATGCGAGTGTGTGCTTGTAGCTATAGCCTGTTAAGCTCATTTGGAGCTTAAAGAAAAATCACAAAAATATGTAAAAATGGTAATAAAGAAATAGACCAAGAGAAGTTTATACACCCACAATTTCAATTGATTTGGTCCAGAATTGAAGCAAAGAAAAATCTTTTGAGTTGGCTAAAAACAGATTTGCAACTTTTGACTTTTGATGAAAAAATGAAATCTTGACTTTTATGAACTTTGATTCAAATTTAAGGATTGATCTTGGTTTATATTGATGAAATGAAGTTACAAAAGCTTGGTCTATGGTTTTGAACATAAAACAAGTGATTGGATTTTCAAAACACAACAGATAGTACATTGTTAACGATTGGGGTGAGATTTTGACTATAGGTGTTTCGCACAAACTAAGGCGGTTATGAGTTAATTAGGAGTTAACAAATATGAACCAACAGAATTAAACCATGGAGCTAGCCTGCAAGCAGTTAAATAACAATGCCAAACACCTTTAATGGTATTTTGCAAATTTAAGTGAGACAACTACTGAGCATACTTGAATCAATGATCAAGCTAAGTCTATAAGTCCTAAATACAACTACTTAAACAAGATTTAACCAGTTATGACAACAATTGAAGATTATGCTAAGAAGTCTTGAAAATTACTTACAAAGGGTCCTAGCCACTATGGCTTGAAACAATGAACCAAAGTACCACTAACCTATCCAAAACCAACCCAAGTACTCAAATCAACCAATGCCGCATACTGCTTCAACCCATATTCATTTCCATTTCCAAGATTGCCCCGTTTGACTTTCTTTGCCCAAGAACCAATTTGGCTTAAAACTAAAATGTAAGCTTATAAAAAGCTATGAGAAGCTTGTATAAGCTTATTGGAACTGAGAAACAAGCTAATGGGAGCTTGTATACAAGACTTTGAAATGGAAATTTTCAACAGTGGACTCAAAAGTATGACTTTGATATAAACTATGAAGCGAAGCTTAAAATAGATTATATTGATGATTTAACATGAGTTTGATACAAGACAACAAAAATTACTGAGATATTACACTTAATTAAAAACTTTGAGATAAAAACGACATTAACAAAACTTAAAAACTAGTAGACTCCTTTCTACTCTTCCTCCTTGCCTCTTTTATAATCCAAACTTATTCTCTCTCATCTCTGATTGTTTCCCAACACTTTTCTTGACCATTGGATTGCTTAAATTCATCATGGCCGTTTAATTGGATTTTGGCACCAAAATTGATTTATCCTTTGGAAGGTTGAGTGAGGAGGGGGGAGGTGCATTAAATGCATCTTGGAGGCTTGTTGAGGTGGGGGGAACAAGTTTGAGTGGAGGGAGAGAAGGGGAATGGGTTGCACGGTGAGTTGCGAAGCGATTGGAGAGGATGACTTTTGGCGTTTGCTTCTTTTGACGAGTTTGACCAAGGGTTAATAATATAAGGGGTCAAAAGTGGTTAAATGGCGAGGGGGTCCAAATAGTTTGACAAGGCCAAATGGGTATAAGGGGTTTAAATCACAAGGACTAATGTTGCAATTTCGAAAATAGAGGACCATTACGCCAATTCATCAAAGTTGTTCCAAGGGCTAAAAGTGACAATCTCAAAAAGTACAAGGACCAAACTTGATATTTTCCAATTTCCAGGGGGCCATTTTGCCAAATTTCAAACTTGAAGGACTAATTTTGTAATTTTCTCAAAACTTTTGACATTTTTCACCAAAGGACTAATTTTGACAACTTATGATTTTAAAAGGACCTTTGGTGATTTTTCTTTTGAAATAAGTGCTTAGGGACTAATTTTGACAATTTTGAAACTTGGGGAATTTGACGCCATTTATGCAAACTTTGCTCATTTTCATCGATTTTAAGCATTTTGCATCTGAAACATATAAAATGCCATTTTGAAATATTTTCAGTATTTTGATGCATTCGAGCATTTTAAGCGTTTTGCAGTTGATTGACCCAAAATGATGAGTATTTACACACTCATTAATTCCCCACACTAAACTATTGCTAGTCCCTAGCAATCTTTTGAAAAAAACTTAATGGATTTGAATCTCTTTACCAAAGCCATTACTTCTGGAGTAGCCAAATGTTTCAGTTCAAGTAAGAACCATGGTACACGGATAACCATGTGATTTTGAGCAAACCACCCGACTTCAACGGATTTGATTTGTCTTTACCGAAGCCGTTTATCGGACTAGCCAACTCTAAGATAAATTATCAATATTATCTTTGGTGAGCTGATTACCAATTATGGTTTTTCCTCTGCCTTTACCACAAGCCATAAACTTGCGGGCTAGCCAACTCTTCACTTTTAAGGATATGGTGGTGATACCATACAATTTTTGGGCAAATTGCAAGCCGTCAACGGATTTGAGATATCTTTACCAAGAGTTTGCTCTGGATTAGCCAATCCTTTTGTTTATTAGACAAAGCGGTTGATAACCAAATGAGTAAGTGCAAAACACTCCCAAAAAATTTGGCCAAAACGGGGATGGTGGTATAATTACATGATAAAATTCGGTGAAATTCCCCACACTTAGAAATGAATATTGCCCTCAATATTCAAAGTACCGGCGGTTATGCGAAACAAAGAACGTGGGGAAATACTACATTCATTATTTGAAGATTTTTTTTTGGAACTTTTGCATATACACAACATGTGGGGCAACCCCCCCACTAGGGTGGTAGAAAGATAGAAAAAGTGATATGGGTGAAAACCCATATGGCATGCTTCTTGTTTTTGATTACCGAGTCGCTAGCTTGACTCGATCCCCGCATTCATTGGTTCATGGGGAAAGTTTGTAAGTCGGGACAACCTGTATGGAATGTCCTCTCCACAGTAATGCTTCACTCGATGACCATTCACTTTAAAATTAGGACCATCGGGTTGAGATAACTCAATGGTACCATAAGGATAAACCTTAGCGATAGTAAATGGACCAGACCAGCGGGATTTTAATTTTCCCAAGAAAATCTTCAATCTTGAGTTGAAAAGAAGGACTCGATCACCGACGCGTTGAAAAGCGGTTTTTGATTTTTAGTCATGAATCTTCTTTGTCTTTTGTTTATAGATCAAAGAGTTCTCGTAGGCTTGATCACGGAGTTCATTTAATTCATTCATTTGAACTTTCCGATGATCACCATCTGTCTGAATATCAAAGTTAGCATGCTTCAAGGCCCAGTATGCCTTGTGCTCGAGCTCAACTGGTAGATGACATGCCTTCCCGTACACCGCTTGTAAGTGCACCCGATGGGTGTTTTGTAAGTATGCGGAATGCCAGTCGCGTCATCTAGCTTATCCGACCAAGAGGCGGTTTCACCAACCGTCCTCTCGAATTCTTTTAATCCCGGTTAGAAAACCACTTGCGCCTTTGGTTTGTGGGTGAGTGCGATGAGAGGCGGTGAGTTACAGGTACTTTGCATGACTCTTTCAAGCTGGTCATTGCAAAAATACCACGATCACGATTATGGCTCGTGGAGTTCTAAACCTAGCAAATAGAGATTTTAAGAATTTCACAACAACTCGGGCATCGTTGGTGGGTAAAGCCTTAGCTTCAACCCATTTTGACAAGTAGTCAACGGCCACGAGTATGTATTTGTTACCACGGGAAGAAGGAAATGGCCCCATAAAGTCAATGCCCCATATGTCAAAAATCTCACACACTTGAATGGCGTTTTGCGGCATTTCATTTCTTTGTGAGATATTCCCGTGGCGTTGACAAGCGTCAGGTTTTTGACAAATTCATGGGCATCTTTGTAGATTGTGGGCCAATAGAATTCGGAATCAAACACCTTCTTGGCGGTGTAGTTGGGGCTATGATGTCCCCGGTAGGTCGAGAATGGCAAGCTTTGAGAATGTCAATAGCTTCACGACCACCATACACACATCGCGATGACTTGATCCGCGCAAATTTTAAACAAGTAGGGGTGCGTCGAAATAATGTTTCACATCTTTAAAGAATTTATTTTTACTTGGGGCGACATCCCTTTCACCACAAAGTTACCCGCATGGTAATTTGCAAAGTCGCAAACCATGGGCAGAAGAGTCTCCACGACAAGAAACCACATTGAGTGTTTCGAGAGGAAATGTTTCATTAATTTCCTTTTTCTCGAACACATCTTGGTGAGGGTTCTCTAATGGAACGAGATGATGAGGCAGCCGGGTTCTCAGCTCCTTTTTTTTTTTATCACGAATAATGATATCAAATTCTTGTAGGAGGAGAACCCAGCGAACAATCTCGCTTTGCATCTTGTTTTCAAAGAGATATTTGAGCCCGAGTGATCCGTATACACCGCATTTGGTCAAGATAAGGTATGGCGAAACTTTTCAAGCGCATACACCACGACTAATAATTCTTTTACGTAGTGGTGTAATGGGTTTGAGCTGATCATAGTTTTGCTTGCGTAGTGGATTGGCTTGAAAATGCTTGGTTTTGCGTTGCCCCAAGGCGCACCGATAGCAAAATCGCTTGCATCGCACATGAGCTCGAAGGGTAAATCGGTCGGGGCAACTAGAATGGGTGCTTCCGTAAGCATTTTCTTTAATGTTTCAAAAGCTTCGATGCACTCAGGAGAAAAGATAAAAGGAGCATCTTTTGCGAGAAGATGGGTCATAGGCCGAGCGATTTTAGAGAAATCTTGAATGAATCTTCGATAAAACCCGGCATGACCTAGAAAACTCCTAATACCTTTGGCGGTAGTAGGATGAGGTAATTTAGCAATAACATCAACTTTTGCCCTATCTACCTCAATCCCATTCTTGGAAATCTTATGGCCAAGGACTATGCCTTCTTTGACCATAAAGTGGCTCTTCTCCCAATTTAGACATAGATTGGTGTCTTCACACCGTTTTAGCATTTTGTCAATGGGAGACATGTATGAAATGAGCCCCCAATGACCGAGAAGTCATCCATAAACACCTCCATAGTTTCCCCGATCATGTCGTGGAAAATTGCCATCATACATCGTTGGGCGTGCGGGAGCATTGCATAGGCCAAAAGGCATAGTCGTAGGCAAACGTCCGTATGGGCGGTGAATGTGGTCTTTTCTTGATCGGCGGATCAATGGGGATCTGAAAGTAACTCGAGAAACCATCAAGGAAACAATAGTACTCGTTCCCTGCTAATCTCTCAAGCATCTGGTCCATGAAGGGTAGACGAAAATGGTCTTTACGGGTGGCTTCGTTTAACTTGCGATAGTCAATACACACACGCCATCCGGTAACCAATCGAGTCGAATTAACTCGTTCTCTTTTTGTGACAATAATGCCACCCTTTTTGGGCAGCAATGAATGGGCTAACCAAGGACTATCGGATCGGGTAAATCAAACCGACATCAAGAAGTTTGAGAACCTCTTGTTTGATAACCTCATGAATCTTAGGATTCACCCTTCTCTGATGTGAGATTGGTTTGGTGAAGTCATCCTCCATTAAGATTTTGTAGTACAAAACTTCGGGGTTGATACCTTTAATGTTCGGAGAGTCGCCAATTGCTTGCTTGTGTGACTTCAAAACCTTTATGAGAGCAGTTTTCTCCTCCTCAATCAAGTCTTTAGCAATTATGACGGGTAATTTATCATCACCCTCCAAGAATGCATACTCGACGGTAGGTAGGTCCTTAAGTTCAACCCTGAAATTCTTCAAGAGATGTTTATACTTGATTTGATTTCCTCGATTGTATCTCTTTCGGAGTAGTAGGTAATGGATCTTCATTAAGCAATTGCTCAAGATAAAGAATATTCCCCCTCCGAATCATACACACCATCAATTCCAGGCGGAATCGATTCATCGATTAGCAAGAAATTCATCGATCTCTTCCGAGAGGAAGTCACCTCCCTCAAAGCGGAGAGGAGAGGGGAAGATTCGGCAATGATAGGTTGAGAAGATGTGGTGGAATCCCCACCACGAATTATGAAGATAACCAAGAAACTCTTGAAAGTACTCCTCCGGCAATATCAATTAAATCGACTCGATTAAGCGATTCGATATCATAATTTGAGGAGTACCTCGAAGTTTGTCGAGGTTAAAGGTAATGACTTCATTACCCACACGTAAAGTGATTTCTTGCTCAAATACATCAATAAGAGCCGGCCCGTTCTCGGGAATCCTCGTCCAGCGATGAGAGGAACCGATGACGCATCGAAATCAACAACCACAAAATCAGTTGGAAAATGGAACTTTCCTACTTTCACAAATACATCCTCGGCAATGCCAAAGAGGACGCTGAGATAGAACGATCGCAAGCTCAAGAGTCATGCGGTAGGAATAAGTTCGGAAGAAAGTTTCTTCCACTTGAATAAGGCATCGGATTGATGCTTGCACCAAGATCGGCAAGGGCAAAGCATTCAATCATCCCGGGAAAAACACAAGGAAGAAGAAATTTTCGGGATCTCCTCGGGAAGCTTCTTTAACAAATCGCTGAAAGCAATTTTCATTCGGAGTCTTAGCCATTTCAACGACTTTCCTTGTTGCTCAACATGTGCTTCAGAGTAGATGCAAACTTGGGCATCAACATGATGGCATCCGCGAAGCTTATGTCAAAATGAAGTTCTTGGAAAATTTGAAAGAATTTTTCCATTTGATGACTAGCTTTCTCGCGGAGCTTTTGCTCATGTAAAGCGTGAGGTAAGGAATAGAAGTTTGGATTTGGGGTTACCAACCGAGGTTCAAAAACAACCTGGGTTTGGTATTGGGTTTGGGGACAACCTGAGGATGGACATTTTTGGTACTTCCGTTATTAGTAGGAAGTTCCTTGTCCTTTGTCGCCTCGGTTAGCTTCCACTACCTTCGAGAGAAGAAGAGGTAGTAGGAATAAGGGCCCATCATAAACACCACTTGTTGTGATCGCCTTTGCCGCCTCGGATTAGCGATCGTGTTGCTAGGTAAGGTACACGAGCCAGAGGTCGATCATTTAAAGACTTCTTAATGTCGCAACGGCTAACCAACAACCGATTCATTTCTTCTTGGGATTTCATGAATTGTTTCAACAACTCATCGGATGATGGTCGGTTGGAACAATGGCTTGAGTTTGCAGGAAAGTATCGGCCTCTATTGTTAGGATTAGGGCCTTGATTTTGAAAATTCCCTTGATTATTGCCATGAAAATACCCTTGGTTGAAATTTCGACACGGGTTTCTATTGAAATCTCCTTGGTGTTGGAAATTTTGATTCTGATTTTGAAAACCGTTGTTTGGAATGAAATTACCTTGGTTTTGGAAACCTTGGTTTTGTCTATTTTGATTTTGATTACGGTTTTGATTGAAACCGGAGGTCCGTGGTAGTGGTTAGCGATTGGTTGGTCTATAGGAGCACGATATTGGTTGCCTCCTTGATTAGAAATCCCGCCCACAACATTGGCTTCAAAGGTTACGTCGGTGGCCATACAATTATAATAAGCATGGGGGCCACCACAAGTAACACAGACTTCCACTTTCTTAACTTCGGCAGGAGGTGAAGTTTGTGGAAAAGAGACTTTCTTTTGGTTGGAGAGAACCAAAGCTTGAATAGCTTCCGAAGTTTGTCAATCTTAGCATGCAGGACCGACTACGCGGCGAAGAAGAAGGACCAACACCGACTTGGGAAACAGGCCTGCGGTTGCTGCAGCGGACTTTAGATTTGTTTTCGGCGAGCTTCTTTGGCAGTTTTACTCAAGAAATTTCCTGGAGGAATTGAGAGAATCCTGGTCAGATTGACTCACTCCATTATAGAAAGTATCGAGTTGCATCAACTTCGGAGTGGTGAGGACATTTCTTGGCAATTCCTTAAAGCGATCCCACGATTCACTGAAGGATTCATCAAACTTTTGAGTGAACTTGATGATTTCATTTTTAAGACTCGTGGTTTTGGAAGGTGGATAGAATTCATTCACAAATTTCTTCACCGGATTCCCTGTCTCAATTGGTTGAGGGGGTTGTTTTTCAAGCCAAATCGGGCTTGCCCTCAAGAGAAAATGGGAACGAAGCTTAACAAACATCGTAGGGACATTCTTATATTTGATGGTAGATGCAATCTTGTTAAACCATCGAATATGAGCATGAGGATCATCCGCTCAAAGCCGTAGAATTGATTTGAGGTTACAAGATTGATAACCGGTTTTGAGTTCAAAATTTTCCGACCACGATGGCTTGGTACAACAATAACATCTCCATACCCGTCGATGGGTGCACTAAGCTCACACATAGGCGTTCTCCGCCATGGTAGCGGAAAGTGTGAAGCGGATCTCGGATCTGCCCGATGGGCCGAAAGTCTCGGACACGCCTTCTTGGAATCTTGACAAGCTCACGAAATGGGCTCACAGATCTAGAAAGGCGAGTCGCATACACTAGAGTTAAATCTAAGAGACCTCAGAGTTAAGGAGAGAAATGGGAATTATGAAGATGTTTTATAAAAATGGGGTGAGAAGAATCTTTATGGGTTTTCTAGTTCTGACAAGTAGATATCACAACAAAATCAATTAACACAAAATCGAGCAAAACAACATGAACTTAAATTAACAATCATGAATGGCTTCTTTGCAAAAGGTACACCAATCACAAGGACACAAAGGCAAGTTTTAATCTTTGGTTCGGGAACTTATATGGTAGTACCCCAGTTAGGTAGTGACTCCTTGGTTTCGGTGGTAGATTTTATGTTGTTATTTAATAAAGAAAACGACAAATCTTTTTGTATTTTTTTTTATATTTGATACATATATAGAAACAAAAGGAAAATATTTTGTGTTTTATCACGTTTTTGGATGTTTTTAGGTTTTTGGATTTTTTATAAGAAAATATGGATATATATATATAGATAGAGATGGATGATATAAACAAATGAGTGAGTATTCAAACAACTAATCGCTAAGCAGGAGGATAATCGGCCTGATCGCAATGCGTAAAATTTGATGCATGCAAAACCGTCAAGTTTTCACTAAGCCGAGTTCACTTGTGAATGGCCAAGTAAGAAACTTAAAAACGCTCAGCACGAATGCAATGAAGACGAGGAGTATAGGGTCTCCCCGGGTCGTTATGTCCCAGCGAGCTATGCAATGGATTATCAAGCGTAAAGTGTCGAGAAATTTGAGCGGATAAAGATATGATTATTATAACTAAAGAAAAAGCAAACGAATTACAAAGGCTTAAATGCAAATTAAAGAAAATTAAAAAGATAAAAAAATATTAAATAAACGCTATCACTATTTGCAAAATGATGTTTTTGATTTTATGTTTTTATAAAACTTAATTAAAAACTACGTAGCGTACAAACGAAAAAGTGAAACTTACACAATATTAACCCTAAAAATATGAAAATGATATTTTTACAAACCTAATGATAAAAGAAAATTTATACAAAAAGAAAATTATTTTTATCACTAATTAATTAATTAATATTAATTAAAAACTAGTTTTAACTATTTAATATTAGCCTAAAATTCAAGAAAATATGAAATAAAGCTAGAAAAATAAAATTATGACTTAGAAAAATCTAAAATATCAAAATAGAATTTTCAAAACTATTTTTGTATTTTTATGATTATTTTTCTATTTTATAGGAATTAAAAACTATTTAAAACTAATTAAATTACTTAAAAATACAAATTTAACTAAGAAAAATCTAGAAAAATATTTTTTGTCTTTTTATATTTATCTTAACTTAATAAAAATGAAAAATTATTTTTTGAACCTTTTCTTAATTTTTTGTATTAAAAGCTAATTAAAATGCTTAAAACCAATTAAAATCAAGAAAAATAGCAAACAAGCTTAGAAAAATCTGAAAATTTCAGGAAAACTCTAAAATTATATTAGAAATCTAGGAAAAATGGAAAAACAGGTGGTTGTTTGTAAGAATAGGGAATGCTAAGCCAAGGCTTATAAATAAGCACTTAAGCCAAATGATCAAAACAAGCCACCAACTGACAGAAGCTCTAATATGCTATATACCCAAATGCAACTAAAAACAACAAGTTTCAACTTCTGGATTACAAGCTACAAATATTTGATGTTAAGAGATTATAAGCTAAAACAGTTTTCAAGTGCTACTTTAGAGCTTAAGCACAGACTACTTGATAAGCAGAGAATGGAAAACAAAAGTTGGAACTTAATATAGACACGGTTGGCTATCTGAAATCCACAGTGAGACTTGGACAAGCTCAAATGAGCTTGTTGCAAGTTCTGCCCTCGCACAATCAGTTAATATGAGTGTGTGCCTGGTATATAAGCCCTGTTGCCAAGCTCATTTGGAGCTTAAAGAAAAATCACAAAAATATGTAAAAATGGTAATAAAGAAATAGACCAAGAGAAGTTTATACACCCACAATTTCAATTGATTTGGTCCAGAATTGAAGCAAAGAAAAATCTTTTCAGGTTGGGCTAAAAGCAGGATTTGCAACTTTTGACTTTTGATGAAAAAATGAAATCTTGACTTTTATGAACTTTGATTCAAATTTAAGGACTGATCTTGGTTTATATTGATGAAATGAAGTTACAAAAAGCTTGGTCTATGGATTTTGAACATAAAACAAGTGATTGGATTTTCAAAAACACAAACAGAAATTGTTAACACAGGGGACTGAGATTTTGACTATAGGTGTTTTGCAGGCACAAACTAAGACATGTATGAGTTAATTAGGAGTTAACAAATATGAACCAACAGAATTAAACCATGGAGCTAGCCTCTAAAACAGATTAAATAACAATGCCAAACACACCTTTAATGACTTTTTTTGCAAATTTAAGTGAGACAACTACTGAGCATACTTGAATCAATGATCAAGCTAAGTCTATAAGTCCTAAATACAGCTACTTAAACAAGATTTAACCAGTTATGACAACAATTGAAGATTATGCTAAGAAGTCTTGAAAATTACTTACAAAGGGTCCTAGCCACTATGGCTTGAAACAATGAACCAAAGTACCACTAACCTATCCAAAACCAACCCAAGTACTCAAAATCAACCCAATGCCAACACTGCTTCAACCCATATCCATTTCTTTTTCCAATTCTTGCCCATTTTGAATTTCTTTGACCATGAACCAATTTGGCTTAAAACTAAAATGTAAGCTTATAAAAAGCTATGGAAAGCTTGTATAAGCTTACTAGAACTGAGAAACAAGCTAATGGGAGCTTGTATACAAGACTTTGAAATGGAAATTTTCAACAGTGGACTCAAAAGTATGACTTTGATATAAACTATGAAACTGAAGCTTAAAATAGATTATATTGATGATTTAACATGAGTTTGATACAAGACAACAAAAGATTACAGATATTAAACTTAATTAAAAACTTTGAGATAAAAACGACATTAACAAAACTTAAAAACTAGTAGACTCCTTTCTACTCTTCCTCCTTGCCTCTTTTATAATCCAAACTTATTCTCTCTCATCTCTGATTGTTTCCCAACACTTTTCTTGACCATTGGATTGCTTAAATTCATCATGGCCGTTTAATTGGATTTTGGCGCCAAAATTGATTTATCCACTAGAAGGTTGAGTGAGGAGGGGGGAGGTGCATTAAATGCATCTTGGAGGCTTGTTGAGGTGGGGGGAACAAGTTTGAGTGGAGGAGAGGAGGGGGAATGGGTTGCCTGGTGAGTTGCAGAAGCAGTTGGAGAGGGATGACTTTTGGCGCGTTTGCTTCTTTTGACCAGAGTTTGACCAAGGGTTAATAATAGAAGGGGGGTCAAAAGTGGTTAAATGACAGGGGGTCCAAATAGTTTTGACAAGGCCAAATGGGTATAAGGGTTTAAATCACAAGGACTAATGTTGCAATTTCTGAAAATAGAGGGACCAGTTCTGCCAATTCATCAAAGTTGCTCCAAGGGCTAAAAGTGACAATCTCAAAAAGTACAAGGACCAAACTTGATATTTTCCAATTTCCAGGGGCCATTTTTTCCAAATTTCAAACTTGAAGGACTAATTTTGTAATTTTCTCAAAACTTTTGACATTTTTCACCAAAGGACTAATTTTGAAAACTTATGATTTTAAAAGGACCTTTGGTGATTTTTCTTTTGAAATAAGTGCTTAGGGACTAATTTTGACAATTTTTGAAACTTGGGGGATTTGAAACGCCATTTATGCAAACTTTGCTCATTTTTCATCTGATTTTAAGCATTTTGCATCTAAAACATATAAAATGACATTTTGAAATATTTTCAGTATTTTGATGCATTTCTGAGCATTTTTAAACGTTTTGCAGTTCAGATTGACCCAAAAATGATGAGTATTTACACACTCATCAACGACCCATGACCTAATGATAACATCAAACAGTCCTGATATTTTAGTGTCAATTTCTCCCTTAAATGCTCACCATTTGTGTAGTTATACATGGATATATACTCTTATTTCTTCTTATTGTATTTCAGTGTATAAATGAGCATTGGAACGAAGAATCGCAGATGTAGAAGGAAAACTAACGAAGTCATACAAGAGTTTGCTGATCAGGAGACAATTACGGCATAGAGACACATCTCAACCTACGTTGTAACATTGATTATCACTTAAAAACCAAAGTCAATGTTACTCAAGGTTACGGCGTAACTCCATCGATTTAGTTACGCCGTAGATATCCAATGACTTCGAAAGATTTCAGAAGGTCAAGAAGGTTACGCCGTAACCCACTTACATGGTTACGATGTAGAAGTGATGATTTTTACTCCGAGTGTTCTACGGTCGTAACTCATTCACATGGTTACGCCGTAAATTATTATTTAATGATAAGATCGTCTGAGATTCGAGGGTTACGGCGTAACCCTTTATTTAAAGTTACACCGTAACTTAGAAGAAGCTATAAATACAAGCCCTAAATCTGCATATTTCATCATTCACTCACGGTTTAGGGCTTCAGAGAGGACGGAATTCAGCAACTCCGAACCATCTTCCAAAGGAGAATTCACTTCATTATTCTATTAGATTTGGCCATTTCCTATCATTTACTTGTATTGAATTCAATGTCTTTCGTTATGATTTATAACATTGAAGTTGCCGCATTGTTTAATATGATTGGCTAAACACTTCATCCGTTAGCCTATTTATGAATTTATCATTGCCATGATTTGTGTTTTCTTTCTTTATAATTGCTTTATGTGTTTGCTTTCTTAGCCTTTCGTGGACACCCTTGTTTTGGTAGTGTTTAAGCTAGGTAGTATCTATTAGGCTAGTTTGAATTGACCAAAAGACCCTATCCGAGTACGTTGCGAGGGTGTATAAGAGTTGACCTAAGGAGTACACACACCTTACGTGAGAATTGACCATAGGATTACCTACCTAGTGGCTATACTTAAGAACCTCAGAGCGGACCATGACGGGTTTAGTGCTTTATGTACTAAGAATAGGTCTAGAATGTAGTTGGTACGTAATGACTAAGGATAGATTACCTGCGACTTCTATCGAGTTAACACGATAGAATAGGAGTTTAGAATTATAGGCTAGGCGAATTGACCAGAGGAGTCTAGCGACATTTACCCCCACATGAAGCGTTAGAAAGTACTTATAAGAAAACTGGATTATGGCATGATAATACTAGTGACTAGGCTAGCACATTTCTCTCCCACTGATTGTCTAGCATTTTATTTCGCATTGTATTGTGTTTTCATTAGTTTAATATAATTAAAATCTTAAACCCCCAATTTTAAGTGACATTAGAGACTTCAGTTAGAATCCGTACATATAGCTCTTGGGAAGACCTCGGCTTTACCGAATACTACACTACACATGACCGGGTTCTCTGCCCGTTAGTGCATAGGTAGACCACAGGTAGACAAGAAATTATAAATGTTAAAACCTGGTCTAAAATTAGCATCAAGTTTTTGGCGCCGGTTGCTAGGAAGCTATTTTAGGATTTGATTTAAGTTTTGTACTTTTTTGTTAATTTTTGTCATCTCATTATTTTAATTTTATCAATTTCAGGTACTATGGGTGAAGTAGACATTGATGCACTTACCCTCGAGGAATACCATGCTATGAATCGAGAGGAACAAGAAATTTTAGAGTTATTAGGCCGGTCATTGGGGCGGATGTGCATTTTGAAATCAAAAATCAGTTTATACGGGAGTTGAGAAAATATCCCTTTTTTGGAAGCAAGACCGAAGATGCTCACGAGCATATCCACAATGTCTTGTACATCGTGAGCCTTTTCAACACACCTGGTGTTTCTTACGATGCGGTTATGCTCCGAGTGTTTCCAATGACACTCCTTTGGAGCCGCGAAGAGGTGGATTGATAGGTTACCCTCGGGCACTGTCAACACGTGGGATCTCCTTAAAAGGTCTTCATCTAAAGGTATTTCCCTCCATCAAAGACGGCAAAACAGCTTGAGGAGATTCACAATTTCAAACAAGATGGTGATGAGACATTGTACCAAGCTTGGGATAGGTAAAATGATCTCCTTTATAGATGCCTTACTCATGACCTCAACAAACAACAAACGGTGAATATCTTCTACAAAGGTCTCAACATTTCCATGAGGCAAATGCTTGACTCTTAGGGGCCGATCCCTGGGATGACTCCTATTCGAGCCCTTAAAGCTATCCAAGAAATGGCGGACCATTCATAGAAATGACATGATGGGGGTAGTAGTAGGAGTATTGGAGGTAGCTTGGATAGGATTTCTGCGATCACCAATAAGCTTGAAAGTCTATGAAGAGATATGAAGAAATTAAAGAAGAATGTGCACGCTATTCAGGTAGGATGCGAAACTTGTAAAGGAACGCATTTAGCTAGGGATTATCTATTGAAAGAAGAAGTTAAAGGAGTTGAAAAGGTCAAGTATGGAGAATCTAGTAGGCCTTCCCAAGGATATGGTGGTAATAGTAACATATATCATGTAGAACCACTGGGGTACTATACGAAATTTGACAACCAAACATGTTATGAGGAAAGAAGGTCTAATCTTGAAGAGACCATCAACAAGTACTTAGAAGACTCGACCAAGAAGAAAAATGAACAAGATACATGGTTAAAGAGTTTTCAAAAAGGCACAAATAAGCGCCTTAAGAGTCATGATGTGTCTCTTAAAAATCTTGAAACAATGATAAGAAGATTAAGTGATGACATTCATAAGAAGAATTCAAAGGAAGAGATTAGCTCATCACCGATCGGTCTTGCAAGGCAATATTTGTTGACAAGGAGGTAAAAAACTCCGACAAATGTTTTCATAATACAAATGAATTTTGTGGGGTTTCCTTTTTGCAAGATGAAAATAGGCCACAAGGAGATCTACCACGCCAATTACCAAAGAAGGAGACAAGTTCGGAAAGTTTTACTCTTCCTTGCACCATCATTAATTGTGATTTAATGACATTAGCTGATTTAGGGTCTAGTGTCAATGTTATGCCAATTTCGCTATTCAGAAACCTAAAACTGGCACGTCTTAAAGAAACTAAAATGATAGTTGAAATGGCCGATATGTCAAGAACGACCCCGATAGGGATACTTGAAAATGTTCTTATTAAAATCAATAAGTTTGTATTCCCTACTGATTTTGTGATTATTGACATAATGAATGAGCCTGTAGAGCATATAATTTTAGGCAGGCCCATCCTTGCTACATCTCATGCCCGAGTCAAGGTTTTTGAAAGGAAAATTTCGTTAGGTATAGATGACGATAGGGTATTTTTAATATAAACGAGACTTTATGTCAAACCCCTAATGAGATAGAGAAAGTATGTATGCAATACGCTATGGCAGAAGAGGACGAAATTCATCAGCTCCGGGCCATCTTCCAAGGGAGAATTCACTTCATTATTACATTAGATTTAGGAATTTCGTATCATTTACGTGTATTGAATTCAATGTCTTTCATTATGATTTATAACATTGAAGTTGTTACATTGTTTAATATGATTGGCTAAACACTTCATGTGTTAGCCTAGTTATGAATTTATCATTGCCATGATTTGTGTTTTCTTGCTTTATAATTGCTTTATGTGTTTGCCTTCTTCGCCTTTTGCGGACACCCTTGTAACACCCCCCGAGATCATAATGACAGCGGAAGACTAATCGGGGTGTTACTAGAATAGAGTTCATATTCAAAAATCATAGAAAATGACTCAAAAGAGACGTCTTATTAAAAATAGTTATCATTCATCGAAAACTCATAGTTGTTACAAAACATTCCAAATTGTTCAAGTGTTTTCCCAGAATATAGAGCATGAGTTTGAAAGAAATGACAACTTTATGTTTACACCACACGAAAGGTCTTGGTATGCCCCACTCCGTGCCTCCGACATAATCTCCACTAATTACCTGAGATAACATGCTAAAAACGTCAACAATAATGTTGAGAGAAATCCATAGGTTTAAATAATAGTTGAACACAAGAATATGAGCATGATAATTGTAAACTAACAATATCATAAATAAAATCACAGATTATTAAGCGCTAAGCTCATGCAACCAAGACTCAACTGCATACACCGAATTATTGGTGTACGTAAGTTTGCCCCAAAGGAGGTAATAGCCAATTACCTAATGCAATTCAAATATCGTGCGCCCCGGTTATTTCCTATAACCAAGAAGGGGTCGTTAATCCCCATAGTACTATTCACGATATCTGCGTTCACTCACGGTGACTAATGGTTCATGATACAGGGGACTTATGGCTAAATACTTAGGCAATTCCAATACTCAAGAAGCGAACATTTATGAAAAATCTTGTGTTCTAGTTTAGAGCATGTATCTCCCTCGCGGGGTTTGCAAATAAAAGTAAAAGCGATGCGATGAACTCACCTTGATGAAAATGAACAAGCACAAATAGATCAAGCACAATGTAGCGGAGGTTCCAAACCGAAACCTAAAAATGATGAGATGTCGAGTCTCAGAATAGGATAAACATTTTGGTTCGCAACCAAAATAATAAAGCATTGAATATTCTTATTCTATAGATCATTGAATTGTCCAATTCAATAGGGTATGTGCGTGCTTAACGTTTTAAGTAATTTACGTGCTACATTGTCTTAGTTTGGTAATTATCAAAGACCGTCACTTACGCATAAGTGAAATGTTCCCCCGTTGTGATCTTGTGAAAATGATGATGTTATTAAGTATTTTAGTTCGTTTAGATCCCACGTGCGTTTTGCCGGATTATAGTTATATATATATATATTTATATATATATATATATATATATATATATATATATATATATATATATATATATATATATATAGGGTAAAGTTAAAATAAAAGACAAATATCGTAAAAGAATAAAAAGATTTTTTTTTAAAGTTCTTAAAAAATTCCAAAAAAATCCCACAAGATCGGGTATGTTGGTGCATAAAACTTTTGTGAAAAAAGTTTTTCTAATTTTGAGTTTTTATACGTTTTTTTTAATGCGCAAAAAACGAATTTTGATGCACAAAATTTTCAACTTGTTTTAATTTGATGCGCAATGTTATTTTGATGAAAAAAGTCAAAAGAAATTGGGTGCAAAAACGAATTTTTGATGCACAAAAAAACGATTTAATGCACAAACGTATTTTTTCATAAATTTTTTTTGGAAAAAGTATTCACTTTTAGAAAAACTTCCTTCACAACTTTTTCATGCACCAACATACCTGATCTTGTGGGATTTTTTGGAATTTTTAAGAACATTTTAAAAAAAATTTTCTTTTATTCTTTTTACATATTTGTCTTTATTTGATCTTTACCCTATATATATATAATTATATATATATATATATATATATATATAAGTTTAATGATATTCAAGGTAAAATACGTTTACAACACTTAAAACGATCAAATACTCGTTTTTATGAAGAATGATAAGTTTATAAGTTTTCTAAACTTTTCCCCGTATTTACACTTTTTACCCTTAAGTTTCAAAATGTACGAGTTTAGTCACTCAACTTTGGGAAATTGACACTTTTTACCCGAAACTTGTTTTATATCAAACCTTTCAAAATTGACAGTTTTAGTCCCTTAATGAAACTGTTTTACGAAAACTACCCCCAATTTTACACTTTTGAGATTTAAGACTTAAAGTTTCCAACTTTACATTTTCAACCCAAAACTTTTATTATACTAGTTTTTCTATATTACAAAAATAGTCCTTGTAGTTTCAATGCATACATGCATGCTTATATATTCACCCTATAACTTTTGAATATGTGCATGTTTAGTCGCTAGACTTCCCATGCAAGTTTAGTTTCGTACAAACTAACCCTTTAACTTTATAAAACGTTCCAATTTCTACCCATAAGCTACACGTTTTGCAATATAGGTCCGAAATATCTTTTAACGCATGAAAACTTTACAAGCTTATTCCTAGCTTAAGTTTTAGAGCTTTTTAGCTTATTTTTATCTTATTGGGCCGAGTAGTGGGTTGTTTGGGCTTTGATTGTGTACATTGGGCTCGTGTTGTGGACTTTAAGGCCCGTTTGGTTTTTGGTTGATTTATCGAAACGTATGAGGGGTCGTAAGGGTTCAAAAGGATTTTACAAATGTTTATTAACGTCGTGAGTGTAGTGTGAGGTGTTTACACAACACCTTACACATGTGTGCATGTTTTTGGTAATGAAACTCATTCTACATTCATTTATAAATATGTGTCGAGTGCATTCAATATCTTTTAACGTGTGACATGCATATATAATCAAGAAAATGGGTATCGAGGAAACTTACTACACTCTCTAGGAGTGGTTGTGATTTGTGAGACGAGTGAGCAAGTGAATTGAACTCGAGAACCCCGTGTTCTCCTTATAACCTTACACGTCCAATATTACTGATGAGTGTGTAAATACTCATCATTTTTAGTCAAATCTGAACTGCAAAACGTCTAAAAATGCTCAGAAATGCATCAAAATACTGACAATATTCCAAAATTGCATTTTATATGTTTCAGATGCAAAATGTTTAAAAACAGATGAAAAATGAGCAAAGTTTGCAAAATTGGCAGTTTCAGTCCCCCAAGTTTCTAAAATTGTCAAAAATAGTCCCTGAGTCAAAATTTCAAAAGTAAAATCACCAAAGGTCCTTTTAAAATCAAAAGTTGTCAAAATTAGTCCTTTGGTGAAAAATATAAAAAGTTTGAGAAAATTACAAAATTGGTCCTTCAAGTTTGAAATTTGGCAGAAATGGCCCCTGGAAATTGGAAATTGTCAATTTTGGTCCCTGTACTTTTGAAGCTTTTCACTTCTAGTCCTTGGAACATCTTTGATTAATTGGCAGAATAGGTCCTTTGATTTTCAGAAATGGCAAAACTAGTCCTTGTTTTATTAAAAGCTTTAAACACCCAATGGACCCTTGTCATAAACCCTTGACCCCTGCCATTGCCTGTTGGACCCTTGCATTTTGAACCCCCCTTTAATAATCCTACCCAGTCAAACAAAAACACGCGCCCTTTTTTTTTATCTTCTTCTTCAACTGCTTTCTGCAAAAAACCCCTGCAACACACAACCCCCTCCTCACCTTATCCCTTCCATGTCCCCCCCCCTCCACACAACTCCAAACTTCATTTAATGCATCCTCTACCCAAGCACTCAACCTCAACTGCCAAATCTTCATTTCCCGCCAAAAATGCTCAATGGCCAAGATCAACTCTAAGACATCCAAGGGTCCTAAAGAATGGTGGGATATTCTGAGGGAAGTGAGAGAAACACTGGGAGCTATAAAAGAGGAAGAAAGAAGCTATGAAAGGGAGTAGTTAGCTTTTTAATTTTTCCTTATGTCATTTTTTTAGATTAATGTCTTAGTTTAAAATAAAAATGTTGTAATTTCAGTTGCTTTGTATAACATTCAAGTTAAATCATCATTGTAGGTGTTTTTGAGTATCAATCCAAGCTTTTTAGATAAATTCCATATTTCAGGCAACTGTTACAATCTTCAGTTTCAAATTATTATGTACAAGTGTTAGTAGCTTATTGTTAAGCTCATACAAGTTCACATAAGCTCCTTATAGCTTTTGATGAGCTTACAATTAAATTTTAAGCAAAATTGTGAAATGGTCAATGAAAGTCAACAGTAAAAAGAAAATGGTCCAAACAGGAATGGTGATGATAACAGTTGTTGCAGAGGATGAAAATGGGTTGGAATAGATTAGGTTAGATCAGGTTTGGGTTTGGTTTTAAGCCTGCAATCAGCTGAGCACTTGTGAGTGTTTCATGTTATTTTCAGTTTTTGCATATTGTACTTGTTTGAGTATCTGTGGTCACCACTAGTGTAGACTTGTTTATATAGTTGTATCTAGGTCATGTTAACTCAGTTTAATCATTGGAACAAGGTGGACTAAGAGATTAGCTCATTGAAATTTGCATATCAGTTCATAAAGTGGTGTTTGGTTTTACACCAAATCGTCTTAGAGGCTTATTCAGTTCTGAGACTCTTGTTGTCGTGGCTTGTTTAGTCTTATTATACTCATAGTGTCTAAATTCTGTCCTGCAAACACTTTAAGTCAAACTTTATAATTAATCTGTCTCATTGCTTAACTGTTGGAATTTTTGCAAATCAAAATCTTGTTGTGTGTTTAAACTTCATAGAACTAGATTGCATCAGCTTCATTTCATCCATAGACATCATATTCAGTCCTCAAAATTGATCCAAACCTCAAATTAGTCAAACTTTCAGTTTTGATAAAAAGTCAAAATATGCAAAAGCTCAGTTTTGGCCAAGTTAGAAAGATTTTTAGTGAACTTATTATTGGGTCATCTTAAGTGAAACTTGTGGCTTTTAAAAGTTCAACTGCTCTAGTTTCTTGTTGTTATTTTTGTATAATTTTGTGAAATTTTTACAAGGTCCAAAAATGCTTGTCAAGAAGGGCTTAAGTGCCCTGTGCACAGGTGCTTGAACTGCACAGGACTTGTGCAGTTCTTGCAGTCCTTGCACAGAGCTTATCTTAGCTCCTTTAGGTCTCAGCTTTGGATTACACATAGCTAGCCAGGTCCTTTTGAGGTTCCCACTTTGGTTTTCCAGTTTTTAGCTTATTAGGTGCCTTATTTTTAAGCTACAAGTAGTGTCCCTAAACCTGTTTTTAGCACTTAAATCAAATAAGCCAAATCCTTGCAAGTTGCAATCCAGAGGTCATAGATAGTTGTTTCCTGTTGCATATTGGTTCTTTTAGCTTATTTAAGCTTCTGTTTTGGTTTGGTGCTTATTGATCTCCATTTGCTTATTGAAAGTGCTTATTAATAAGCACTTGCACATCAGTTTCAATATCTTGCACATAAGCACCTGTTTTTCCATTTTTCTTAGCTTCCTTATATAATTTTAGAGTTTCCCTGAAATTTTCAGATTTTTCTAAGTTGATTTGCTATTTTTCTTAATTTAAATTAGTTTTTAAGCATTTTTAATTAGCTTTTAATACAAAAAATTCAGAAAAGGTTCAAAAAAATAAGTTTTCATTTTTCTTAGGTTTAGATAAATATAAAAAGTAAAAAAAGTAATTTTCCAGATTTTTCATAGTTTATTTTGTAATTTTTAGTAATTTAATTAGTTTTTAATAGTTTAAAATTCATAAAAAATAGAAAAATAATCAGAAAAATACAAAAATAGTTTTGAAAATTCTATTTTGATATTTTAGACTTTTCCAATTCATAATTTTATTTTTCTAACTTTATTTCCTAATTTCTTGTATTTTAGGTAATTATTAAATAGTTAAAAATAGTTTTTAATTAATAATAATTAGATAATTAGTTATAAAAATAGTTTTCTTTTTCTAAATATTTTCTTTCATCATTAGGTTTGTAAAAATATCATTTTCATATTTTTAGGGTTAATATTGCTTAAGTTTCACCTTTTTTATTTGTACGTTGCGTAGTTTTTAATTTCAATTTTGTAAAAACATAAAAACACAAACATCATTTTAAATATAGTGATAGCGTTTATTTAATAGATTTTATCTTTTTAATTTCCATTTAAGCCGTTGTAATTTGTTGGCTTTTTCTGTAGTTATAATCATAATCAAATCCCTTTTCCTGTTCAAATTTCTCTATCACTTTACGTTTGATAATCCATTGCATAGCTCATTTGGGACATAACGACCGGGGAGACCCTATACTCCTCGATCTTCATTGCATTCGTGCTTAGGCGTTTTAAGCGGTTACGGTCGCCATTCACAAGTGGCAGCTTGAGTGATTTAGCTTGACTGTTTGGCACGCATCAAATTTTTGGCGCCGCTGCCGGGGATGTCTGATTATCTTACGTCTAGCAGATTAGTAATTTGGATATTCACTCTTTGTTCATACCATCCATCTGTATATGTTTATATTTTCTTATTCAAAAATACAAAAATACTCTTCTCATTCCTCTTATCAGTATGATTCTATTTCTCTTACCCCCTCGTACCGTTTGATTCTACTCTTCTTTAACCTCAAAACCGTTTGATTCTATCTCTTTAACCCTCTATATGTTTAATTCTTATGTCGACAATCGTCAACATCATCGTCACAAGTGTGTGTGAGCGGTGTGGAAGGCCTAGTTCAAGCGAATTTTGAAATTCGTGCGAATTATCCATCAAAAATTCTTTTCAAAGTTATTTCACCA
The DNA here is from genome assembly GCA_910596185.1 of Chrysanthemum makinoi. NCBI lineage: Eukaryota > Viridiplantae > Streptophyta > Magnoliopsida > Asterales > Asteraceae > Chrysanthemum > Chrysanthemum makinoi. Next base: position 245,586,422 of record OU343222.1, on the reverse strand, counting down.
CCGCCACAACCTGAAATACATTCTAATCTTGACAAACCGGTTCAAGCGTCGAGCTACCCCAAGAACCCACCGAGGATTACGAGGACACTTTCTTTGAAAATAGAGCCCGTAATCTAATCGAACAAATTCAAGCCGATGAAAAAAGGTCGAGAATTAGAATTGATTACGATGAACCCGTTCAAACACCGGTGACTAGCAAGAATGACTTGCCTAATCTTCACGTTTCTCAAGAACAGGCAACCGGAGACCATAACAGAAGTGGTGGAAATTGCTAGCTCTCAGAGCACACCACTTGTCCCACCTCCGGATTTTTCGGAATGTTCTTCGAGACTTGATAGTCATTCGGATCATCATGTTGGTTTTGTTGATACTTTGAATGAACTGATTCCTCTTCATAACTCTCAAATGCAATCGTTTATTCCTTGTGTCGGTTGTGGTGAGCCTCTTTTGGTTCACCCTGTCGTTGGTGTACATGTGTACAATGTGGTAATGATATTCATAACGGGAGTTGTTTGTTTTGTGGTTCGAGGAATTCATTTGATTATGATCCTAATCGGAACTCATTTAACGACCCCTCAAACTTTTCCACTTACCCACCACAGCCCGACCTATCTTCATATAATCAACATACCATTTGTGAATTTTGTGGTGGTCCTCACCAAGGATTTGAGTGTCAATCCGGAAACACGTTTGTCTATGAGCAGTTTTCCGGTGATGCTCAGAACTTTGGTTATGACCAAAATCCATATGATTCACCGTCCGACTCAACAGTTTTATGTTGTGAAACTGTGGTGGTTCACACTACGATTCGATTGTCAATCGGGAAACACGCTTGTCTATGGGCAGGTTCACGATAACAATTATGACTCCAGCACATACGACTCACGGCCACATCGTTTCGCATTTGTGAGAATTGTGGAGGTCCTCACGATAATTTTCAATGTCAACCATGGAATCAAAATTGCTATACTTCCGGTTTTGACAATTTCCAACCTCCACGGCACCATACGGTTCAAACTCCACCTGAACCGTTGCCTAAAGAAAATTCCCAAGATTTGGAAACCGCAATGAAAAAACTTGATGATATAGTTCAAAACTTTAAGAATCAAGTGAGTGGTGAAAAGACCATAGGAGAATTGTCGAAAGGCGAGAGGCTCGCCAATCAAGGGAAGAATTATTAGCCCTAGAGCATGCAGCTCTAAGGCGTTCCCAATTTCTTAAGGCAGCTCTATATGATGATGACGAGGAGGGTTTTATCCTTTTAAAAATAATATTTCTCAACCTCCTCGGTCAGTTGATATCCCAGCAGTTGAGATTCCATCTCAAACAACTGCTATCACACCCGAAGCTCCCACTCACTCTCTTATTATGGGGGATGAGCATCTTGACACTGTTCTGAAAAGGAACGGACGAATTCATAAAGTTTAGTGTCGAGAGCCTTGTCCCAATCCCAAGAGAGTCACAGGGAATTCTCGAGCATTTGTGTGATATCCCTTCCCATCTTGTCTTCCCAAAAGATCATGTTGAGATGTTCTCCGATTCTGATGATGATGATTCATTGTCTTGTGGAGACATCGCTTATGTGGAAGATTTACCTTCTGAGCTTGTTAGCTTAGAAGAAGAGAATGATGAAGTTACTGACACGAAATCAAAGATGAAGCTCTTCGAGCGACATTATTGAACGTCAGTCTTCTCATTTCTAAAATCGAGGCTTTCAAAGAGAAACCTATTTCATCTCCTATCCCCATTAAGGATAGTGACATTCTTTCCGATGATTCTATTCCGGAAATGAAAGCCTTCTGTTTTGATAATATGGGAGAGAAGATTAGTGGCAATACCACTTCTCATTCTCATAATTCTCTCCCCGATCATGAATCATTTACTTTAGAGGAGTTCACCAGTGAACCCACTCATATCAATTCAGAATATGATTCATTCACCTTCGAGGAGTTCTCCTGTGAACTTACTCATATCATATCTCCGCCGGAGTATGATAATTTCTACTTTGATCTAGACATACCCATATTATGTCTTGATCAAGTGAGCTTACTTGAGGAGATTCATGAATCTATGAATTCTCCTATTGAGGATGAAGAGTTAGTCATGATTTCTATCATGATTTTCTTTCTTTTCTTCATATATTCGGTCACTTCTCCTGTTCTTCACTCCTTCGGGAATGAAGACATTATCTTTGATCCCGGCATTTCCATGTACCATTATCTTGAGCCGGGAATATATCTCATCGGTGTGGAACTTTCCCGTGCTTCAAATGTTTGTCCAAACATCTTGAATGAAAGTCCGATGGGGATTGTTTCTTCCACTTTGCTTCCCCATGAACAAATTAATTCGGGGTCGAGTCAAGCTAGCGACTCGGTAATCAAAAACAAGTAGCATGCCATATAGGTTTTCACCCATATTTCTGACTTCTTTCTACTTTCTACCACCCTAGTGTGGGGGGGTTGCCCCACATGTTGTGTATATATACAAAGTTTGAAAAAAAAAATCTTTCAAATAATGGCCGTAGTATTTCCCTTTTACGTTCTTTGTTTTAGGCATAACAGTCGGTACTTTGAATATTGAGGGCAATATTCATTTCTAAGTGTGGGGGGGAATTCTCACGAATTTTATCATATTTATCCGCCTAATTCCCCCGTTTTTGGCCAAAATTTTTTTTGGGAGTAAGTGTTCTACACTTACTCATCTTATGGTTATCAGTCCGCCTTGTCTAAAAAACTAAAGGATTGGCTAATCCAGGAGCAAACGGCTCTTGGTAAAGATATCTCAAATTTGTTGACGGCTTGCAATTTGCCCAAAATTGTATGGTATTCAGCTCACCATATCTTTAAAAAGTGAAGAGTTGGCTAGCCCGCAAGTTTATGGCTTGTGGTAAAGGCAGTGGAAAAACCATAATTGGTAATCAGCTCACCAAAGATAATATTGATAATTAATCTAAGAGTTGGCTAGTCGAGCAAGCGGCTTACGGTAAAGACAAATCAATTCCGTTGGAAGCTGGTGGTTTGCTCAAAATCACATGGTTATCGGTGTACCATGGTTCTTACTTGAACTGAAACATTTGGCTACTCCAGAAGTAATGGCTTTTGGTAAAGAGATTCAAATCCATTAAGTTTTTCTCAAAAGATTACTAGGGACTAGCAATAGTTTAGTGTGGGGGGTTGATGAGTGTGTAAATACTCATCATTTTTAGTCAAATCTGAACTGCAAAACGTCTAAAAATGCTCAGAAATGCATCAAAATACTGACAATATTCCAAAATTGCATTTTATATGTTTCAGATGCAAAATGTTTAAAAACAGATGAAAAATGAGCAAAGTTTGCAAAATTGGCAGTTTCAGTCCCCCAAGTTTCTAAAATTGTCAAAAATAGTCCCTGAGTCAAAATTTCAAAAGTAAAATCACCAAAGGTCCTTTTAAAATCAAAAGTTGTCAAAATTAGTCCTTTGGTGAAAAATATAAAAAGTTTGAGAAAATTACAAAATTGGTCCTTCAAGTTTGAAATTTGGCAGAAATGGCCCCTGGAAATTGGAAATTGTCAAGTTTGGTCCCTGTACTTTTGAAGCTTGTCACTTCTAGTCCTTGGAACATCTTTGATTAATTGGCAGAATAGGTCCTTTGATTTTCAGAAATGGCAAAACTAGTCCTTGTTTTATTAAAAGCTTTAAACACCCAATGGACCCTTGTCATAAACCCTTGACCCACGCCATTGCTGTTGGACCCTTGCATTTTGAACCCCTTTAATAATCCTACCCGATCAAACAAAAACACGCGCCCTTTTTTTTATCTTCTTCTTCAACTGCTTTCTGCAAAAAACCCCTGCAACACACAACCCCCTCCTCACCTTATCCCTTCCATGTCCCCCCACCTCCACACAACTCCAAACTTCATTTAATGCATCCTCTACCCAAGCACTCAACCTCAACTGCCAAATCTTCATTTCCCGCCAAAAATGCTCAATGGCCAAGATCAACTCTAAGACATCCAAGGGTCCTAAAGAATGGTGGGATATTCGAGGAAGTGAGAGAAACACTGGGAGCTATAAAAGAGGAAGAAAGAAGCTATGAAAGGGAGTAGTTAGCTTTTTAATTTTTCCTTATGTCATTTTTTTAGATTAATGTCTTAGTTTAAAATAAAAATGTTGTAATTTCAGTTGCTTTGTATAACATTCAAGTTAAATCATCATTGTAGGTGTTTTTGAGTATCAATCCAAGCTTTTTAGATAAATTCCATATTTCAGGCAACTGTTACAATCTTCAGTTTCAAATTATTATGTACAAGTGTTAGTAGCTTATTGTTAAGCTCATACAAGTTCACATAAGCTCCTTATAGCTTTTGATGAGCTTACAATTAAATTTTAAGCAAAATTGTGAAATGGTCAATGAAAGTCAACAGTAAAAAGAAAATGGTCCAAACAGGAATGGTGATGATAACAGTTGTTGCAGAGGATGAAAATGGGTTGGAATAGATTAGGTTAGATCAGGTTTGGGTTTGGTTTTAAGCCTGCAATCAGCTGAGCACTTGTGAGTGTTTCATGTTATTTTCAGTTTTTGCATATTGTACTTGTTTGAGTATCTGTGGTCACCACTAGTGTAGACTTGTTTATATAGTTGTATCTAGGTCATGTTAACTCAGTTTAATCATTGGAACAAGGTGGACTAAGAGATTAGCTCATTGAAATTTGCATATCAGTTCATAAAGTGGTGTTTGGTTTTAACACCAAATCTGTCTTAGAGGCTTATTCAGTTGCAGACTCTTGTTGTCTGTGGCTTGTTTAGTCTTATTATACTCATATTTGTCTAAATTCTGTGCCTGCAAACACTTTAAGTCAAACTTTATAATTAATCTGTCTCATTGCTTAACTGTTGGAATTTTTGCAAATCAAAATCTTGTTGTGTGTTTAAACTTCATAGAACTAGATTGCATCAGCTTCATTTCATCCATAGACATCATATTCAGTCCTCAAAATTGATCCAAACCTCAAATTAGTCAAACTTTCAGTTTTGATAAAAAGTCAAAATATGCAAAAGCTTCGTTTTGGCCAAGTTAGAAAGATTTTTAGTGAACTCATTATTGGGTCATCTTAAGTGAAACTTGTGGCTTTTAAAAGTTCAACTGCTCTAGTTTCTTGTTGTTATTTTTTTATAATTTTGTGAAATTTTTACAAGGTCCAAAAATGCTTGTCAAGAAGGGCTTAAGTGCCCTGTGCACAGGTGCTTGAACTGCACAGGACTTGTGCAGTTCTTGCAGTCCTTGCACAGAGCTTATCTTAGCTCCTTTAGGTCTCAGCTTTGGATTACACATAGCTAGCCAGGTCCTTTTGAGGTTCCCACTTTGGTTTTCAGTTTTAGCTTATTAGGTGCCTTATTTTTAAGCTACAAGTAGTGTCCCTAAACTTGTTTTTAGCACTTAAATCAAATAAGCCAAATCCTTGCAAGTTGCAATCCAGAGGTCATAGATAGTTGTTTCCTGTTGCATATTGGTTCTTTTAGCTTATTTAAGCTTCTGTTTTGGTTTGGTGCTTATTGATCTCCATTTGCTTATTGAAAGTGCTTATTAATAAGCACTTGCACATCAGTTTCAATATCTTGCACATAAGCACCTGTTTTTACATTTTTCTTAGCTTCCTTATATAATTTTAGAGTTTTCCTGAAATTTTCAGATTTTTCTAAGTTGATTTGCTATTTTTCTTAATTTAAATTAGTTTTTAAGCATTTTTAATTAGCTTTTAATACAAAAAATTCAGAAAAGGTTAAAAAAAATAATTTTTCATTTTTCTTAGGTTTAGATAAATATAAAAAGTAAGAAAAGTAATTTTCCAGATTTTTCATAGTTTATTTTGTAATTTTTAGTAATTTAATTAGTTTTTAATAGTTTAAAATTCATAAAAAATAGAAAAATAATCAGAAAAATACAAAAATAGTTTTGAAAATTCTATTTTGATATTTTAGACTTTTCCAATTCATAATTTTATTTTTCTAGCTTTATTTCCTAATTTCTTGTATTTTAGGTAATTATTAAATAGTTAAAAATAGTTTTTAATTAATAATAATTAGATAATTAGTTATAAAAATAGTTTTCTTTTTCTAAATATTTTCTTTCATCATTAGGTTTGTAAAAATATCATTTTCATATTTTTAGGGTTAATATTGCTTAAGTTTCACCTTTTTAATTTGTACGGCACGTAGATTTTAATTTCAGTTTTGTAAAAACATAAAAACAAAAACATCATTGTAAAAATAGTGATAGCGTTTATTTAATAGTTTTTATCTTTTAATTTGCATTTAAGCCGTTGTAATTTGTTGGCTTTTTCTGTAGTTATAATCATAATCAAATCCCTTTTCCTGTTCAAATTTCTCGATCACTTTACGTTTGATAATCCATTGCATAGCTCGCTGGGACATAACGACCCGGGGAGACCCTATACTCCTCAGATCTTCATTGCATTCGTGCTTAGGCAGTTTTAAGCTGGTTACGGTCTGCCATTCACAAGTGGCAAACTTGAGTGATTTAGCTTGACTGTTTGGCACGCATCAATTACCCTTGTGTTATGACTTTCCTTTCCTCCTTTCCTTCGAACTAATCTCCACAGTGGATGATTCTTTGATATAAGTGTGTGAGTATTTGAGTGAGCTAGTGAAGTGTAAGTTTGTGAGTTTTTTGTCAAGTCTTGAAGTAGTTTATAAATAAAGCTTTGGCATGGTCTTAGCATTAGTTTATGTTTTAAGATTTTTATGTTTGTGAGGCGTGGAGGTGTGCAGCGGGACTCAAGGGCATGCAAAGCCTAGTCCCATTGATTTTTAGCAAAGAGACATAGTACCCATTGGTTCTTAAAGTCAAGTGAGTCAAAGTGAGGTTTAGGGTATGTTTAGGCTATTAAGCAAATAGTTTAGGGTGGCTAAAGTGTTGCTTGTCTCCTCTTTCTTTTTCACCCTAACACGCAAACATAAGGGCCAAATGAGGGGAATGTATTTGGTCTTGATCTTGGTACTTGGTTTGTTGATATTCTTGGCTAGCCACGACCGGTCACAAGAGAGGGCACAAAAGAATTTCACAAGTTTTAATTTTGGTGTGATTGGGCTTGGAGTATAAACCGGTTAGGCCCAAAATAATTAAAGGATTGGGCTTGGACATTTGAGTGTGGATCGGACTAAAATGAAGCCCAAGGAAAATGTGGGGGTGAGTTGGGCTCGGTATGGCAACAAGGCCAAAAAGAGATGTGGTGATGAGTTGGGCTCGACTTGAGGCCCAACAAGAGTTCTAGTCCTGGTCCAATGTTAGTTTATTTTTATTTTTATTTATTTTATATTTTTATAAAATTTTATATATATACATTAAGTATTTTAAGAATATCGGGATCGTGGGGAATTTCGTTCGGATCACAACGGTATATTTTTGAACGCTCAAGCTGCGTTGATCATGCATATGTCAAATGATATGCAAATGTGATAAGTAAAAAATTTCATGATGATGTAAATCATGCTTTATTTCTGATTAAAGTCTTAAGAGTAATGAAATTTTCCAGGAGCTTACAGTACCTACCCCTTAAGAGAACCGCGTCCCGCGGTTTAACTCACAGAGGTTGTCATGGGTGGTTGGGTGAACAGGTAGGGATACTTGGAACGCATTACATCCTCTCGCTCCCAGTTGAACTCGACACCTCGTTTTTTATGATTCCATCGATCTTTAACGATAGGAATACGGCTTTGCTTAAGCCTCTTGACTTCCCTGTCCATGATCTCAACGGGTTCTTCTATGAAGCTATGCTTGTCATTGAGCTGTATGTCCTTTAAAGGTACGACAAGGGTTTCATCTTTGAAACATGGAAAGTGCCATGTACTCGACTAAGCTCTTCCGGAAGCTCGAGCTTATACGATACTGGACCAATTCTTTGTAGAAGTTTGAACGGTCCTACGTATCGGGATTTGAGTTTTCCTCTTTTTCCAAATATGACCATTGATAAGGTTTTAAAATGTACCTTTTTGAGGGGTCGTTTAAGCCCTTATTTGATCACTTTTGTATCCGTTATTACTTAATATCGTTCCTTTTCACTTTTTAGGTCTCTTGAAGGCAAATTGCTGGAATGGCATTTATTTGGACGAAAAGGCGCGGATATACGAAGAAAATGGCCAAAGTCAAGAATCAAGACACTTTCGAGTTGGGCTGAAGGAGGCGGCGTCGGGTGTTATATTGCGGCGCCATCGAGCACTTCGTGGCGACGACAGTAGCCAAATTGCTTATTTTCAAGTGACGGTGTCGGGCTTTAAAAGAGTAGGCGTCGCAACTCAGGGCGGCCTAGATTTGATCCAGGGCGGCGTCGATCTTCTGAAGGGGACGGCGTCACAAGCATAAGGTGACTCCGTCGCAAGACTAACGTGGCCAAGAGCGAAACCCAATGACGGCGACCCGACGGCGTCACAAATCATAAGGTGACGCCGTCGCTATTGTAATCTTATATATAGAATCCGAATTTTTCAGTTTTAGTGTGTAGTCTTTTTGGAGTAAAAACCTAAACCGAACCAAGGCTGTCTTGTACAGTATTTTAGGGTTCCAAACCCTATCTTACACCAAGATAAGTGTTTTACTTCATTAATTCAATTATGTCTTCAATTATTTGTGTGTATGCTTGCATGTTCTCCATGTCCGGATAATTTACTTGTGTGTTTGCTTAGGGAATATGAAACTTAATTATTGAATATTGATTGGTTGTCTCTTATCTTAATTGTTAATGATCTAGTAATGCGATAGGTCATTCGTTGTGTAGTTAATGCTTGATTAATCTTTGTGAACCTTAGACTATAACACCTAGAGTAGTTGTAGGCTAAACCATCCAAAGAGTACCTCAGAGTTAGAGTCTATAATTCCTAGAGATTTTTTAGACGAGACCCTTTGGTAGTTTCAAAGAGTTAGGGACAAAAGCATACCCTACGACTTTAGACACACAACGCGATTAGGAATAAGGACGTGACAATTCAACCATCAATAGGAGATAATTAAGGAGTAAGAAAACCTAAGTAAACACATCTTTAAACTATCATACGAGCACACAATAATTAGACATAGACTACATACACCTTAGATTAGATAATTAGATAAGTAGAGTAATCGGTAGAAATACCAACCCCCAAATCCAAATCCCGAGATTCGTACCTTTCCATTTCCTAAAAAACATAAAAAGCACAAAAATAATCTTCCTCAACCCCAACCTTAGCGTAGTAACTTCTCACTAGCATTCCTATTCCCCTAGAGAACGATATCAATACCCGTGGCTTACCCTAATACTACACTACAACAATTAGGTTCACTGCCTAGGGTGTTGAAAAACTTGCTCGATGAAAAGGAAGTTCCTTTGACCCCGAACGACGCGTGTAGCATTATCAACCATTCCTTTCCAGGGTGATACTTTGAGGATTACTCGATCTCCTACTTGGAATTCCATGGGTTTTCTCCTGACATCTGCATAGCTCTTTTGTCTATCTCGAGCTGCTTGTAGTCGTTGCCTGATTTGCATTATCTTTTCAGTTGTCTCCTGGACAATCTCAGAGCCTGTGAGTTGTACTTCTCCAACTTCCGCCCAACAAACAGGTGATCGGAATTTCCTTCCATAAAGCGCTTCAAAAGGAGCGACTTTAATCTTTGGCGTGGTAACTGTTATTGTAGGAGAATTCTGCCAGAGGTAAGTGTTTATCCCATCCTTTTCCGAAATCAATCACACATGCTCTCAGCATGTCTTCCAAAGTTTGGATCGTTCTTTCACTTTGTCCGTCTGTTTGAGGATGGTATGCGGTACTCACATCCAATTTGGTACCCTTGGCATTTTGGAGTGTTTGCCAAAATCTCGAGGTGAATCAGCTATCTCGATCAGATATGATAGAGATCGGTACACCGTAGTGAGAAACAATCTCTTTGATGTACAACCGAGCGAGTGTAATCATCTCGTCGTTCTCTTTGATAGGCAGAAAATGAGCTAATTTCGTGAGACGGTCAACAATGACCCAAATGGTATCAAAACCATTAGAAGTTCTCGGCAACTTAGTGATGAAGTCCATTGTGATTCTTTCCCATTTCCATACGGGAAGTTCCGGTTGAGTTAACAATCCTGACGGTTTCTGATGCTCTGCTTTGACTCTCAGACATGTCAAGCATTTGCTAGCATATTCGGCGATATCAGCCTTCATGTTTGGCCACCAGTATAAAATTTTTAGATCTTGATACATCTTTTTGGGGTCGGGGTGTATGGAATACTTCGATTTATGTGATTCATGCATGATGAGTTCTCGGATACCTCCGTAAAGTGGAATCCAACTTCGATCCTTGAAACATAACATTCCGTCCGATCTTTTCACGAATCCATTTTCGTTTTCCGGCATGCCATAAATCTTTTCATTCGGCATGTTTTCTTCTTTAAGAGATTCGATCAGAGCTTCAAGAATTTTCGATGGCAGGGGTGAATTAATTACCATTCCTAGTGATCTCACTCTAAGTGGCTTAGGGCAATCTTTTCTGCTCAAGGCGTCAGCAACAACATTCGCCTTTCCAGGATGGTAACGAATCTCGCAGTCATAATCACTGAGCAATTCTAGCCAGCGACATTGACGCATGTTCAATTCCTTTTGATCCAAGATGTGTTGAAGACTTTTGTGATCAGTGTACACTATACACTTGGTTCCGTATAAGTAATGTCTCCATAACTTGAGTGCAAATACCACAGCTCCGAGTTCTAGATCATGAGTAGTTTAATTCTTCTCATGAGTTTTGAGTTGACGGGATGCGTAAGCAATCACTTTGTTCCTTTGCATAAGAACAATGCATAAACCCATATGTCAAGCATCGCAGTATACCACAAAATCTTCTACTCCTTCAGGTAGTGCCAAGATGGGTGCTTCGCAAAGCTTGTTCTTAAGGAGTTGAAAATCTGATTCTTGATCGTCTCCCCATTCGAATTTCTTTATTTTCCGGGTTAACTCTGTCAATGGTTTAGCTATCTTCGAAAAACCTTCGATGAATTTCCGGTAATAACCGGCAAGACCTAAAAATTGACGGATCTCAGTGGGGTTGGTTGGTACGGACCAGTTCTTTATGAATTTGATCTTTGCGGGATCCACGTGAATACCTTTATTGTCGATCACGTGACCAAGAAATTGGACTGTCTCTATCCAAAAATCGCATTTGGAAAACTTAGCGTACAGTTCTTCATCCTTGAGTACTTCAGGACAGTTCTAAGATGTTCCGCATGTTCTTCTTTATCACGAGAGTAGATAAGAATATCGTCAATGAACACAATGACAAACTTATCCAGGTATGTCTTACAGACTCTATTCATGAGGTCCATAAATACAGCGGGTGCATTGGTTAAATTGAATGGCATTACTTGGAATTCATAATGACCATATCGAGTTCGAAATGCGGTCTTGGGAATATCTTCCTCTTTTACCCTTAACTGATGGTATCCAGAACTTAAATCAATCTTCGAGTATACACTCGAGCCTTTTAACTGATCAAACAAATCATCGATTCTTGGCAAGGGATAGCGGTTCTTGATTATGAGCTTGTTCAATTCCCTGTAATCGATACACATCCGAAATGATCCATCCTTCTTCTTGACTAAGAAAACTGGTGCGCCCTAGGGTGAGGAACTCGGTCTAATGAATGCTTTTTCAGATAGCTCCTCTAGTTGTTTAGACAGCTCTTGCATTTCAGAGGGTGCTAACCGGTATGGTGCTCGTGCTACGGGAGTAGCTCCAGGATTAAGATCGATTTGAAATTCGACTTGTCGAGCAGATTGAAGTCCAGGAAAATCTTCTGGAAACACTTCAGGGAATTCTCTAACTACAGGTACATCCTCCAGTCGTTTCTCTTCTGACTTCTTTTCCGTTACCTGAGCTAAGAAGGCATAACATCCTTTCTCCATGTACTTTATCGACTTCGCACAAGATATGATACTCAAGTACTTTCTACTTTGGTCTCCTTGGATAACTAAAGTTTCGCCGTTGATTGGAATATGAACGGTTTTCTCGTCGCAAAGAAGCCTAGCACGGTGTTTAGACAACCAATCCATGCCAATTACGACATCAAAACTACCAAGTTTGATTGGCAAAAGATCTATAAGGAACGAGTGGTCAGGTAAAAGAATAGGGCAATTACGGATTACGGTGTTGGTTCCTAATATCTTTCCATCTACTAGTTTATCTCATAAGTTGTATCTAAGGCAATTGGGGAAATTTCAAGTAATGATGCAAAGGTAGTAGATACAAAAATCTTATCAGCTCCAGAATCAAACAAGATTTTTGCAGAATGATTGTTAAGAGAATACGTACCCGTCACAACATCAGGGTTCATGGTACGTCTCCATCTCCTAACACATACGCCTTTGCATGCACATTGTTGGGTTGAGCGGCATTCCTCTTCGGGCATTGATGACCCTTCTCTCCACATCCATAACTAGGGGTGTGCACGGTCTGAAAACCGGACCGGACCGGCCAAGACCGGACCGGACCGACACCCGAGTTCGGCAAAAATCCTAGACCGAGACCGGACCGAATGTGGTCGGTCGGTCTCGTCCTGTCGGTCCGGTCGGTCCTTCGGTCGGTCGGTCCAACAAGGCAAATTCGTCGGTTTTGGTCGGACCGGACGGACCGAGGACCAAATTAGCCCAAAAGCCGAGACCGCGGACCGGACCGAATGTGGTCGGTCCGGTCTCGGTCCGTGTCGGTCCGGTCGGTCCTTCGGTCGGTCCGGTCCGTTCGGGTCAAATGCTCACCCCTATCCATAACAGCTCATGTTTGCCAAAGGCATGTTGTTTCCACCTTCAGGGTTTCGGCAATGCTTACCCTGATGACCTGCCTTGTTGCACTTGTCACACTTCATTGTGCAGGGTCCAGAATGGTGCAACAAACATCTATTGCACTAGGGATGTGGTCTGGCATATCCTTTTCCGGCAGTTGGTGCAGCATGAGCCCTTGCGGCTTCTTGTCTTCGGTTTTGTTGATTGTGACGCTGATTTCTGTTTTGGTGGTACTGGTTGTTGTTGTTCTGATTGTTGTTGTTTTTGGATTGGTGGTGGTTGGAATTTGAGTTCTTCCAGTTATCAAGCTTCCTTTTGTTATCACTTGAGCCTTGTGCATTTGCAAGCTTCAGTATTGGTTCCATAAGGCGGTGGGATACAGTGACAAATTCCTCAACAGTCTTTGGGTTAGAAGCGATGACATCTCCTTCAATGCTCCAAGGTAAACCTCCGATCAAAGCTTCCAAAAGCTTTTCATTGGTAGGGAACATATGAGGACACCGAGCTCTCAGCTCGTGGAATCTCTTGAAGTATGCCTTGAGGTCATTACCTTTAGCAGCCAAATGGTAAAACTCATCCTCTAGCTTCTTTATCTCAGTTCTTGGGCAGTACTGTTTCATCAACAGTTGTTTCAGATCAGACCATGAAATCCTAGAAGCTTCTTCCATTCCAACTGGTTGGGCATAAGCTTTCCACCAAGATAACGCATCTTCTAGCAAATTTCCAATTGCAAACTTGACCTTGCAATCATCTGTGCAGTCACTTAGTAGAAACACAGTCTCGGTTCTCTCAAACCAATGAAGTAGACCAATAGCACCTTCTATGCCTTTGAAGAATGTTGGCTTGCAGTTCATGAATTCCTTGTAGCTACACTTACGAGCTACGGAAGACTCACTTTGATTGGTTTGAGTGTTAGTTTCATTTGAGTTTGCCATTTCAATAACACGTGCTGCTGCTGCGACTTGTGTTGCTTCAGCAAGACGAGCAGTCTCGGCTTCACGTGCTGCTTGGGCAACACGCTCAGCTTCAGCTTCTCGAGCAATCTCCGCTTCTCGGGAAATCTCTGCTTCTCTCGCAATCTCAGCTTCTCTTGCAATCTCAGTTTCTTTTGCAATCTCAGCTTCTCTTGCGGCAGCTTCAGCTTCACGTGCGTCTTGGGAAATTCGTTCAGCTTCAGCAATCCGTTCAGCTTCGGCTCTAGCAGCGTCAGCGGCATGCTTAGCGATGGCAGCTGTAAAATCCTAAAAATCGTAAATGTGTTAAATGACTATTTTGCCCCTCTATTTAATGTTTATAAAATACGTAAAATCCGTCAAGCTCAGTAAATGTAAAACTTAACCTAACTTATAAATGATTGACAAACCTAATGTACGAGGTCCTTAAAAATACTTACGTTTACGTCTAAAATATAAACCATACGCTACTAATGTACATGGGCCGAATTTTAACTAGACCTTATAACTTAATTATAGCCCATTTAAAGATTTGTTTTGGGCCCTTGTTTCTCCCCTTGGCTCGTCAAAAATGAACCCATATATCCCTCCCCCTTCTTTTTTATCATACGCTCCAAAATGTATAAACACACCTAAACCCTAGATCAAAAAAAAAGTGCGGCTTGTTTTCTCTCCCATTTTCTGTCGACAACAAAGGGGTCTCAAAGGAGGTTTGTGAGACATCATGAAGCTGTTGTGATCGTGGGATAAGTAGTTCGAAAGATTGGCTTGGGTCATGGGGTTTTGCTAGGAGGAAAAGGTTGCTTGGTTTGCCTTAGGTGCTACTTTGTGTTGTGGGTTCTAGGACCAAGAAAGGGTGTTGATTTCTTGTTTCAGTCCTTGTTTTGCTTCCTCATTACACGCTTCAAGGTAACACCATATGGTCTTGTCTTGTTTCCTCTTTGCTTCCTGATGTGTGTCATTTGGTCTATCCTCCATGCGCATGAAATTAAAACAAATGAATTGTCACATTAATTAAACCTTTTGTTACATAAGATCATAATCTCTATATATATATGACGAATAAAGGAGTAAATGGATTTGGCCTTTGAATCTGATATTTAAAACCACACTACATGCATGACTTTTTAATCACATCAAGTTTAAATGGATTAGATCTCACATGTATATGGTTAGTATTATTTGGGTCGAATGGCACAAGGTTTAGAGTTTCGTTTTGATGTAAATATGGGGCGTAAAATCTGTTTTAGGGTTTGTATGTGTCTCGACCTAAAATGGGTTTTCACAAGGAATCGTGTAATCTTATGATAATCTAGCTCAAATGGTCTTAAACGTATATGTTAATCTAAATATAAAACTAGGGTTTTGTACATACGCGACTTAATAAAGTTAAGGGTTGGTTTTGTAAATTATGAAACTTGAAGGTTTGACTTGCTAATATGATAACCAAAGGTATTAAATGAGTAAAACTTGTCATCTTGCTATATTTACACTTTTGATCCTCTACTTTGTATTATTGACACTTTAAACCCTAAACTTGTAAAACTTGGCATAAATGACCCTTAAAGTATGAGAATACTTGTTTTCACTATTTTAAACTAATTTGACTTAAATTATATCATCTATGACTAAATCTGCTAAATATAAAAACCTGCTATTTTTTCAAAGTTACTAAATATGGAAACCTGCTAAAAATGGAAAGCCGTCTAAAATGGGTAATCTGATCTTAATAAGCGTTATCTAATCCATATAGGTTCCGGGCGGCGGAATTGATTCATCTTGTGACTTTACTTTCTTATTTTACTTGCTTCGAATGAGGTACAAATATTCTGACCTTTCTCATAAGGTTTCTCATGATCTCTTTGCATCTTTGAACTCTTGCCATTTTGTTATTGAACCTTTGCTTTGCTATTGACCCCTTTGATATTGAACCTTTGCTATTGACCCATTTTGCTATTGAACATTGATATTGAACCTTTGCTATTGAATCCGGATATTGAACCTTTGCTATTGAACTTTGATATTAAGCTATTGCTATGAACCTCTGAATTGGGAACCATTGATATTGAACCTTTGATTATGGAGACTTATATATTGCTACACTTTCGACCTTTGTATTGACATGTCAGTTTGATACCCGAGCCATTAACTAGGCATGGGGGTTCCATGTCCGTGTCATTGATGCACCAATGGCATGACTCTAGTGTGGTTGAGTGATGCTCTACACCGTCCTTATTTTGTATTGATTATGCGCGCTCAAGATATATATTGTATGGCCACTTATGTTCTGCAGGGGCGTATGGATGTATCCTAGATTTGTTCTGTATATGATATGATATGATATGATCTGTTCTGGTGATGTGGTGCGTGTGTGTAATACACCGCCTCACATTCTGGGAACTAGCTACTCCATTGGTTACTTGAGGTCTCCCCTCCTATTGGTTTGGTACTCCGAGGTCACCCCTCCGAGTACAATGGTTACTATTGGCGACTATGGCCACTATTGATATTGGTTTGTTTTGTTGGCTCGTGGTGGATTTCTGACAACCTTTACACTTTTGACTTACCTGTATTGTACATTCTGTATTCCCCAACACACCATATTCTGTATTAATTGTCCATTACTCAGTACCCTTATGTGACTCACTCTACTACCATGCTATATTCCATTGCATTGATCTGTCATACCCTTATTCCGTTACTTCAGACTATCATTCCATTCACGTACCGGGTTATTATATGATTATTGAATTTTATTATGCTATTACATGTTTTATGCGACTACCGTTTACCTGCTACGATATGATTAATATGCGATTATATGATTCACCTATTGTCATCTGACTATATGTTATCTTACTGTTATGTGACCCTTTGATTTGTCTAGTGACCATGCTAGTGTGTAATCGATTGTTTTATATGTTTATCATGTATACTTTCGTGCACTTAATCTCGTGGACTAAGATTATCCGTTAGTATCTTTATCTGCTAATTGTTGACCTGTCATATTTACACTCTTGCTTACGCCACTGGTTTATGATGTAAATGGTTCAGCCTATGTTATGTGTCTAGTTAACTTGTGTGATTGCCATGCTGACTTACTAATTAATTGCTTCCGCTTGCTTTTAATTTTACGTTGGCTATTATGTATTCTGATTTCCTGATTTGATTGTATGTCATATATGTGTTGAGTGAATACGACGTCTGCTATGCTTGTTTATGTTTCGGTACTTGTATGTCTGGTTATTTATATGTGATTATATTTATGACATCGATGCGTTGCTTTGCTTGTCCTCCTTTGTTACTTGCTCTTTCTGGATATCCATTATTATTGTGTTCTGAAGGTTCCTCATTGACTCATTGTTCCTATTTCATTGTGACCTTGTTATCGGCTTCCTTGTTTCATTTTTCATTTTTGATTTTGTTTAGCTTTCCTTTTGTTATATCTGTTCACTGGGCTTTTTAAGCTCAGCCGAATTTCTTTTCCTGTGGCAGGTTTAGGTTGGAAGATGAGCTTTGACGGGCTGAGAGTTGGAATATTTGAGTGGGCCAACCCTAGTTACCTTATTATTTTGAACTTATTTTGAAAAGCGATTGTTATGAGATTTCATTTCATTTTGGATTTTGTATTTTCTTTGTAAGTCATTCATTTATATGACTTGGTATTTTATTCTATAAGACTTCCGCTTGTAAAAAATTTATTTGTATGTTCTGATATGACACCAGAATGTGACACTTTTACCCTCATCGGGTTGGGGTGTTACAACAGCGCTAACACTGTCAGCGACCATCTTTCGGACAGCAGTTGGAGTGATGGTGGATGAGGTAGCTTTCTTCTTGACCATTTTTCTAAAATCACCAAGAAATAAACACCAAGATTAGGAATCATCGACGATAATAAAAGTGATTACATATTATAAATATCATAATAGTCAAGATCATCACTTTAAATCAATGAAATGATATCGTTATAAACAGGAATAAGTGAATCATGATTTATCTCAACAAAATCATAACATATATAAGGACATAATGATCGGTTCGGTATATACGACCGATGAATAATAATATCACAACACAGAATCTAGAAATACAACAATAGATAGCATAGAATACATCGATACATAGTAATTGTTCACAACCATAAGTTACAACATCAATATTCTTGTTCCATAGTTACAAACCAAAAGGATACAATCCTTAATGCCTCATATGGCGGCTTTATGATACAAACTACAAATAAAGATGACTAGGACCTATGCATCGCCCGATGCGTCCTCATGACGGCGTCGAATCTCCTCAACCATATTTGTCAAATCTCGGATCTGCTGCTCACATGCTCGATCTCTCGCCTCGAGGTCATCAATCCTCTGCTCTAATATGGTGGTGTGAGCATGAGCGGATGCAAGCTCGTGGTGTAAGGCTCTCTTTCGGCCTAAAGTAGTGTCTCTCAAAGTACTGGCTTCTTGAATGGTAGTCTCAAGCCTCTGGATCATTCTGGTCACGGCATCTCTCGCCTCCACAATCTGGGCGCTCATCATGTCGAACACTATCTCAATGGAGTAACGACCAATTACGAGGTTTTTGACCTCTTCCTCCAAGCTCTTTATCCTGACCAACGGAATCTCATCATAATGTACAAGGAGCTCATTCAGGTGGTCCTCGTGTTTAACGAGTCTAGCTGCTAAGAGAGGAATAGTATGGTGTACAGGCTCTTCGGTGACTGGCAGAACTGGAGTTGGTGCAGTCGTTGAGCTCTCCCCAAGCTCGAAGGTACTCGGTGCTTCCTCCTCGTCTCTCCAACAACGAAGTAAAGGTAACAAGAATGACCATCGTCTAGCACCGGCCTTCTTCCTAGGTCCAGGCTGGATGTCCACGCGAGTAGTCATGTAAGGATCAGATGGTGATGGAGAATAGCATCTAACACTAAGTGGCAAAGGTGGCTCACTGAAAGTATCCAATGGTGGTGATGCTAAAAGAGGTGATGAAACAGGAACAATAGTGGTCTGGTGGTAGAATACAGTAGATGGCAGTGGTGGTGAAGTAGTGGGTGAAACTGGTGATGACTGAGCAAGTGGTGACTCAGCTGGTGGTGACTGAGCTGGTGGTGACACACGGGTCATGGTAATGCCTCGCACACGCTTCCTAGCCGTATGCTTGAAGATGGTGCCCTTAGGATGCAGTCTGTAAGGCACTCAGAATGGCTCGGGCTCATATGGCTTCAGGACTCGGACTCTACGTCGACGACGACGGATCGGTAAGGAAGATGATACAGAAGTGTCCGATGAGACAGAAGCAGTACTCTTGGATGACTTGGATGATCCATCATCCACTGCGACATCTGAAGCAGGTAGCCATTTCTGCGACTCATAATATTGATCCAGTGTCATGGAAGCAAAATCAGTATGCTCTTAGGAGCGAGCAGTCATAGCTGGAATGGTAGGAGTTCGGGCAACCTCGCCTTCCTCAAAAGGTTCGTCTCATCCGAAGCAGTGGCTGGTATGGCTGGACTGAGATGAATTGGCATATTGACAATCGTAGAGGACATAGTATCTTCCATCTCAGTATCTGAGGACAGAACAACCGGGTGGGAAGCAGACATGGTACTGTAACAACCCATAAAGTAGTAATGTAAGTAAAATGCCAAATAATATGATCAAAAAGGTTTTAGTTAGTTGCGCACATCTGCCAAGAAAATCTCCATGCCTAACTAAAATGAATGCAATTAACTTATTATCTAGTGATGCATTAATCCTAATGCATAGAGCGGTCACGGAAGGGCATAGGGCAGTGGTGTAAAATAATCCCGTTTTAAAAGTGCGGTTATAGTCCAAATGTTTTTAAAAAACTCTTTGGTTCTCTATAACCTTGGCTCTGATTCCAATCTGTAACCCCCCCCCCCCCCCCCCCCCCCCCCCCCCCCCCCCCCCCCGTGATCATAATGACAGCGGAAGACTAATCGGGGTGTTACTCGAATTGAGATCATAGTCAAAAATCATAGAAAATGACTCGAAACAGACGTTTTATTAAAAATAGTTATCATTCATCGAAAACTAATAGCTGTTACAAAACATTCCAAATTGTTCAAGTGTTTTCCCAAAATATAGAGCATTAGTTTGAAAGAAATGACAACTTTATGTTTACACCACAAGAAAGGTCTTGGTATACCCCACTCCGTGCCTCTGACATAATCTTCATTAATTACCTGAGATAACATGCTAAAAAGGTCAACAATAATGTTGAGTGAAATCCATAGGTTTAAATAATAGTTGAACACAAGAATATGAGCATGATAATTGTAAACTAACAATATCATAAAGAAAATCATAGATTATTATGCGCTAAGCTCATGAAACCAAGACTCAACTCCATACACCGAAATACTGGTGTACGTAAGTTTGCCCCAAAGGAGGTAATAGCCAATTACCTAATGCAATTCAAATATGGTGCGCCCCGGTTATTTCCTATAACCAAGAAGGGGTCGTTAATCCCCATAGCACTAGTCACGATATCTACGTTCACTCGCGGTGACTAATGGTTCATGATACAGGGGACTTATGGCTAAATACTTAGGCAATTCCAATAATCAAGAAGCAAAAATTTATGAAAAACCTTGTGTTCTATTTTAGAGCATGTATCTCCCTCGCGGGTTTTTCAAATAAAAGTAAAAGCGAGGCTATGAACTCACCTTGATGATAATGAACAAGCACAAATAGATCAAGCACAATGTAGCGGAGGTTCCAAACCGAAACCGAAAAATGATGAGATGGCGAGTCTCAGAATAGGATAAACATTTTGGTTCGCAACCAAAATAATAGAGCATTGAATATTCTTATTCAATAGATCATTGAATTGTCCAATTCAATAGGGTGTGTGCGTGCTTAACGTTTTAAGTAATTTATGTGCTACATTGTCTTAGTTTGATAATTATCAAAGACCCTCACTTACGCATAAGAGAAATTTTCCCCCGTTGTGATCTTGTGAAAATGATGATGTTATTAAGTATTTTAGTTCGTTTAGATCCCACGTGCGTTTTGCCAGATTATATATATATATATATATATATATATATATATATATATATATATATATATATATATATATATATATATATAGTGTATCTTTATTTTGAGAACCCTGTTAAGTGCGAGAACTGCGAGAACTCCCATTGACCAATCATAATTTAGTAAACCATTTTTCTATTAAATTAATACAATTAATTCATAAGGGCATTAAGGGTAATTAACATGCACGCACTCTTTAAATGATAATTCAACATATTCCTATAATCTTGCAAAATACGGTTTCATCTACTGAAAAAAATAATCATTCGTCTCTCTCTATTAAAAAACCTAGCCGACACTAGATCTGGTTTTTCATCTACTAGTGAAAAATAAAACCGATCATCAGATCTGATCATTTACCACCAGTCACCACCATATGCAAGCCGTCGCCGCCAACACCACCACCAGGCTCCACCACAAGATTATCATTGTGAGAGGAATTCATCCCAGTCATCGTCGTTGGATCGAAGGTCTGTACACAAAAGTCATCGTCATCGTTGGATTAAAGATCTATACACTTAGGTTTGTTGCTTCATTCATTTAAATAGTATAAGATTTTATTACGTTAAGTTAGAAAATCAAGAAAATGGTTTCAATTTTGTTGCATAAAAGTTAATAGGTTTTGGAGCAACTCAGTGGCCAGGGCCCTGTCTTCTCTTCGTTTAGTAATTATAATACTTTGGGTAAAGCCTTAATATTAGCTTACCCATACAAGACTTGCTCTTTTTTTCTTGACATTGCTCATAGATTGTAGAGGTAGTAAGACAAAGTAGCATCCGGTTCAAAAAAAGGGCTTACGAGTAATGTTTAATATATGATAAATCTGATTGTATTGTGATATTGTAGTTTTTGAGAATTAGATAAAGAAAATGTAGATTAGCAAAGATTTGTGATATTGTTTTATATGTGATAAATTTGATTGTATTGTGATATTGTAGTTTTTGAGAATTAGACAAAGTAGCCAAACTCATAAGCTAATAAGCCCATATATAAGCCGAAACAAACACCTCCTAAGATAGCAAACTAAGTTTACGTCATGAAGCAAGTTGTGGTTCTATATGAACATTTCATTTGCTAGATTAGGGCTGGGTTGAAGTTGTCTGTTCCGGATTTGTCTTTTTGGAAGTAAATTTAAATTGTCTTTTGTATTCAGTTTAATTTCTGAATAAATTCTGCAAATTTATTCCTTTTTACGTATTATATACAAGTGTGTTCCTCTGATTTGACAATTGTTTGGTATTGGTTGCTACAGCAAGATACACTGTGAGGTCTTTCGGGATTAGGCGTAATGAAAAGATTAAGTGCTATGTGACCGTTAGGGGAGACAAGGCAATGCAGCTTCTAGAAAGTGGGTTGAAGGTTAAGGAATACGAGTTGTTGAGACGCAACTTTAGTGACACGGGTTGTTTTGGATTTGGTATTCAGGAACACATTGATCTTGGTATCAAGTAAGTCAGTGTTCCTTCACTTAATCATCCATGTTTTTCAAGCTTACTTGTATTGGTTCCACCCAAATGATCCATCTGTACACAGCTTAAAGCACTCTTCTCACAAATTGGCTCAACTTTAGTTGTTTGATGATGATCAGAGCTGATAAGCGTGTTGGGTGGCAGACTAAAATTTGTGGGGTGACTTAAACGGGTCAAATTTTGATTTAGTCACTTGGGTTGGTATGAACCGTGAACACTAACTTCTTTTTATCATCTTCCATGATCTGTAAATAACTTAACGACATGCATTAGTAAGTTAGCCACTATTATTCTTGTTTTTAACATGTATGTTTTTAACTAATGCTTGTTTTTAACAAGTATGTTTTTAACTAATGCATGTCATTAGTAAAGTCTACTTTGGTTTAACATGTATCCGTTAGGGGAGACAAGGCAATGCAACTTCTGGAAAGTGGGTTGAAGGTCAAGGAATACGAGTTGTTAAGACGCAACTTTAGTGACACTGGTTGTTTTGGATTTGGTATTCAGGAACACATTGATCTTGGTATCAAGTAAGTCAGTGTTCCTTCACTTAATCATCCATGTTTTTCAAGCTTACTTGTATTGGTTCCACCCAAATGATCCATCTGTACACAGATTAAAGCACTCTTCTCACAAATTGGCTCAACTTTAGTTGTTTGATGATGATCAGAGCTGATAAGCGTGTTGGGTGGCAGACTAAAATTTGTGGGGTGACTTAAACGGGTCAAATTTTGATTTAGTCACTTGGGTTGGGATGAACCGTGAACACTAACTTCTTTTTATCATCTTCCATGATCTGTAAATAACTTAACGACATGCATTAGTAAGTTAGCCACTATTATTCTTGTTTTTAACATGTATGTTTTTAACTAATGCTTGTTTTTAACATGTATGTTTTTAACTAACGCATGTCATTAGTAAAGTCTACTTTGGTTTAACATGTATGTTTTTAACATGTTTGTTCTTGGTTTAACATATATTTAACATGTATGTTCTTTGTATCAGATGTAGCTGAATTAAAAGAATGATGACAACGAGTTTGCACATTTGTCCGTCTTCCTGAAACTTATAAAAGGAGCGTGCACATATGTCCAACTTCTGAACTTTGACGACTACGAGTGTGCATATATGTCCGACTTCTAAAAATGTGTGCACATATATGTGTTTGCGTTAAATATTACTTGTACACACGCGTATAGATCGATTAGATTCATGTATTTTCTGCTTCTTAGAAATTTGTATTTAATTGTATATCAATCGATATAAGATTTTGTATTTAACATGTATGTTCTTGGTTTCATATAAAATTACTTACCTAGAAAACATGTATGCACTTCACTATGAAAAACAAGTATATCGAAAAAACAATTCCAAAAACAAAATTAATTTATAAAAACACATATGCAATAAATCAGTTTTAACCGCCAAATTAAAAAAAAAAAAAAAAAAAAAAACGAAAATTGAATGTTTTTAGAAAATAGGATTTATTTATTTTAAAAAATCAAAAATAATATAAAATTGATGTTTACTATTATACCCTTTTGGATTAAATAAAAAGATTTAATAATTCAAAAAATGCTATGTTGCATTGTTATGTTGCACAATATGCATTACTAGGAGTACATAAGGGGTTCTCGCAGTTCTCGCACTTAACAGGGTTCTCAAAATAAAGGCCCCCTATATATATATATATATATATATATATATATATATATATATATATATATATATATATATATATATATATATATATATATATATATATATAGGGGCTGCGTTCTATGCAATACCAATATTAGATACAGTACTTTACAGTACTTATTTAGACCAATTGAAATTTAGTATTAATAACTATTTTTATTTAATTGAAAAGGGCATAATAGTCAAACATATTTTTAGTTTCTTTTCAAAGAAAAAATTAATTAAAAAACGTTTTTAAATTTCCATAATTTTCAAAAAAAAAAATCGATATACATGTTTTCAGGAAAATGAAGTGCATATGTGTTTTTTTTCTTTTTTTTTAATTGTAAATTTACATATGTTTCTTGTGTACAACTGTTTATACATCAAACTTGTTTTGCTTAAAATGGTAATTGCATATATGTTTTTAGTATACATTTTTAATCTTCAAAATTTATAACAAAAAACATAAACATAGACATATACATTTAACCTTTAAATTTATAACAAACCAAAAATATAAATAGTATACACAAAAATTGATATCAAATGAAATACAATTTAAATACAAATGTATCTTGTTAGGTATATATGTACACGTCAACAAAAAACATGTGTGCACTCTTCTAAAAACATGTGTGCACTCTTTCACGAACATATGTGCACTCTTTCACGAACATATGTGCACGCTTCACTTTCTCATCAAATTCATTAGAACATATGAGTACCCTTTCCGGAACATATGTGCACATTGCGCCTCTCATCATGAAAAACCTGCAAAACAAAAGGTTAATCAGCAGTTTATTATCAAGATATCGGATCTGCTTCAATTCCTTGTTTGCGAAAGTGAACCTATATGTAATCTACTTGAATTCATTTCAACTTTTTTTGGATTCTTTGTTTTGAAGAACGTGGTGCACAAATTATCACACATAAACACAACAAACATGATCCGTCAATGATTTTAAAAATGCATACCTAAAAAACACATATGCACCACAACTATGACCAAAATAAATACTTCTATATCTCACCTATAAAACAAATACACTGGAATCATAAAACAGATGCAAATATACATTTACTTCTATATCTCAACATGACCAAAATACAAATATATCCATATTCATCATTCTACCAAAATACGGTTTCATATGCCAAAAAGTTAAAAAAAAATACAAAACAGATCTAAAAGTAAAAGAAAGAAATCAAAAAACAAGAATATGAATATAATAAAATAAAACCATGATCTAAAAAGTAAACCCCTATGGAATTTGATTTGTGCGAGAAACTGATGACTGATGAGAACCCCTTAAATTTAACATTAGCACCATGAATATAAAGAACATTTAAAGTACATCCAAAACGTCAAATATTAACTTATTGATTTTTAATTGTATTCAATCATCATTAAATTATATTAGGATTAAAACACATATTGTTCAATTATGAGAAAGTAGATCTAGGATTTATGTAACTAACCGAATTATTTTCTTAGGAATTCACCTTACTTTTGAAGTGTGTAAACCACGATCCGTCAGATCTGCTCGACGTGGATGATGAAAATGATGGTTGTGGTAGTTGTTATCAGATTCTAGATCGCACCTTAACATCCATTATTTATATTTTTGTTTTTGTGAATGAGAGTAGACCAATTTTTAGGTTAAAGATGATAGGAGATGAGAAGGAATGGTGATTGTTGTAGATTTAGAATAAAGGAGTAGAAAAAAGTCTCGGTATACCTAAAAAAAGGGACGGTTTTTATGAAAAATAATTATTTGAACTTCCTTTAATGCCCCTAACTCAATTATAAAAGTTTACTTGACATTCCTTCTAGTTACACATAATTACACTATTGTCACAAGTCATCTCATCCACTGATTAAATTATCTAACGGTTTATATTGGTACTGTATCTAATATTAGTACTGTATAGAATACAACACTATATATATATATATATATATATATATATATATATATATATATATATATATATATAAGTTTAATGATATTCAAGGTAAAATACTTTTACAACACTTAAAACGATCAAAATACTCGTTTTTATGATGAAATGATAAGTTTATAAGTTTTCTAAACTTTTCCCCGTATTCACACTTGTTACCTTAAGTTTCAAAATGTATGATTTTAGTCCCTCAACTTTGGGAAATTGACACTTTATACCCGAAACTTGTTTTATATCAAACCTTTCAAAATTTACAGTTTTAGTCCCTTAATGAAACTGTTTTACGAAAACTGCCCCCAAGTTTACACTTTTGAGAATTAAGACTTAAAGTTTCCATCTTTACATTTTCAACCCAAAACTTTTATTATACTAGTTTTGCTATATTACAAAAATAGTCCTTGTAGTTTCAACGCATACATGCATGCGTATATATGCACCTTTTAACTTTCGAATATGTGCATGTTTAGTCCCTAGACTTCCCATGCAAGTTTATTTTCGTATAAACTAACCCTTTAACTTTATAAAACGTTCCATTTTCTACCCATAAGCTACACGTTTTGCAATATAAGTCCGAAATATCTTTTAACGCATGAAAACTTTTCAAGCTTATTCCTAGCTTAATTTTTAGAGCTTTTTAGCTTATTTTTATCTTATTGGGCCGAGTAGTGGGTTGTTTGGGCTTTGATTGTGTACATTGGGCTCGTGTTGTGGGCTTTAAGGCCCGTTTGGTTTTTGGTTGATTTATCAAAACGTACGAGGGGTCGTGAGGGTTCAAAAGGATTTTACAAATGTTTATTAACGTCGTGAGTGTAGTGTGAGGTGTTTACAAAACACCTTACACATGTGTGCATGTTGTGGTAACGAAACTCATTCTACATTCGTTTATACATATGTGTCGAGTGCATCCAATATCTTTTAACGAGTGACATGCATATATAATCAAGAAAATGGGTATCGAGGAAACTTACTACACTCTCTAGGAGTGGTGGTGATTTGTGAGATGAGTGAGCAAGTGAATTGAACTCGAGAACCCCGTGTTCTCCTTATAACCTTACACGTCCAATATTACCCTTGTGTTATGACTTTCCTTTCCTCCTTTCCTTCGAACTAATCTCCATGGGAAGATTCTTTGATATAAGTGTGTGAGAGTTTGAGTGAGCTAGTGAAGTGTAAGTTTGTGATTTTTTTGTCAAGTCTTGAAGTAGTTTATAAAGAAAGCTTTAGCATGGTCTTAGCATTAGTTTATGTTTTAAGATTTGTAAGTTTGCGAGGCGTGGAGGTGTGCAGCAGGACTCAAGGGCATGCAAAGCCTAGTCTCATCGATTTTTAGCAAAGAGACATAGTACCCATTGGTTCTTAAATTCAAGTGAGTCAAAGTGAGATTTAGGGTATGTTTAGGCTATTAAACAAATAGTTTAGGGTGGATAAAGTGTTGCTTGTCTCCTCTTTCTTTTTCACCCTAACACGCAAACATAAGGGCCAAGGGGGGGGGGGGAATGTATTTGGTCTTGATCTTGGTACTTGGTGTGTTGATATTCTTGGCTAGCCACGACCGGTCACAAGAGAGGGCACAAAAGAATTTCACAAGTTTTTATTTTGGTGTGATTGGGCTTGGAGTATAAACCGGTTAGGCCCAAAATAATTAAAGGATTGGGCTTGGACATTTGAGTGTGGATCAGACTAAAATGAAGCCCAAGGAAAATGTGGGGATGAGTTGGGCTCGGTATGGCAACAAGGCCCAAAAGAAATATGGTGATGAGTTGGGCTCGACTTGAGGCCCAACAAGAGTTCTAGGCCCTGTCCAATGTTAGTTTATTTTTATTTTTATTTATTTTATATTTTTATAAAATTATATATATATATATATATATATATATATATATATATATATATATATATATATATATATATATATATATATATATATATATATATATATAAGTATTTTAAGAATATCGGGATCGTGGGGAATTTTGTTCGGATCACAATGGTATATTTTTGAATGCTCAAGCTGCGGTGATCATGTATATGCCAAATGATATGCAAATGTGATAAGTAGAAAATTTCATGATGATATGAATCGTGCTTTATTTCTGATTAAATTCTTAAGTACAATGAAATTTTCTGGGCGCTTACAACCCTTGTTTCGGTAATGTTTAAGCTAGGTAGTATCTATTAGGCTAATTTGAATTTACCGAAGGACCCTAGCCAAGTAGGTTGCGAGGTTATGTAAGAATTGACCTAAGGACTACACACACCTTGCGTGAGAATTGACCATAGGATTACCTACCTAGTAGCGATACTTAAGAAATGTGGGAACCTCAGAGCGGACCATGATGAGTTAGTGCTTTATGCACTAAGAATAGGTCTAGAAGGTAGTTGGTACGTAATGACTAATGATATATTACATGCGACTTCTATCGAATTAACACGATAGAATAGGAGTCTAGAATTATAGGCTAGGAGAATTGACCAAAGGAGTCTAGCGACATTTACCCCCACATGAAGCATTAGAAAGAACTTATAAGAAAACCAGATCATGGCAAGATAATACTAGTGACTAGGCTAGCACATTTCTCTCCCACTGATTGTCTAGCATTTTATTCCGCATTGTATTCTATTTTCATTAGTTTAATATAATTCAAATCTTAAACCCCCCCCCCCTTTTAAGTTAAATTAGAGACGTAAGTTAGAATCTGCACACATAGCTCTTGGGAAGACCTTGGCTTTACCGAATACTACACTACACACGACTGAGTTATATGCCCGTTAGTGCATAGGTAGACCATAGGTAGACGAGAAATTATATATATTAAAACCTGGTCTAAATTTAGCATCACCCAACCAGAATGATCTATCTATTCCCTAGTTCGATTAGGGTTTAGAGAAGACCAATTTTTACCCCAACATAACTAGAAATCGAGAAGGAAAAAGATCAAAATCACCATTGAACATAGTTTAATTCGGTTTACTTTCTAACGCTATGAACGTGTTATGCAAGCTTGTTTATATCATTTCTATGATTTCAAACATGAACTTACGCTAAACTTGTGATGTGTTAGCCTTATTATGAACTTATAATTATATCTTATGATTTTCTAGTTTATTGTTTAACTCTTTTGGATAGTTTATATTGTGTGCCACTAATCCTTGTGTTTTGGTATGATTCCATGATTCTTAATTTGATAATGTACCAGGAAGTATGTCCATCTATAGAAATAGATCAAAACATCTTATTGGACTATGTTGAAGTACATACATCAATAGAATTCTGAAAAGATTCTATATGGAAAATTCTAAGAGAGGATGAGTTCCAACACAAGATGGTGTAACATTGAGTAAGAATCAAGGTCCTAGCACTCCCCAGGAGAGAAATTACATGCAAAAAGTTCCATATGCTTCGGCTGTTGGATCAATCATGTCTGCTATGACATGTACTAGACCTGATGTCACTTATGCGATAAGTGAGATAAATAGGTATCAACAGGACCCGGGTGAGGCACATTGGGATTCTTGAAAGGATATCCTTAGATATCTCAATAACACTAAGGATATGTTCTTGGTTTACTGAGGTTTAGAAGAGGATCTAACCATACGATGTTACACATATGCTAGCTTCCAAACAAGTCGAGATGGTTCTCGATCGCAATCAGGCTATGTCTTCACACTAAACGAAGGAGTGATTGTATGGAAAAGCTCCAATCAGAATACGTTTGCATAGTCATCTGCAGAATCAAAATATATTTTTGCTTCAGAGGCAAGAAAGGAATTCATATGGATTCAGAATTTTATTTCCGATTTGGGAGTTGTACCAAGCATTGAAAAGTTCGATAAAGATGCATTGTGACAACTCCGCAGTTATCCAAATTACCATTGATTCAAAAATCAACAAAGGCAGTCGACACATCCTCCGACAATACCACTTTGTACGTAAAGTATTCAAAAGGGGTGAAGTTAATATTCTAAAAGTTCATACTCATCTAAACCTAGCAGTTCACAAAACCAATGCATGCAACCAAGCATTATGAACATGCTCGTAACATTGGATTACGTTTAGATGAGTCATTATTTGATGTATAAGTGTTCAGTAATAAGATAATGGAACAATGTAATAGTTTAATCATTTGAATGAATAAATTTGAAGTATGTTATCTTTGAAATGTTTAACTATGTTTCATATTCGCATGTTTAAATCCATGAATACTTTATTAAGTATTTTTAAGTTTTCATAGTCAATCGGCTTGTGGGAATAAGATCGAATTAAGACTAATATGAGTTATTTGTTATATTTTATTGATGATAAAATATATATACATAGTTGATGAATATTTGTTTGAAACCAAACTCATATGTATTTATTGTTGATAAATATTAAAGTGACCGAAAACTCATGATATACTATGTGGATCGGCGAAAATAGTATATCTTGATGAATGGCTTGTTTTATTTGAAGTCCTTAGACCTGCGATCTATGTTGCAGTTGATGTAAGACATAATATCCTTTGGTTTACTTGATGCTACTTGAAATATTAGAGTTGTATGGGTACTCTAGGCATAGCTTGCATTGCGTGCAAATGAACAAATAGTCAAAGGGATTTGTTCCTCTAAAAGGTGTTTACAGATTAATATCGCTGGGCTTCTCAATGAATAGAATAGATGCGTGTTCGGCTGAACCTCATCATTATTTGATAAATGATCAATAATCGATTGGTAATCTTATTCGTATTAGAAAACCGAGAAACATAATATTTAAAATGAGTAGTCCATAACTCATTTATAACATGGATGATAGTAAAACAGTTACTTTCCAAACTAACTGAAGTCAAATTATCATGGGAACAAGAATTGGAGAAAAAGTTTTCATCCTAAGAATTCCTTTAAACTACAAAGAGCCCAAGTTGCCATTTGTTTTCAAAAGGAAACATTTCCGGTAAAACTTTGTTACACAATGACGATCAATAAAAGCTAATGCCAATCTCTAAACAAGATCGGAATCTATCATGGTTTCCTCAAAAAAACCCGTACCTTCAAGCATCGAAACAACAACAGTTAACATACCTTTAAATTCAGCCTCCAAACTAACTTCAATAAGTACTCGTGCAAAAATATTTCGACCCCAAGACTCCACACACATAGAGCTCGTGTACGAGTCAAACATTCTTGGGACACCTAGTTTCGTAGCAAGTAAGCTAAAACCATCAGCCATGAAAGCCGCCATGGGAATGTCATGCAACTTAACCCACATTGGTTGTACCAACTCGTACATTTCAAGTAATTATTTACCTTTATTTATTATTACTTTAATGCTTAAAGTAAATACTTACGCGTATAATCAATGAAGTTCAATCGCATGAGCTTAATTCGTAATCAACACTAGACTATGATCAGTCTAGGTGTTCTACATATTTTATTTTCCCTAATAGTCATATTTATATGTGCTATTGTTATTTTGCCATTTTTACGTAAACCTTATACGTTTTACGTTTTACGCGTACTTAAACCTATGTTTCTAGCTTTTATCAACGTTTACGCTCTCCATTAAACTTATCACTCGTTTACTATGCTAATACAGAGTATAATAATAAGTTTTAATATTTTTACATTACCCGGTTTTAAGTTTCATGACTTAAATACTTAACGTTAGCAATTACCGGGATCAAACTACACCCCATAAATCAAAAGTTATGTAAGACACTACATACTTATCACCATACCACCCCTAGGTGGCGTTTTTGGTGATTCACCAAGCCACATGGCTTGGTGATATTACATCTTACTTAGATTATTAACACTTGTTCTAACTTAAGAATTAAGACTTCATAATATCTAGATATTTCATTAAAACTAGTCAACTTATCCCAAGAGCTCTCTCACCCTCCTTTTCCTCCTCTTTTGGCCATACCATATGCAACCATGAATCACAATCCATAGTTTGAATTTAGGCTACAAGTTATACATAAAAAGTGAAGGTTTGAGGAAGCTATAACTAGTTCTTGTGTTGTTTTGGTGATTTCTTGGTTGAAATAGAAGATATACATGTGTTAAGGGGCTGAAATTATAGAGTATTTACAAGGGTATATTAAGGTTAAAAATCAAGTTGGTTAAAGATTGGAAGCAAGGGTTGAAGATTGAAAGGATTTAGGATTAGTTGTTCTTGGTTATTCTTGTAACTTTCATCCTAATCATTGTAAGATTCATGTTATTTTCATATTATTATTCAATATGGTTGTAATAAGTTAAGTATTTTTATGTATTTCTATGATGTATGTAGTATTTTTGTATGTGCTTGAGGTTGTACACATGATCTAAACTATGAAAACAAGCTAAACAAGCCCTAAGTACATGTTATAAAAACTTAATTTCTAAACATTCCCATAGAACGAATTGGATACAAAACTCAGTGGACTTTGAGCTTTACATAATAAGATAGGATTGTAGAGCTATGTCTTTTGGTCATTTTTCCACAGAGCCCATCTCATAACTCATCCCGATGAGTAAATTAGAGCCGAAATGGTAAAACATGTCGAAAGCTGCACATGAGACTTCATTTGGAAAAAGCTTATAGTTCTGGTCATTTCTGGAGTGAGCTGTCCATCAGACTTCATTTCGAAAACTGCACATTAGACTTCAATTGGAAAAAGCTTATAGATAAGACATAAACTTAAACGTAGCCAAAAACCTCGCGTCCAACGGACTTGTAGAACTCAATATATTGTCGTTTCCGTGGGACTGCAGTGAGATGTCCAAAACAGCATCAACATATAAGCTTAAATTTGTAATATTGACTTATGTTATGAGTTAATGAGTACTATAGATAAAATTGATAATACAGATAGATACTTTTCCAAGGATATAAAAACCAATACATAATGATTTACGGTTTAGGAATAACGTGGACATTAAAACGAGATAACTAGATTTATATAAAAACTTAATGTTAACGATTAGTAGTATTTAAGAACACTTGACCACTTTTATATAAAAATCGGAGTGGTAGGACCCACTATCGAAAAAATGACTCACTTACCTTTCTATAAGATTAAAACTGACTTAGGTGTAATGATTTCCTGAATAGGTGAATTAATAAAAACGATATAAACCCAAACATATGGTAACTTATTAATAGGGCTTGTTATTGTTTTCAAGACTTAATAAAAACTAAACTTTTACATTTTTGTAAACTTACAAAAATGTGTACAATGTCAAGAGTATATAAATACTTTTATAAAGGATATTTCGTACGTTTCACTATATATATAAACCTAATACGCGCTTACTATATTTTCTAGGTCATCGTTAAAGCTCGCGATTTCTTGATACACTATATATCGTCGTAACCTATTGCTTGTCATTCCGGTGAGTTTATAGCCCCATTTTTACTTAAATGTTCTACAAACTCCTTGGGGGAGAAACATGTTAAACTATTTGTACTATGGACAGTTATTTACAAACTGTATGCTATCTGAATGTATTATTTGCCTAAGTACCCTATTGCCAGAAAGTCCTTTCATCATGAACCATTAATCACTTGTGTGTGAGCGCGGATATTATGGATAGGCCTATCGGGATTGACGAATCCCGTTTGTGTTGTTTAGATAGTTCAACTAAACACACTATATTTGATATTCAATAGGTAAATGGCAATTACCTACAAGAAGGCCATGTTACTATTACCATTTTTATGATACCCCAATTAAGCGTTGCGTGTCATGAGCTTAGGGCAATAATAATTAATTTTTACAATGATTGTATTCGTTGCAATTATTACTATAACTCTGAAACTGTTTGTCCATCACTATAACTTCAAACCTATGAATTCACTCAACCTTTGTGTTGACTTTTTAGCATTTTTATCTCATGTCCTTAAGGTATAAACTCGCATTGAAGGCGCACAGATATTTTGAAGACTTTGCATAACATTATCATTCGATAAACTATAAAAACTTTTATGTTGTATTATGTATGTATGTGAAACTTGTTGGGAACTTGTAACAAACTCTGATATTTTGTATTATTCGAATGATAATATATTTCAAATTGTCTCATTTAGAGTCGTTTTCTATAATTTGTACTATGTGCCAATAAGTAATACCCAGTGACACAATCTTCCACTGTGATATTTTGGGGGTGTTACATTGGTACCCTCATAAGATCTTCCTTTAAAAGGCTTGTAGTTAACGTCCATTCTTTAAGAGTAATTGGGACATTGCAAATCATCCATGGCCCATTCTCCAATACGTCCTCCATCCCTTTCCTCGCATCAAACTTGAAGAAGAAAAAGCCTTTTTGTGTTAATCATAACCCTTGTAATACCATACTTTGCCCAAACCGTACGAACATAATATTCAACAGTGGGAAACTGATTCGATTTTCGATAAAGTAACCATGTAAGGGATTATTAAACCTAGACTTCACCTCCTCAACAATAGCACGAGAAATAGCTATATCAGCACCATCACAAGTATCCGACGTTTCAAGTGTTCTAAAATTCACTTTATAAGTATAGCGTTCAACATTTATGACATTTGCATACGAAGTCGACTTCGTAGGCTCAACAGTGGGCGTACCAGTTGGTGTAGAAAAAGTATCAGCTCCATTATTCTTGTTCTCATTAGGTTCATTCGCAACAAGGTCAACAAACCTAAATCGACGAGGCTTTAATGGTTTCCCGTCAGTGCCTATCATCTTTCCCTCAATATTTTTGATCTTAGCAGGTAATGAACTCAACAATGAACTTGTATTCTCCTCTCCCGTATCATCAATCATCACAGTTAAACGAAACCAAAACCAGCAAGACAAAAGCACATATAGAAAAACAAGAAGAAACAAAATGCGAGCAAGCAATGCAGTGTAATAAATGTCCAACGAAAACCCTGATCGATTGTCACAAGAGAAACCCTAACCGATTTGCGAACAAGAAACCCTACGAATCAAACAAAACCCTATAGTCCCAAGATCACTTGACCAGTAACAACACTCGTTATGAAATATCAATCATAGAGGGATAATCAATCAATCACATGGTATTAGAGCTTTAGGTTCAACCCACCACAAAATAGTTGTCATCCGGTCATCGGCTACTCGCCAATGATTCGGAGGAATCCCAATTTAGTTACTTTCTTTCAGTTTATATTTTCACTTTATTAGTCTTTTCATCTAATCTAAATCACAAACTTTAGAACAAATAAATGTTACCTAGTCATAACACATCCCATATTATGTTGATTTATCCATCAATCAACATAAACTTTCTCATCAACATTACTTTTGTTATATCGCCAGAGATCATTGTCGTTTCCCAAAATTATTTGGTCGCAAAATTGCCGCTCTTATCTAAGGGCAAAGCAAGCAATGACGTACAAAAAAAAGTCACGCAAAAGAGGAAGTTGCAAACAACAAACAACAAACAACTGTGCCGCCAAATACAATTATGCTTCCGTTCAAACTAACAACAAAAAAGATGATAGAAGAAAGAGTAATGCTATTTAGACCTACAACACAAGCCTAAATATATGCTTAATGCATAAATTATTTGTACATTTGCAGTAAGTACATTTTTTTTTCAAATTCTCACCAATCATTTTTTGAAATCAACCAATCAAATCATTAGGTTCATTTGTAGGCATGATTAGTAGGCATAACAATCATTTTTCTAGAAAAAAAATAGAAGCACCTGCTTTCAAAATATGTTCCAATTTGTCCGTTTGAAAGTCTCATTTTCAAACTGAAGAGAGTTAAATGACTAGGTTAGTTTGCCTAAATTTAACAAGTACAATACCCGTGCGTTGCACGGGGTCACACTTTTTAACTTTATAAATACTTTCATAAAAGAACACATACTTTCAACCATTACAAACCAAGTAATATTAACCGAGTGTAAAGTTGAAAAAAAAAAGACCCCACGAGTATGCCGTATGTGTTCAAAGTTTGATTAAAGATTTTAAATGTTATGAAATAAGTCAACTTTTACTCTTTAAAGTTTACATGTATTGTCATTTTCCTTGTAAAAAATAGTTAAACATATTAGATATACAACATATAGCATGCAAGTATGAGAAGAGATATTATCACAATAACCTTTATAAAGGATTAAACATGAAGTTATAACAGCGTGTTGGTGATTCTCGAGTTCAAACATGCAATGACCTTTATAAAGGATCACAACAACCTTAAAGGATTAAACATATTTGGCCCTGTTATACATCATCGACTTATACGTGTCCAACTTTTAACTGCATGGATGGCGAGAGAGTAGCACTTCTTGAGTTCAAGCATGGCCTAGTAACAGCGATGAAAGCGGTCACCCCTACTACATCAACGCTAACTTAGCATGACCTTCTTCATGGACAAGTTGGTGTAATAAGATGACCCCGATCATCACAAAAAACATACGCCACTTAAAAAAATACTCCAAAAAATAATATAAAAATATACACTCACACACAAACAAACCAACAGAACTCGGTCGACCAAGCAAGTTATGCAAAACATAACACGACCAACCCCATGCAATGGGGTGGGCAATCGACCAACTGTAGGTTCGACCAAACCATTACGATAGGTCTTATAGATGAAACATGTCGGCTTGCTTCTTGGATTGGTGGCAGAGTGAGTGTAATTGGGTGGGATTGCTTGTGATAACATTAATGGTCTTGTTCATCGAGTTGATATACAAAGACTTTGAAGAAGCTTGAAAGATGTTGAAAAAGAATATTAGTCCATCTCTAATGCAACTGAGCGCTCTAGTATCTAGACACAAGTTGCAATGATTTTGGATGGATCCAAGTTCCAAAATTCATAGCTTCTTTTGGGAACCTTAGGTATCTTAACCTCTCTCACGATCCAAATTTAACGAATCATACCTCCCATGGGAATTTTACAATTGCATCCTTAGTCTTAGAAATTTTCGTAATAGTTATGAGATGATCGACATGATGGATATGCAGTGGTTAAGTCTTTATAAGTTGCATCATCTGGATTTGAGTGGCGTGAGTTTGATGGTTCTTTGTACTATTTGGCGAAGGCTAAAGAAAGAGCAACACAAGGAGATTTGCTTTGGGTATATACGATATGATAAGAAATTTGAGTACAAATTTAAGATAACTTTACCAAAAAATTATAAATTAAAGTGTTTACTTTCAAACTTATCCGGTTATGAAACATGCCTCATGTATTTGGAAACGTGCCTCAATTCTTAAACTGAATCACTAAAAAGTAGGAGAAAAAGCAGAAAACTTTGACTTCTAATTTATGTGGCTTAGATCAATTAATAAAGTGATCGAATGGATGAAAATACTTGCCATGTCACTATTCTTTCTCTGTGCTCCGCCAGCAATAGAAAAGATAATTATGGGTTGATTGTGTTTCATATGTTTGCTCAATAATAAATACACATGCCATCCTTAAAAAAAAAATAAAAAAATAAAAAAGTTTAAATATTTGTAAGATGAAGTTATTTTAATGTTCAAAAAAGCTGAAGTTATACCAATACCATGATTAAATCCAGAATAATTCAACAAAGTTTTTCATTCATCAATGTTGCACTGCAACCTTTTTCAAACAGTAGACCATTTTGCCACAATTACATAACGAATTCGGATAATGTCAAGTTATCAAACAAAACGATCACTAACTATATACGTCAAGGTGATCTTAATTCAGCTCACATTGTGTTTCAAAACATGTCAATCAAGTCTACTGTTACATATAATTCAATGCTAGCCGGATACGCGAAAATATCTACCAGTAATGTTGCTGATGCACGCCAACTGTTTGATAAAATACCTCAACCCGATATTGTTTCGTATAACATTATGTTGAATTGTTATATGTGTAAATCTGGTGTTAAAGCTGCTCAGGCTTTCTTTGATGGGATGTTGTTTAGAGATACAGCGTCTTGGAATACAATGGTGTCGGGTTTTTGTCAAAATGGGATGATGGATAAAGCTTATGAGTTTTTTAAAAAGATGCCTCACAAAAATAATGTTTCGTGGAATGTTATGATTTCGGGTTATGTGGGTGTAGGGGATTTGGTATCTGCGGAGAATTTGTTTAGGAGTTCTCCTTTTAAATGTGTCGTTGCGTGGACTGCGATGGTAACGGGTTACATGAAGTGTAGGAAGGTTGATCTGGCTGAGAAAGTGTTTTACGAAATGCCTGAAAGGAATCTAGTGACGTGGAATACAATGGTGTCG
Source organism: Chrysanthemum makinoi (assembly GCA_910596185.1). Taxonomy (NCBI): domain Eukaryota; kingdom Viridiplantae; phylum Streptophyta; class Magnoliopsida; order Asterales; family Asteraceae; genus Chrysanthemum; species Chrysanthemum makinoi. The sequence continues at coordinate 245,548,302 of OU343222.1, read as the reverse complement.
GGTTATTTAGAAAATGAGCGATCAGACGATGGTTTGAAACTTTTTAAGACCATGGTTGAAACTGGGGTTAAGCCAAATTCATCAACCATAAGTAGTGTACTACTTGGTTGTAGTAATTTATCTTCACTAAAGTTAGGTAAGCAAGTGCATCAATTTGTGAATAAAAATCCAATTTCTTTACACACAATGGTGAATACTTCTTTGATCAGTATGTACTGCAAATGTGGGGACTTGGACTGTGCATGGAAGTTGTTTCTTAAAATTTCAGATAAAGATATTGTCACTTGGAATGCTATGATTTCAGGATATGCTCAACATGGTTATGGCAAAAAAGCTCTTTTGTTGTTTGATACCATGAAAAGAGGGAGATTTAGACCTGATTGGATCACATTCATTGGAGTTCTATCGGCTTGCAACCATGCTGGATTGGTCAGTCTTGGTATTCAATACTTTGACTCGATGCAGAAAGACTACCAGATCAAACCTAAAGCAGATCACTTTACTCTTATGGTTGACCTTTTAGGTCGAGCAGGTAAGCTTGTCGAAGCTTTGAATTTAATAAAGATTATGCCTTTTAAGCCCCAGCCGGCTATATATGGAACCCTTTTAGGCGCTTGCAGGGTCCACAAGAACTTAGAGCTAGCTGAATATGCAGCTAGAAATCTACTCGATTGTGACCCTTCAAGTGCAGCTGCTTATGTTCAACTTGCTAACATTTATGCAGCTTTGAGGAAATGGGACTGTGTTTCTAAAGTTAGAAGATTAATGAAAGATAATAAAGTAATAAAAATTCCAGGTTATAGTTGGATTGAAATAAATAATTGCGTACATGAGTTTAGATCAGGTGATAGAATTCACCCTGAACTCGGGTTGATTCATGAAAAAATGAACCAAATGGAGAAGAAAATGAAAGTAGCAGGGTATGTCCCTGTCCTTGAATTTGCATTACATGATGTTGGTGATCAACAGAAGGAAAAGCTTCTGCTATGGCATAGTGAGAAATTGGCAATTGCTTATGGTTTAATTAAATTGCCGGCTTGGGTTCCAATTCTGGTTTTTAAAAACCTACGGGTTTGTGGGGATTGTCACGAGGCAACAAAATTTATATCCACAATAGAGAAAAGGGAAATCATTGTGAGAGACAATTTGCGGTTTCATCATTTTAAAGATGGAAAATGCTCTTGTGGTGATTATTGGTGAACTTGAGGTACACAACTTCCCCTGTTTTCCGCCTTTCAGGCCACCACAATTTCAAAACATCCATTTAGTTCAACCATTGTATATGGGTAAATACTAACCAGAGACTCCAAAATCATTGGTGTTTGTTTCATCAGAAAATAGTCATTAACAAGCCCCAGTTTCTTGTGCTGACTATTGATTTCTTATTTGGGATAACTTCTTATGTGGAACAAGTGTGATACATGATTTAATGTTCTCATCCCGTATAATGGTTTTCATTTTATGTTTTACGTATTTGACAACATCTTATCATTAGAACTCATGACTTCTTGCAACCATTGGAACAGGTCGGGAAAAATTTGATACCAATGAAACAAAACTCATGTAACAAACGAATTTTTACATTTTCTCTCTCCTACTTTTCTTTCAAACTATACCAAATCCAAATCCGATTCTAGCCCCTTTAACAAACCAAACGCACCCTCAGTTGTTTTGATTGAAACCCATTTTTACCTGGCACATGACCCGCATGCCCCACCCATTTTGTCACCTCTAATTTGTGTATATCATCAATTATACCTATGTAACTGTGTTTTTTTGGTGAATTTGCAGTCCATCATCAGCCCAGAAGAATCGAAGTTTTTTTGATATGCTAAAGTCTGCCAAGAGTGTGCAAGAAGACGAGGATGAAGAAGTAGAAGAGTTTGTTTTCAAGGAAGAGCCATCTACACACTACAAAGGCATCTCTCCTTTTCTCACTATATTCATTTCCACACAATCAGAATCATATTCTCAGAATGTACATATTGTTCTGTAAATGATAGGTGTTTTCTCTATAAAAGTTGACACATCACATCATGATCAAAAGGCTAACACCCCGCGATCTAATCAGTCTACAAGAGAGCAGCGTAGAAGCAGAAAAATCAATGACAGGTACGTTTATATTAGAGGTCTCAACTTTTAACTCTTTACATGCTGATATTTAAAATGAGAAAAACGAGTTGAACTGGTGCAAAGTGACCCAAAGCGTATTTAAAATGAACCAAAAAAGCTTCGCAGGCCACCTAATCAGACCCCAACTGTTTAAACCAATGTTTTGAAAGGCTCAAGGCGCATTAAGGCGCAAAGGGGGGCAAAGAGCCTTGAGTCGAGGCGCATTCCAAGGCGCGGGATTCATGAATGTGAGGCGCACTAAATACATTAAGTGTTTATAACATATGTGACCATTTATGTAGCTTAAATAACACAAAAAAACATTAAAATACTTAATACATGACACATACTGCCATTATAAAGATTAGAATGGATTAGTTGTCACTTCTAAAACGGATCAACTATTTGGCTCGATGACCTATATAGAGATTAAAATCCCTATCAGACTAAATATGCTTGTGTCCTACACTTGTAGACTTACATCTAACAAAGCTCATAATTTAACCCAAAATATCAAGGCACAATGCCACATTTTCATGATAATATGTCATAAAGAAAATACTTAATGAAACAAAGTAACTTCTTAAAGAAAATTTCAATTAATAAAATAAACATAAAATCAATTCAAATTTACAAATCATATAAATACTCACCCTATGACTTAAAAGGCCCATGTATATAACTTATAAGGCCCATTTATCTTATCTTAATATTTAGAAAAAGGCCCCAAAAACCCGTTACATCTCTTAGGCGCAAAAATCCCCAAGGCGCAAAATCCCCCAAGGCACGCGATTTTTGTGGGATTCATGCATGTCATGAGCCTCGATCTAAAAAAATCCCAAAGGCTAGAGCCTCGTGCTACTTAGCGCCTAGGCGCGCCATAGGCGCGATTTTTAAAACTCTAGTTTAAACACGCACTGACAACCTGTTTCAACCTGAACCATTTGACTTGTCACCCCCACCCACCTGACCCGTGTTGTCCCACGTCTAGATCAAAATATAGATTGCAAAGTGTATGAAATGAATAAGTAAAATTTGTCTATTAACTTCTAAATGTACATGTATACAAGTATATATAATCTTCCAAACGGTACTATAAACCGTTGTGACTATTCGGTTTGTAACCGAAAATCATAACCGCCACTTTGTAACCGTTTTATGGTTACAAACTTTCTAACTAACGTATTTGGTCCTTCATGTAATAATATTTACATAAGAAGCATAAGTATCGAGATTATTTGGTTCACATTCTCCTCCTTAATCTTGATCGTTGCTTCGTCCTAAATCTTGAACTCCGAGCATTTGTCGCATAGTCACGAACTTCAATCTTGGTAGAGCCTTCGTTAGAATATATGCTCTTTGTAGTTCTCCGCTGACATGTTCCACATTGATGTGCCCATTCTCTACGCTTTCACGAATGAAATGGTAGCGAATATCGATGTGCTTGCTTCTTCCATGAAAAACTGGGTTCCTGACGAGTGCTATTCTTTGAAACATTATCGACCTTCAGCGTTATCCTTTTCTCTTCCCATCTAGTTAATTCACCAAGCAATCGTTTTAACCATAAGGCTTGACATGCTGCTGCAGTAGCCGCCATGAATTATGATTCACATGATGATAGCGCCACTGTTCTGAGTACACCAGGTAATAGGTGACTCTCCGAAATAAAATACTATCCCAGTAGTTCCTTTTCCTTGATCAGTGTTGATTCCATAACTACTGTCGCTGTAACCTGTAATCTTGCAGCCGACTTCTTGCTTGTATATTATGCCATGCTCCTTTGTTCCTTTGATATATCGGATTACTTGCTTTACTGCATTCAGGTGATGATCCTTCGGTCTTGCATGAATCTGTGCGAGTAGTCCGACCGAGTAACTAAGATCCGGTCTTGTATGCAGAAGTACCGAGACTTCCAATTAAGCTTCTGTAATAAGTTGCGTCAATTGAGTTTCCATCTTTCGCCTTGACCAACTTAGTACCGGTATCCATTGGTATCTTCGTATCATTACTATCTGCCATAGTTGTTTCCTTCAAGATCTTGTTAATATAACCTGTCTGCTTGATTGTAATCTCTCCTCCTGTCTGTGTAACTTCTATCCCAAGATAATAAGCTAATAATCCTAAGTCGCTCATTTCAAATTTATCCTTCATCTGGGATTTGAATTCTTCTATTTCCTTCCTTAAAGTGCCTGTGATTATCAAATCATCTACGTAGACTCCAACTATAAGTGTAGAATTCTTGCTTCTCTTCGTATAAACTGCTTGTTCGAGATTACATTTCTTAAAGTCTAACGACTTTAAAGTTTGATCAAGCTTCACATTCCAAGCTCTTGGTGCTTGTCTTAAGCCATATAAAGCTTTAGTAAGCTTATAGACTTTTCCTGAATTTCCTTGTTGAATAAATCCTTCAGGTTGTGTAACGTAGACTTCTTCCTTCAAATCTCCATGTAAAAACGCCGATTTTACATCTAAGTGATGTACTTGCCATCCATGATATGATGCTAATGCTAATATCAACCGAACTGTCTCTATCCGAGCAACCGGTGCAAATACTTCATCGAAGTCTATTCCTTGTTCTTGTACATAACCTTTTGCTACTAACCGTGCTTTGTATTTGATGATCTTTCCTTTTGCATCCCTCTTGGTCTTGTAAACCCATTTGAGTCCTATTGCCTTCTGATTTTCTGGCAATGTTGTTAGAGTCCATGTATTATTCTTGTTGATTGAATCCAATTCAATCTCCATGGCCTCAATCCATTTCTCGTCTGTTGATGCTTCCTTATAGTTACGGGGTTATTCTTCCGTAAATAATAAACTTTGTGGTTCAACTCTACGTACATACTTATATATTTCCGTCATATCTCTGTATTCACGTACGGGTGTATCATCAAATCTATCTCTTGAGTTCTCTATAGAGCTAGTAGTAGCCTCTTCTTCCTCTTCTGTGTGTGGGTCGTAATTGTATGTGGGTGGTGTGGTTGGTGAAACTGGATACCTGATCCTGTTCATGATACGTGTTATCATCGTTTTCTTTGTTGACTGGTGTAAGGTTTTCATTGTCAACTCCTTCTACCACAAAACTAGTCCAAAATGTGTCTTGTGTACTCTTATCCTCTTCATCTTTGTTCCAATCCCACGGTTTTGTTTCCATAAACTTTACGTCCCTACTAACATGTTTCTTCTTGGCTATTGGATCATATAACCTACATGCTTTTGATCCTTCCTCTACTCCTAAGTAGATCATTGGTATGCTTCTGTCGTCCAGCTTCTTTAAGTGAGGTATCGTTATCTTTGTATAAGCTGTGCATCCAAATATTCTTAGGTTTTTCAGATTCGGTTTTCTGTTGTAGAATGCCTCGTATGGAGTTTTATCTGTCAGGGACCTCGTAGGTACCCTATTGAGTATGTAAATTGCATGTTTAACTGCTTCCGCCCAAAAAAGGTAAGGGTAACTTCATCGCTTTCATCATACTCCTCGTGGTTGATAACACTGTCCTATTTCTTCTCTCCACTACTCCATTCTGTTGTGGGGAGTAAGGTGCTGTCAACTGTCGTGCTATTCCATTTTCCTTACAGTACCTTGTGAATTCATTTGATGTGAATTCACCACCTCTATCCGTTCTTAGCATCCTTACTTTCAATCTCATCTCCATTTCTATCTTCTGTCTAAATTCCTTGAATGTACTAAAGGCTTCATCTTTCGATGTCAGAAAGTAGGCCCACATAAAACGTGTACAATCGTCTACCAACAAGAAAATGAGTTTCTTGGTTGAGTGTGTTGCTGGACTTATAGGACCGCAAAGGTCTCCATATACTAAGTCCAACGGGTTCTTTGATCTGAATTTAGCTTGATTTGGAAATGGTGTTCTACTGTGTTTTCCTAATTAACATGCGTCACAAATCTGTCCGGCATGATTTATTCTTGGAATCCCTTCTACTAGACCTTTCCTAGTCATCTTGTTGATATCGTCAAAGTTGAGATGAGATGACCTAATCTAGCGTGCCATAACCATGCTTGGTTATCTATATTTGCTAAGAGACATATAGGTGCTTCTATCTGTAATTGAATCTTATAGAGTCGATTCTTAGATCTTTCAACCTTCATCAACAACTTCTTGTTTTTATCATACAAAGTCAATTTATCTCCGTCCATAATGACCTTACAACCTATTTTCGTAAGTTGTCCTAGACTAAGTATGTTGCTCTTGAGGTTTGGTATGTAGTATACATCCGATACTACCTTCTGTTCCTGGTTCTTACAACCTAATAATATGGACCCTCTACCCATTATCTGTACATACGATCCATCTCCAAAGCGTACTCGTCCTGTTACACTTTCATCAATATCCCTAAAATGACTCTTTATTCCCGTCATATGGTTACTTGCACCGTTATCTAAATACCATATGCTTGCGTCTGCTGTAGCGTATTTTCCTGGTTGAATTTGTTCTTCATTTAACAACACTTCCTCGTGTTCAATTTCGTGCATAGTCATTAATAATGATGGTTCATCGTCTTCTAAGATAAGGTTTGATTGTTCCTGAGTTGCTGATGTTCCTCTACAATTCCTTTTAAGATGTCCAAGTTTATGACACCTGTAACATTTTACTTTACTTAAATCCCACTCACTTTTATTCTTATCCGAACTCTCTTTGTGATTTGAGTTCCCTCCTTGTGAGTTGTTTCTATTTCTATTATTATGCCAGTTCCCTCGTGAGAAATTTGATTTCCCTCCACGTATGTAAAAACGTTTTCTGTTTCCTGAGTGTTCGCCATGTGCGAATAATAGGTTTTTCTGGCTTTCTACTTGCCCTCCTTTCCGGAGTTTTATCCTTTCCTCAAATGCCTTGAGTCTTCCAGTGATCTCATCTAAAGTGATGTCGTCGAGATCACTTGTCTTTTCTATGGAGGCTACTATCTGAATGAACCTATCTGGTGTGGAGTCTAATAGTTTTCGTACTAAAAGTGATTCATCCAAAGTTTTCCCTAATTCTTTTGCCTTCGTGGCATAGCCGTTTAGTTTAGCCGTAAATGCATCCACCGTCTCATCTTCCTTCATCTGAAGTGAGTTAAAACCAATCATCAATGATTGTAATCGTGCTTTCTGCACTCTATCTTCTCCAACGTGTCTTTTCTTTAACGAATCCCATAATTCCTTGGCCGTTTTACAACCCGCTACTTGTAAAATCACATCTTCAGTCAACGCTTGATATAGGAAGGCAGTCGTTGCCTTATCCTTCTTATCATCTACTTGCGTATCTATCTTAGGTTCTATTGCTTCCCATAAACCATGTGCCTCTAGTATAACCTTGATTTGTATAGCCCAAACTGTATAGTTTGTGTTTTTCAACTTAGGGCATTGATATTGTGCAATAGGTGTTACGGGTTTTGATGTAGTTGATGTGCTTTCTATATCGTCGACGGTCATCTTGAAAGTGCTTAGTATCTTCACTTTCTAATTTTAATGGGATTTATCATTCCTAGTATGGTATTTCTATAAAAATGGGAATATCTAATCTTCCGGGAATCCTAATAATACGGGATCAATAAATAGTTCTCGGGATTTCCTAATAGTATGAAATAACTATTCTATACTATTCAAATATAAATGAAATCCAAAAAAGTTTAACTTGTGACCTCGATGATGTGATGAACACAAGTGTATTCCCTTTGTCCCGTGTTAGTAAATATCGTTTACCAACGTTTGTTTTTATTCCCAAGTTTGGTTCCTTTCGTTTTCCTTGCCTCGTACCCGTGATGTCCTTTTCCTTGTCTCGATTTTTTACCCTTCGAAATCAAATCACCAAGTTTCTTCCTTTCTTTGTGTCGAATTCCCTTGTCCAACGAGCACCCAGAATAAAAAACTTGCGTCTTTTTTTTTTTTTTTTTTTTTTTTTCTCCTCGAAGTTCTGTTTTGACCCAAAGAAAGTCTCGGTTTTCTTTTTCTTTTCGAACCTCCTTGCGAACCAAAAACGAATCCCTAGTCTTCTTGGTTGTCGAATTGGTTTGTACCAATTTGTCAATCAAAAAGCTTTTTTCTTGTTAATCCACACTAAACACGTCTCCTTTTCTTGCACGTTATTTGATTTTCTTTTTTCGAGATCAAACTTCCCACGTATAAAACTTTTGGTACCGAGATGGTAACCAATACCCAAACAAACAAGATACGTTTGCTTCTGATTTCCTTTCCCGTTGTTGTTGTTTTCCTTGTGTCGTCCCGACAAAATCCTGAGCGCTCTTCTTCTTATCTTGTCACGTACGTATTCTTTTCTCCACAACAACGTTTTCCCCGCGTGTGTATCCCGCTTTTTCTTCTACTTTGAGTTTTGAAATTAACCGGTTTCACAAAGTATTTACCCTCTTGCTCTCTAACCCGAACAAAGTGTCTTCCTTCCTTCCCTATGTTGTCGCCAACAATGGTTTCCCCACTAATCCGTTTGGTGTAAACGTTTGCAATCCCCTACGTAAATGATCGTGCACTATCTTCTACGTATACTTATTCAAATATTGTTTCTCTTGGAAGAAGAGAGAAGACAAAATAATCCTGCCGAAGCAAATGTTTTTGCTGCGTATTCCTTGGGTTTGTCTCGTTAAATTGTATGGTATCCAAAAAAAACGAGTCGCGCATATCCACTGCTCTTGATGCCAATGTTGTCCCACGTCTAGATCAAAATATAGATTGCAAAGTGTATGAAATGAATAAGTATATTTTGTCTATTAACTTCTAAATAATACATGTATACGAGTATATATAATCTTCCAAACGGTACTATAAACCGTTGTGACTATTCGGTTTGTAACCGAAAATCATAACCGCCACTTTGTAACCGTTTTATGGTTACAAACTTTCTAACTAACGTATTTGGTCCTTCGTGTAATAATATTTACATAAGCATAAGTATCGATATTATTTTGTTCACAACCCGTCTTTCCACTTATGTTTACGGTTCTTTATTTACCAACCTTATTTTGTTGTGTAGTCAGCCTGTAGTGTTTTTTCCATACTGTTTCTTTTTCGTATTATCATGTTATAAGGGCCAATGGAAATTTCTTTGGTCTAGCTATTTGAATCGACAAAAGCGTGATGGTTGAGTTATACTATGGTCATTGTCAAGACTAATATATGATCTTTTCGTACATGTGCAGGCTTTCAATGTTAAGAGAACTTATCGCTCACGATGATCAAAAGAGAGATAAGGCCTCGTTTTACTAGAGGTATATCACAAGGGATATGTTTACTTTATTCTATGGTTCACCCAAGACTTACATATAGCTAAGCACAAAGTTTTGGTTTTTCAGGTTATTGATACATTCAGTTTCTACAAGTGAAGGTACACAAGTTCGAGGACTCGTACCGGGGATGGACTAATGAACAAACAGCAATGACTGCATGGGTAAATCAAAACTTTTCCAAGTATTTCTGATGTTTCAAACAGTGATTCTAAAAGAATGAACTTTCTTATTGAGTTATGGCATTGTTAACTTAGAGGGGGTTGTTCGTATGTGTGTTCTAATCTATTTTATGTGATATTGAATAATTCAACACAAATCTGCAATAAAACATGGTGTAGACCACTGTCACATCAGCGCCAACTCAGCTTTCTCTCTGTACAACAAACTTCATAACCAATTTAGCGTAATAAGACGACAGCGGTCACCACCAAAATATACCCCACTCAAACACATATATACCCCACCAAAAAAAACACACACACACACACTGAAAGCTCGGTCGTGTAGTTGATCGAGTCTTGCATAAATTTGGTAGAGAACGCGTCTCTTTCGATCACCCTAATAGGGGTGACCAGTGTCATGGTGCACATGACCTGGTTGTCCAACCCTCTATTACGGATGGTCTTAAATATGGTTAAAGTAAGGGATAAATAAGTGACTTAAGCTTATCCTTTAGTCAACTGTTTGACCTGTAAATCATTAGATTATCACAACCAAAATGCATGGTTGGCGTTTCTGTGAGAAGTTTATTGGCAGTACGACGAGGCATTTGCCATTTGGGGCGAAAAACAAAAATAATTTCCTAATGTCGACATGAGTGTGGCAAACTATACAGAGGTTTGCAGAAATAGCACGAGTATTAAATCATTTTATTTTATTATTATTATTATTATTATTATTATTATTATTTTGTTGAAAATGGTGAATATATATTAACACTTCAAAGCTATACAACAAATAAAAAGATAGATTGGACATGCCCAACTTCCTTACACAAACTGAATAACAAACATACCACATATAAAAAAATACAAGAACTATATGCTAAAATAGACCCGACAATCAATACAACTGCTATCCCAAACAATCCATATTCACCATATATTCATTAAAACCATAACCTCATGACTACATTTCCTTAATAATAAGTACAAAGTAGATCATTAGATTGCTTCCTCTACATCTGAATGCTCTATTGAACTCATATTAAGGCATCATCATGTAGGTTATAGCTAATCCTAAACTCACCAATGGAGAGACACTTGAACTAACTACATTTCCCACATAACTTTATTAAATCATTTTTTTCTATAAAGGGGCACTTCTATATACTTTCGACGAATTTTTTTCGAGTTCTCTTTGTGTGTTGAAATTTACGCCCGGAAAAATTACAAGTGATTTGTAAAATCACATTTGATTTATTAGTTTAAAAATCACATGTTTTTGTGAAATCACACGTGATTTTAAAATAACAAATCACATGTGATTTTTCCTGGTTTAAATCTCAACCCAAAAATAAAAACTCGAAAAAAAGTTCGTCGAAAGTATATCGAAGTGCCCGATTATTGAAAAATAAAAAAATTCTCGTTGCGATGTTGTATTTTTTTATCGTTTAATGATTTACTGTTTAAAATATTTTTTTTTTTCAAAAAAAAGTGGAAAGTGAGTTTTTTTGTTGTGATGAAAAAATGTATGGTCTGTATTTGTTTATTGGATCCTTAGAGAATTTGTGATTTATGTTGATCTTGTCCCTTATAAAGTGACAAAAAATAAAAAAAATAAAAGAAAGTTTGTAACTGACAAAGTAATTTGCAGGAAAGAGTATTTTACCACTCTTGATCAAAACTCTATGAGATCTATCAAATACCGTACTTTGAGATTCAATAACTCTATTGCCTTGTCTGTTTTATTTAATTTTATGAAAGAACTTAGGCAAATCAGATGCTGAAATTTGTTGCAAAATCTTGCTTCAAGTTATAATAAAATCCTGATCATTCAATTCACAAGTCATGTGTTGCATGACTTACGGTTTGGCATAGTCCATGGGGCCATAAGGTTGAAAAAGATCAGCCCAAAACCCGTTTTTTCGTTTGGGGTTCCAACCCATGTCTTTGCAGAGTTGATCATTGTACCATATATCTAAAGCTGTAAGGCATGGCCTTTGATAGTATTCACCAGAGGATTGCTTCATGTAATTATCCCAATTTGAGATATCTTTCTCCATATCCTTGACGCTTGGTAGTTTGAATTTTCCATCGAGAAGCTCCACTAGCCATCTGCACCTTATTTCTGATGTAAGCAGGTTTGAAATACTCTCCGAGAATCCAATTATTGCCAGCTGTGGTATTCTTGGCTGAATGCATTCTCTGATACAATCAAATATTTGGAGTGGTTTATTAGCATGTATTATGTGAAAATAAATGGAGCAATATTAAGTCACGAGTGGTTCCCACCTGTAGAGAGAAACTCTAGAATCTGGTGAAACTGCAATGAAGTCACCAAATTTCATTGATTTGAATATGTTTTTTAGCTTTTCAATCCCTCTAAATCCAGTAGCTAATATGACTATATCTGCTTGTATGGGTTTACTCTCTCCATCAATCAGGATGCCATCATTGTAAAAGCTAAAACTGGGACACTTTTTTAATAAAATGCTTCCTGCTTCAGCGTGTTTGAAGAAGTCTTCTGGCATTGCAGCGATTAAACATGAACGCATATCTTCTGAGAAGCTACGCTCTGGTACCATGTTAAACTTGGCTAGGGGAAGCTTCCTTGTTACGTGGGTTTCCACGAGTTTTGAAACCCCCCATCTCTGTTACAAATTTAAAAAGTGGTTTGTTCAATATTCGGCAAAAAAATATAGGACGGAATAAGGTGACATTGTGGTGCACAAAATATAACTGCATGGATTAGACTTGAAAAGGTCCGAAAAAAATAAAGAGGGACTATGCTAAATTGCAGCCCATGCTATGAAACTATTTTATAGTCTATAATCACATGGAAATCAAGATCTGCACTTTGTTTTATAGTCTATAATCAAGTTTTTTAATACATGTTATGAAACTATTTCTATTACTCAAGCATATCCTTTATCCAGATATTTTTGTTACCTTGCATATACTGATTTTATTAGTGCTGCAGCCAAGGACCCCTAGCCTTTGGATAAGAGTGGATATGACAATTTTGACCCATTGAATAAAATGGCTCAATCTAGGATTTATTTCTTGTTTGTTTGTTTTACAACAATGGTTACATTTCTTTTCTAATGAGTCAAATAGGTTAGTTAAGAAAATTTAGGGTCGAATGTGTTGATTGCTGAAGTGGCCTTGTATTCAAAATCCATAAAACATTGATTTAATAACAAAGTAGGATTATTATTTTAGCTTACAGAGTTTGTAATGGTATTTAGCACATTTTAGCTATATATAAAATTAATAATCTAGGTAAGAGGTACTTACTAATGGTGATAGAATTGTGGCCAATAATCCAAGTAAAAAACCTTCACCGGGCTTATGAACCATAAGCTCAGAGAAACGATTTAGGTACAAATATGACAATGGAATTCCCCAGGGACAGAAATCAGCAAGCTTCCATCGGTCTTTCCTGTATACAATCGTACATGGATTCTCGGTTCCTAAAATTATTATAAAAACGAAGATGAAGAAAACCATATATATCCAATTAAACAAACTATGATCATTTCTACCAGAACAACTAACCATTTAACGATGAACACTCCATTGCAATATCAAGCCCTTGTTTCTGGAACCCCACAACAATGACTCTCTTCCCTTTAACAAATTGTTCAGCTTTATCATGATCCATAGCAGAATACTCCATGGAATGAATCACTTTGCCTCGGAATACTTCAGGGCCAGTGCCCGGAGAAAATTTTGGTATATTTGGAATATCTTTAAATCGTCCCACACACAAAATCACAAAATCTGGAACATAAACCTGTTTTAACATGTAACATGTATTTGTTATGACAAGCGATATATTCTGGCTCAGAGGTACTACTATAAATTGACATACTATATATACTATATACCTTTGTTGATGTTGGTTCACTTTGAATATTTTCAACTGTGACTTTCCATTTGCCTTCAAGAAAGGTTTCTCCAAATCCATTCCAATTCGACCACGTGAACGACGACGGACCTTGGTAGTCAATTTCCTTTACTAAGGAATGGAAGTGAATGTGTTTGATTAAGTCAAAATGAGTTGCATAGGACCGAAGATAGTCTAGGAGTTGGTGTTGGGTAGGGAAGTGTTCCGTAACTGAAGAAGGCCAGGGGAAGTCAGAAAACTGGTAATTTTCTTTGATTGATTGTAGCCTAGTGCTTCTTATAGTTTTAGCCCATACACCACCAATATCGCCCATTGATTCGAAAACAATAGGATTGAAGCCTTTCGAGAGACAATATTTGCATGCTAAAAGACCACTGATTCCAGCTCCAATGATCACTACTTGTTTTTGATCCATGATGTAAAGATTGATGTATGATTCTTGTTAATTGGTTGCTAGAGCTCAGGGCATATAAATAACTAATTGGTCAACTGACTGTATGGGGTGGATAGTTGTAGGACCAGTATCCAAATAATTTTTAGTGTTTTTGGCATTTGGTGATTACTGATTAGTTGCATTTACAGTCAAAATTTGTTGTGACATGAAACAATGATCAATAAAAAAATATTAAGACGTATAAAGGACATATCAAAAACAATTATTGGTTTACATACAAATCAACATGATGATCTAGGCAATATGGACATATTGGATTATTTATTGGCAGTAAGTAAGAAAAACGTGAAGCAGATTCCCATCAGATTTGCAAGTGGATAACTACAAACAAGAGTTAATAATAAAATACAAATATCATATCAGATACATTTATTTGATTCTTATCGACTTTTTTTTTTAACAAGTTACAATAAGAGATTACAAGCCATTCTTGGATTTTGAATCCAAGATTATTATCGACCAAAATGTTGTCTTTATATCTTAAACCGCATGGACATTATGGCAAATGGCAATAACAACTTAGCCAGTCCGAGGATTTGCCTATGTATGTATAACTTCTTGTGCAACAATAACAACTGCATCATAGAGCTCGACGTCAAGATCGATAGAGAAACAATCTAGGCCAGGTCTAGTGTTAATATACAAGTATGGTCTGTTTTTTGTGAAAAGCTTGATTATCCTGTTAAACTTTAAATCGCGTATTGCCCTTGTATAGATTCCTAATTGTCATTCATGACCAATATCAGATGTATCACCAAAGTTTTACCAACAGGTTTTAAAATCGACCAAGAGGTTAAACCATCACTAACTTGTTGGGTCAGATCTCAGATCAAGAAATAACTAAAGGTGAATCATATTGCCACTATGCAACGTTGACGGTTGACCATATCTTAGGTTTACAAAAGAACCAAAACAAAAACACCAGTAATTATAAAAGTACTAAGTACTGCACATGTGGTCGAACTTAGTGTATCAGCATGTCATTCAGAAGCAGCCCTTCAGGAGCAGCACCAGAGCTTAAAAACAACGCTGAAAAATTTAAAATGGGGTGAAAACAGAATGACTAGGAGATATATTTAACCAATTTTTCATAACTTAATACCATTTGCAAGCCTTAAAAAAGTTGCACCTAAATTCCGGCTTGAAAATAGAGTGCAATGATTGTTTTGCTTCATTGCTTTAGTTCAACAGTTTAACTATTACTTGAAAAACTATTAGAAAAAACAAAACAGAAAAGCACAAGACTTAAAGATGCCAGGGTAAATCATTGATTAAAGTCACAAAAACATCACTTTTAAAACAAACAAAGAAAAGACAGATTACAAAAACTTCCCTTCTAACTCTGGTTTGAATCAGCCAAGGTCATATACAATTGTATGATATAACCATGTTTCATAAAAACTCAAACTTTCGGATCACATAAACTTTAAATTTCTCACTGTAAACAACAGTTATTAGTTTAACAAATCATATTTATTTAAAAATCAACCCATTTTCGAATCTCCTATTGAATTAAAGACCTTTTCTTGGACGATTTCATACAATTTGATAGCTTACGTTACAAATTAAACAGATAAAAGGGTATGTATGAATCAATATGCATACAGAATCTATTTAACAATATAAGAAATAGTAGTAACAACTTAGCAAAACCCAATAGGGTAAAAATTAATGTGCATATGAAATCCCATTGATCAACAAGAGCCTTGTAAAAAAAAAGAGACAAGGGCCACCAAGATCAAAAAGGCCTGCGAAGAGATCCTTGTGGCATTGGTACAAAGAAAGGAATCACATGAGCATATTATACAAAACCAACTTATTTCAGAATAAAACATATTGGTTCTATATAGTAGTCACACATTGTACTTTTGTTAATTGCGTATTGATGGCTACTTGCTCTATATCTTACTAATGTAGATGGACTAAGCGCATAAAGAGCAAAAATGTAAGATCATTTTTCATAAGTTAATAGAAACAAATCTCAAAACTTCATTATACTAAATTCCTCTGGTTTTTGGTTGACAGAGTTCTTTCGCAAAGGAATTTCCTAGATTTGTTCACACTGGACACTGGACAGAACCCTCTTGTAAGGAAATTTCTTTGATTTTTTTAAACCGCACATAGCCCTTTTGCATGTGAATCTCCATAATTCCGGGTCTTCTTTATACTGTACAGAGCCCTCTTAATTCATGATTTCGAGTCTTCTTACTACTATTCAAACCGTACAAGGTTCAAGGGTGAGAGACCTTATTAATTCCTCAATTCGTAAAATATGTGAAAGTAATACCCATACTACATTTATACTCTATGATTGAAGGATATAACATCATGCTTCATTTTTTCTCAGTGAGAAAGTATGATAAATAAGATTTTTGTTACAATTCTTACACAAATATTAAACCTTAGTTTGCAGTAGGGGCTCGCACTCGAAGTTGGTGTGCTCCAACATCGGTCCAAGCCTGATCAATTTAGGAACAAGCACATTGTCCCTGATTGCACACACCAGCGGGTTCTCCAACTGCAAAACGGCTCCTGTGACATTTGCCCGTACAGTCATCGGAAAGATACGTGGCCACCTCTCATTTTGATATGACTTATATGCATCCTCGATGGCTTCTGGTCCAGCCTTAAGTGAAGGGGCGAGCTTTTGCACTAAGACAATAGCATCTTCCAAAGCACAACAAGCCCCTTGGCCAAGATTTGGAGTCATTGGGTGCCATGCATCACCAACTAGCACAGTTCCACCCGATGAAGCTGGTGGGCTCAGACCCGGCCATAACCAGCGATCAACTAATGGAGTCCGGATGATTGTGTCATCTGGGGTGGCATCGATTATATTTTGAAGCTCAGAGGGCCATTTCTTAATTAATTCCTTGGCTTGTCTCTTTAATACTGATGGATCAGTAATCTTGGGACCTGCCATCTTATAATTACAACAACTATTAAAAACACTAGAAGTAACAGAGATGGCGGGAGGACAGTTCGGGTAATAGGTCAAATTGAGTTCTTGTTAAACAGATATTTTGTTATGCTATGGGTCGAAATGGGAATATGGGTTGGCCTCCCAAAAATGTTTGCCAACTTATGATGAATGTGAAGGTTTTATTAGGTTTAAAGAAAAATGATATCATTAAGATAATGTTCAAATCTTTGAAGAGTATGACTTATAAGGTTGTATACTTTAGTGACAGAATTTAGACGACTTTCAACTAGTTAACATGTTCCTCTTTTGGCTTATTTTTTTACTTGACTTTAATATAAAACACAATCCAAATAAGTATAAGTCACTGGGTTACAATGGCAAACTCAAGTATAATTGGCTAACCTGTCACATACAGTTATAATCTTTCACCAAGTCATATTTAACAAGCTGAGTGTGTAAAAAAAGTAAATTGCTTTAATAACAGTAGACATACCTGGTTCAGGGCTATTGAAGCAAACAAACCAATAAACTTTTGTTGTTGAAACCGGAACATAGCCAACACGTATACCACGTCCATAAATGTAGTTGACGCGTGACTCATAAGGTTGTCCATTAGGGAAATCGCCAAGCCCACGAAAAGCGCAATATCCCACATATTTAGCCTCAGAATATCCCATCCATTTAGCCACCGGAGAACGAATTCCATCACATCCAATTACCACCTGTCAATATAATGTTAACCAAAATGGTTGATGCTTGTTTCACCTAAATTTTCTAAAGCTAAAATCTACCTTGGAAGATATTCGAGTACCATTAACAAGTTCCAACAGAGTTTCACCATCTTCATGTTTTCCGATCTTTGCCAACTTTGAGGAGAAGGTAATTGAATCTACTGGTAACTGTTTGGCAAGTGTCTCGAGAAGCGTTTTTCTTTCAACTGCTCGAACCTCTTGACTGTTCCCATATCCATCAAATATTGTTTTAGTGATTGAAATACTCTATTAGAAATTGGATATGTTACAAGTGTTACAAGGTATATGTATATGTAAATGTACGTTTGATCTTCATCTTTAAATGTGAATGAGCGCAGCTCTCTTCCTTCTTCTGTCTTTATGATTATCCTGCACGGTTAACTTCTTAAAAACATTCGAAGGGAGAACTAATAGAACATATAAAACGGTGAAAAATGTCAAAATCAATTAAAAGAATATGGGTCGGATGGCATTATATATTAAAGCGATTATCAGACTAACGTATTTTCAAGTTGAAGATAATCATTCTCTACTCTTTGCGTATTGGGGTCGGGTCATTTTACAAGTTGATCCTACTAGAGTGTGAATTAGAGATACATTTAAACAGCTAACCGTCTTATGTTCACAAATTCAAAAAAGAGGAAAATCTTAAATATACCCTTTAATCTCAAGGTATTGAGATCTAAGTTCATCAGCAACTCCCATTGCATCCAAAACCTTCCAACCATTCTTAAACAAAGTCAATGAAGTTCCTCCAGTCCTCAACGACTCCGCCTGCTCCAGCACCAACGATCGAACCCCCAGTCTTCACACAAACAAACCATAACTATGTAATCAGGATATACAAGTAATCAAAACTTTATACCATAATAACTATATATTTTTTTTTTAAGTAAACCTGTGTAACGAAACTGCGCAAGAGAGACCCGCGATTCCAGCTCCAACAATAACTACTTGTTCCTTCCGAATATCGGATCCAGCGCTGACAATAGTTAAAGATACTGGTTTGGTTTTATTTCGGGTTTTTGTTGGTATTGAGAAAGAGTAATGGGTTAAGAGAGTATTAGTGGTATGTTGATGTAGAGATAATAAGGATGAAGAGATTGCAACCATTGTTGTGTTTTGTGATTGTGTTTTTTGGGTTGTTTCAGACAAGAAAAGTGCATGATTGTTTGTTTGTGACCACTGAAATTTAGTGGTGACAAGTTAAACAGATTACTTCAAAAAGAAAAGAAAAAAAAAGTTAAACAGATGAGGCAGTGAGATTTTTTTCCCGGGAAAGTTTAGCATATTTTAATTTATTTTATTTATTAATAACTACTTAGATGCCCAAAGTTTATATAGGTAGGAATATTGAAAAAGATATTAATCTGATTCAAGTATAACTAACAAATTACAATATATTAAATAAAAAAGGCACAAATGAACCTCTAACTACTAAACAAGCTTAAACAAGTGGGTTAGGCCTATTGGCATTTATTATCTATATCCCTTCTCAAACTCGCAATACTACAGCGGTAAACATTGAGAGCTTGTTAAATAGAAAATAAACTAAAACTGAAAAACAAACAAAAAGTGGAGTATCCTGGAGTGCAAACTCGGTGCTAGAGGTAGTCTCGATCCGATGCAATTTAAATTATAAAAAGGCGACAACAGTCATGTCTAAAACAGACAGACCAAAGTACAATGGTGTTATTAGTGGTCAGTGGGTCTTGTGTAAGATTGATCATGTTTTGCACAATATTTAGGACCAACAAGTGGTATCAAAGCAGGTGAGTTTCTTTTAATCCATATCCGTTTTGTATTGACTGCTAATAACATTTGAAGAAAGTCAAAAATTTAGTATAAAACCTTCAAAAACTGTTACTACTCTTGCAGTTTTTGAAGGGGAGAATACACTAAATTATACTATATACTAAAAATGGGGAGAAATTTGCTCCCGTTTGTTCACGCCGTTAGGGGTGTGGCACGATTTGATTCGTTGTAGTACATGTTGTGCCTTATTGCTATTAAACAAATTGTGAGACAATTTCTACAGTGAAATTTCACTCTTAAACTATTACAAACCGTTAACCTTAACGGTTACTGTACATCACTGTGGAGCATTAAATTAGGTGCTTTTGTGTTTTTCCCACGCTCAGTTCTCGAGTTGAAATGGAAGAGGAAAGTAAAGGAAACGGAAAGTTTTTTGTGTTCTTAAGTCTTTTCTAAAGGAGGAAAGGGAAATAGAAAGTAAATAGGGAGGAAGATTTGTTAAGTAAATCTTCCTCCCACTTTTGGGAGGAAAGGGAAAGGAAACGGAACCATATGTCATATAAAGACTAATATTCCCTTTCCTATTCTTTTTACTCGATAACTTAGCAGTAATTCTCTAGACCCTTCTTCTTCCACCCATCCCTTTCACAAACACACACACGAAACACAAACACTATCTTCTCACTACAATAAATCATAATCACAGGCGACCAACATCATAGATGGTTTTTGATTTATCTTTGCCATGTTCATCATTATTTTCTTCCTGAATCTTCTTCCCACTAAACTACTAAAAGAACACACGCACCCTTTTGTGAAAACTGCAGTTTTTTGATATCTTTTATTTGAAAATGAATATGTGATTCGATCAATTTCCACAAAAAATCATATATAAAAAAAGGGAAAATGAGATGATCGGAGGGTTCTCAAAATCTTGAATTGCCGTCGAGTTCTTATATCTGATGTGAAGCAGAGGTTGCGGCGTTGCAACGGCGGCGTAGCAAGGATTCCAGTGGGGTCAAGAAGGGTGGTACACCCCATATCTGCTAAGTATGTTGGCTGATTTAAGAACCAAGTATGAAAAAAAAAATTGTTTTGGTAGATGACTTGTCCTATCAATTATTTCCGGTGGATTTAGGTTAGATTTTTTTCGCAAGTTTTGGTTTTGTTTACAAGTGATTATGGTGATGGTGACAGTTGAGTTTTATTGTTTTTCCTTTTGTTCGGTGAGGAGTGTTTGGGATTGCTTATTTTTTCAGATTATGCTTATATATAAGCCCTTTTAGACGGGTGTAATTTGTTTTTGTTTGTTAAAGCTGTTTGTCGTGATTGTTAAACTTATATATTCTGCAGGCTCTTTGAATGAGTCATACTAATGAGGCTGTTAACATGCCGGATTGGTTTGAAGTTGTGGTCACAAATGAGAAGGGTGCGATTGCACCTATGAAGTGCGTCGGGAGGCGGTTTTATGGGTTATAATATCATTCTCAGGTATAAAATTTGCGATTTTTCTTTTGTTTGCGAAATTCAGTAGTTTGTGCAAAAATGTTAGTTTGCGTGAATGAGTAATTTTGGACAAGCAAGTTTTTACTTTGTTAGCTTATTGATATAATTTAATGTAAAAATGTATTTTTTTTCGTTAAAAAAATTGAGTTTCTTTATCGAGTTTCTCCTTTAATATAGGTTTCGTTTTCATATATGCAATTAGTACTTAAACAACAGAGTGTATTTTTATGTTTCTAACAGAAGAGAGCAGAAGCATTATGCATGTTTCATGAGGAAATTGAGGCTGAATTGAGGGACGAAGCGAATGTTGCTGACATGTACAGAGTTGCTATTTCAGTTGACCTTGGAATGTTTGAAAAGCGGGGTAGATCCAACGATGCACAAAGGTGTAAATACAGACCAATAATGTTCAGTATCAAGGGCGCTCAAAACCCATACTTCAAAAGAAAAGTGTTGCTTGGAAAAGTGAAGCCACTTCGTCACGTATCTATTATTTCCTCTTATTCTTTCTTCTGTTTCTCTTTATACTTGAACAAAATACGAGGTGTTTGTTTAAGCTTATATAGCCGATATCGTGTAGAAATTATTATGGGAATATGTTGCATGCCCTCAATTACATAACACGCGTGAAGTAACACATTATGAAGAAATGCTTGATAAAACATGGGATTCGTTTATAGACTCACGTACCTGATATATGTGTGATTTACAAATTGGTTAAGAGAAAAAAATGAATTTAGTATAGAAGTAGTACGTGACTTCAATGCTGTTGCTGCTTCCAAGCTATTTGAACAGGAATTTCGTGAAGTGGCGAACTAGATGGATAAAACATATTTTCCTGTGTTAAATTGAAACAAGTTAATTGTTATTAGTTAAGTTTTAGAATAGGTCAGGTTGTTTAGACCAGCAAGTTATTTAGGGTAAAAGTCAAAAGAATTATTCGCCGCTCTTTTTTAGCTATTTCTAATGATTTTATTTGGCTTCAATGTTAGGATAAAGGAGAAACCTCTTTCAAGGCCATTTAATTGATTCCTAAGTCTATGTTTGCAAAAGAATTATTAAATGAAAATAGCGAGCTTCCACGTTTATGACAACGAGGTTATTTCATTATCTATTTTCAATCACGTTTGCTGACATTTTAGATTCCTGTCTTTTTAAAATTGTTGTTGTTATTACAGGCACTTCAATGGGCACAACAATGAATGACAATACTTTACGTTAAAATAATGGGCCAGACCCCTTTGCCGACTCGAAGTAAGTTGATTACTTATTTTCAGTGACATTTATTCCCCGTTATTTGTGCTATCCTTTGACAAAGGTCACACGATAACGTGTTTGGGATTAAAGAATAAGAGTCAAAAGAGGCTTGCTCATTTCAAGGTTTCTTCTGATTTACAATTAGCGAGATTACGGGTTAACAAAAAAAAAAACCTTTTTATAAAAATCTTGTGTTCTTTGGTTGCGCACCAAATGTTCGAGGAAATGTGTTAACTAAGAATTGTATTGACAGTTATGGTTTTTTTGGTTTGTAGTTGCTGATGGAAAATAAAGAGCCTCAGGTAAAGAAGCGGCAGGGTATTGAGGCGCGGACGGGGGACATTAGTCGTAATGTGACATGTTTAGCCGGAGCTTTTGCACGTGTAACATGTGTTTTTTTATGCTTGGTTCAAGTAGCAGGTAAAGATTAAATTTTGATTTTTTTAATTTTCTATTTTTATCAATAACCTTGATTATGGGTATTTTTTCTTTCTCTATTTTTGTTTTCCTTCTTTTGCAGCATCGTAACATGATGTGGATTTTCTGTTTTGTTGGATGAATTAGCTGCAGCAACATTTGGATTTGAATAGGTTATCAAAGTGTGAGGATTTTTTTTTTATATTGTTATGATCTTTTTGTGTTTTTGATTATAGCACGTTTCATACACACGGGATTCACAGGATATCTTAATCATAGTGCCCCTGCAGCAATGAGGGGGTTAACCCACTCGCTATTTACTAAATGTGGGGAGAAGTTTCCTCCTGTTACTTAACGTCGTTAGGTACTTTGGTGTGTTTGTCAAGCTCTTATTAGTTCTCCAAATTTGGTGTGATGTTGTCATTGGTTAAAAAAAATGTGAAACGGGTACTACAGTGCAAAAGCATTATTTTTAACTATTCATTTCCGTTAGTTCATTAACAGTTAATGTGTATAATTGTTGTGCATTATTTATTCTAAAAGCTTCCACACTCTTCTCAAACCCTCCTCCCACACAACCACCGAACATCAAATACACACATATTCATCCATCTTCTCCACACCCCAACTCTCAGATTCATTATATATATCACCTGCCAATTGTTGCCTACTCTCCACCGCCTTCCAGAACACTCACCTAAAAAAAACACACTAATTTCATTACCTAGTTGGAAAGGTAATTAGATCAACACTAAATCTCTTATCTGATCTTAAACTCACTACAACATTACCGGGCTGCAGTTTTGTCACAGATAACCATTTCTTGCTTTTTCCAACTGGTATGCCAGAAAGTAAGATGAATAGGATTTTGCCTATATGAATTAGTACACATGTAAAGTGCAGCTATTCTTGATATGCCTAAGATAGTGATTCGTTTTAAATAATATGTGATTAATGTTTCTTTCAATTGTATTGGTGCATAGGGTGTTTCAATTCTGAAAATTTTTGATATTTTTGATTTGTAGGATGAGGGTGTGGATTGGTATACGGACAATGATATGCATATGAGGTTGGGAGAGGCTCGAGGATATGGACACACCACAAACTGTCATCGAGATCAGCACATACTTTCAAGGAACTGAGGTGGCAGTTGATTTAGCGGAAACACCATGTGCCGTTAGCAAGAGGACTTGCAGATGCTGATACTGATCAATGGGAAAAACGTAGAAAGATCATTAACACTGCATTTTGTGTCGAAAAACTCAAGGTTCGTACATGTTTCTTATTAAGTTTATAGATATATAGTTAGCAGCAGAGTTACATGGAGCCGAGTTAGGTCACTTTTTTGGTATGAATTATTATACCATATAAACATCACCCAATAGTTTTGACACATTCTTGGTCAGTCACATGTATTTCGTACAACAAGTCATGGTCGTTGTTGGCTTCTCCATTGAAAACAAATTAGCAGGCATCGAGTACAAAAATGTTTGTGTGCAGTCGCATGTATTTTGCAAAGTAGGCAGGCAATAACTTAAAAAGTTTTTGATATGTTTTAAATACCCTTCAACAAAGATTTGTTGTATGAAATACATTTTCTTTTCAATGATTGTACAAATATTTTGAGCAATAGCTTTGAATAGTTTTCATGTGTTCAAATGGATGCGAGGCAATAGTTTTCATGTGTTCATGTCTTCAAAATATTTGTACATTCCATTGAAAACATGTTGTGCAACATGGAAATGATTGTAGAAATATTTTGAGCAATAGCTTTGAATAGTTTTTATGTGTTCAAATGGATGTTTATTGTGTGATGTTTGTGCAGGTGCCAAGCGTTTAATTGGAAGGAGGTTTTCCGATCCATAAGTGCAAAGCGACATGAACCAATGGCCATTCAAAGTAGTCCTTGGCCTAGTGAGAAACCCATTATTGTGGTCGAACCGTGAACGCCAGAAGAATATGACGAATGGAAATTAACTGTTGTAAGGTAAATAATTCATAGGTTGCATTATGGCCATGCAAGAAAGTATATTTCACAAACCCTTTGAGTAAAGTGATCATTTTTGTTTCTGTAGACAATTCACAGTTTTGGAAACACATTCATAGTTTACTCCCATCAAAATCGTAAGATTGACTATTTCAATCTAAATCTATATGGTTGTTTATATGGGTATGACCAATCTCATATACCAAGCACTCCTGCAGCAACGCGCGGGCTACCCCGCTTGTTGTGACTAAAAGCCAAGAAAAAAGAATCACACCTACCACACAACTGATTATCAAATCAGTCAACAAAACTTATCCTTAAAAAACGATTCACAACAATCACAATCTACAACAACAAAAAAATCACACGGATCCATCACAAACAAAAAAACACACATATAAACCATTACCACTCGATCTAAAATATATCACTTCATCTTTCAGGGAAAAAAAACAACACCACCGTACACCGTTACACCTTAAACCTAAAACCCAAATAAATCGGACTACAATCGCATTTGTTAAAACTCTTAAAGATACAATGGAAGGGGTCAAATGATCAACTACTGAGATTAATGGTAGCTATGTGAAAAGGTTAAGGAATGAAAAGGGATAGCTTGTGTGAAAAAGCTCAAAAATCAATGGTGGGATTTAGGTAAGAAAGAGAGATGAGAGGCTTAAATGAGAAATGGGTTTAGGATTAGATGAAATTGATAGTGTTATGGGTTATGTGTTTTTGAGTTGTGTTGAGTTTGAAACTCAGAGAGTGTTGATCCAAAAATGGGGCTGCAAAAAATTTTGGTCTTTATCAATGTTTTTGGGTTGTGATGTTTATTGATGTAACACCCCCAATTTCGTGATAGGCAGCGGAATTCAAACTGGGTGTTACTTAATGGCACAACAGTTATAACAATAGAAAACAAACTCTAATGGAGTCATTTTAAAAGATTTATCATTCGATTTATATAAATATCAGAGTTTACAAAATGAGGTCCCAGTAGTTTCACGGTTTACAAATTACATTAAATGAGTTTTCGAATGATAATAAAATTTATAGCCCTCTTGAGTACTCGTGCCCTTCCTTTTCATCTTTGCCAGCTCGTTCATTTGTGGACCTGAGATAAACATGTTTAAAAGGGTCAACACAAAGGTTGAGTGAATCCATAGGTTTATTGTTAAATGTTGAACACATAATGTTTGTGTGGGTTATGTTGTTATACACCCATAATGTTGAAAACAAACAGATATTATTTCACTAAGCTCATGCAACCAAGGCGTTAACGTGTTCCAATATAAATTGGTGAAATTGTTGGTACCAGCCCTAATAGGTAAAATTGTCGTTTTACCTAATGTTACTCAAATATAGTGCGTTTGTTTGCCTTTAACGGGGCCAACACAAACGGGATTCGTCGATCCCAATAGATCTATTCACAATATTCGTGCTCACTCTCTCTAGTGATTAATGGTGCAGGATTTAGGGACTTATGTTTGGCAATTATGTTTACTTAGTGACAACAAAACAATCAGATAGCATAAAGTTCAAATGTTTGTGTGTTTATGTTAAAAATAGCATGTATCTCCCCCAAGGGTTGGTAAAACAATTAAGTAATAGAAAGTGGGGCTATGAACTCACCTCAGAGTAAATGATATCAAATGTATAATGAGAATGATTGATATGCCGTAAGAACTTCTACAAGCAACCTAGAATATGATGTTGCGACTTAGGTTTGAAATAATGATGCGAAAGTAATAACAAGCCTATATACGTCTTTATAATGATCATGATGTAGTACATGGTAGTTGTGTATGTCGTTTATAGAAATGGTCTAGTTGTGAAAACGTGTTTAGTTTATATATATCGTACTACCGTTCGGGCCATCACAATTCAGAGGTCATGTAGTAAACGTTCGAGGAATTAGGACACTTTAATTCGTAAATCCAACAACTCGTCGATCCGTTTACCCAAGTGAAATCCCTCACATGAAGATCCCTAGTATTGTAGCACTTAATAGATAAGACATGTGTTTTGTTTATATATCATAAGTGTCATATGGTTTGTAAACAAAGTTACAAGGTTGTGTGGTTATGATTAGAAAATCATAATGGTTATCACAAGTATCGTCATAATTTATGTCACAAGTGTTTAAAGAAAAGTTTACAACTTTCTAATTTGTAAAGTTGGTTATTACAAGTATAGTTTCATGGTTTATCAAGGGAGTAGATCCAAATTGTATTGTATACGTTTATGTTTGTCAAGGCTAAGGCCTTTGGTATACGGTCTCGGCTTTGGAAGCCTTGAGGCTTTAGCCATGGCCTTTCCGTGGCTTTGGTCTAGGCTACCATGGTCTTGAGACTCAGCCTTGGCCTTAGACGTGGCTGTGGTCTCGGCTTAAGGCCATTAGGCCTCTTGGTTTGCCTTTAGTTGTGACAAAAGTATAGTTATATAGGGCAGTTTCAGTTTTTGAAAGAAAATGGCTTGTTTTAAGTGTTTTCAGGGCCCGAGCTTCTTTTAAAACAAAGGAAAACGCCGTTCCGGACAACTCTCATGTTTTAACTTTTTGATGAAACGGACCAGAAGGCCTTGAAAAAAAACGGGCAGACCCCTAACAGTTTATTTATGGCAGTTTCGGCGTTTTGGTTTTGCTAACTTCTTTTGGCCGTATCTTTTGACTCGTGTACTTGTTTTCGGTGATTCAAATTGCTATGTTTTCCTTTTAAAGTCCTCTTTAACAGTAGGCACTTGCCCAAGGTCATAGGTACATATTTCTAGTTGTTTAACATAACATAAAGTCACTAGTTTACTTGTTTTACTAGTTTGATAACATAAAACGATATATAAGCTTAGGATTTATGTTAGAAATTTGTACATCATGAACCAATATAACTAGACATATATAGCATATAACAAGTATGAAATCAAGTAAGAATAACATGCTTAAGTCTTATAACTTTTGGCTTTCATTTAAGAAAGGATATCAAGAAAGGAACTAGGACCACTAAACCTATTCTTTCAACCCATCAACACAGCTCTTGCTAATCCTTGATATAACCCTTGTGAAAACCTTATGAATTCATCCCCTAACACCTTGTATAGCTCTTATTCCAACCATGGGATCACCAAATAAACTTTTGCTTCATGTAGAGAATAACACCTCGTTTGTATTCTGAAGAAAGGAAGGGATTAGCTTGCTTTTATAGTGTAAATGAGGAGGTTAGGAAGATGCCTAGGAAGTTTCCTTGAGGAGGTTAAAGATTTAGGATATTTTAGGAAGCTTAGTTAGTAAGTTTCTTGCACATGGTGAAGCTTCTCATGTAAGCTACTCATCTTATTATCCTAATGACTAGGTAAACGCCCCATGTGGCTTATTGGATGAGGTTGGTAAGTCTTGTATGATTTGGATACTTATCTTAACTTTACGGAGTGAGTTTTGGTCCCATTAGTTGCTAACTGTAAGTCGTTAAGTCACGAAAATTAAAATCGGGTATCGTAAAACTATAAAACTTGTAGGAATGATGAAATTCATTATTATACTCCATAATAAAATATAAAATGAGTGGTAAGTTCCATCGGGTTGCTTAAACGCTGTTTAAAGCTGGAAACGCGGGTCAAAAATGCGTATTTCGCTTAAAACGCAGAACTGGAAAACTTAAAATTCCAAAACTTGTGGAATTGTCGTAAAATGGTAGAAATACATATTTCTAATGTTTATAGTGTTTTATGGACATATCGGGATGCCTGAATGACGTTTAAACCCTAAAGTAATTCTCGGACACGGTTTTGTGAAATCGGTTCTGAATGGATTCGACGTACGTCGTCAGGACGACTTGTCGAGTATCAACTTTCTTGTCATGATGGTAAAATAAAAATAAAAATTTTACGGGATGAATAGTAAAAGTGAATAGTAACTTTTCAAAAAATGAAAAGTAACCTGAAAATGCGGGTTGTTACAATTGACAGAGTGTGATAAAAATAAGGATCATTTGTTATTGTGATTTAAAAAGTGCTTGTGATGTAGTGGTATCGTGATGTAAATCAGAATGTGAGTTGTGATATGAGAATTTGTTGTTCAGGATTGATATGAAAATCAGTTGGTGGGCTCGTTCAGTTCTGCAAGTGTTGATTAAAACAGTCAGGGAGTGTTAATTTGGAGAATGGGTCTGATTCAAATAGTATACTTGGGATTATAAACTACTAAGAAGTTTAGGTCAACCATGAAAGAAATGGTTGCGGGTTTAGATAGCTTGTACCAAGACCTGATGAATCAGGAAGAGTGATTTGAATCAGTGGATATGATCTGGGTATAACTCAAGTTAGGTGATGGTTGTGTCAAAGAGTGTTGAGGTGTGGTATGAGTCACTGAAACACACAGAGTCACTAACTTCGTTGTAGTGCTTATGATGAAACCCCGAAACCTGTTAACCGTAACCTGAACCTGAAAAAAAAAACATGGTTCCCATAACCTAAAAACCATACCCTTAATACTCCTGTCTCTGAAAACCATAAGGCTCTGAAAAACATTCAGGTTGTGAAAAAGGTTTTGTAGACCTACAAGACCCTGAGAACATGTATAAACCTGAAAACCAAACCAAAAACCTGATAACTATATCCTGATATCCCAAATGGATTCTTGAACCTGAACACAAGTCATTGGAAAAAAAATGTGTTTGAAACAGATGATTATTGAAAGTCATTAGAGCACTAGGTATGGTGACCTAGGTTAAACCTTAACACCATGCCATGTCAGCTTTAACATTCCACCTTAACTCATCAAAAAAACACCCCTTATCATAACTTACCCAAGTTAAACCTTAACTCAAATATTTTCAAATTCAACCCCTAAACTAAAACTAATACTTCATTTAATAAAAAACATAACATTTAAAACACGAATTAAATTAAACATTAAAGTTAAACACGAATTACATAGTATGATTAATACAAACTACCACGAAATTGATGAAAATAAAGCTACAAATTAAGAATACGAATCATCTGAGTTATAACCCTCCTCACTCGAAGAGGATCTAAACTCGCCAGCATAATACTTTCCTTCCATGATGTCAAACCAGTTCTGCTTAAGATATTCAGCATCCGTGGCTTCTTGTTCCAAACGATAAGCTTCCTCGCGTGCCTTGTTTTCTCTAATCTCTCTAAGATTTTCCTCGTCCTGCTAAAGTTCACGAAGATAAGCCTCACTAAACCTAAACGGATTGTTTCGGAGGTCCACCGGTGGAGTGTTAATAGGTTGAGTGTTAACGGGTGGATTGTTAAGAGGTGGAGTGTTTAAAAATACATTTTCCGGTTGGAATATCGGAAAGACATCTTCTGGTGGAGTTGAATAAACTTCATCTTCTTGTGGAAAAGTAGTTTCTGGCAGTTGTGGTGGACTTGGGAATTGTGTTGTAGTTTCTGGCAGTTGTGGTGGACTTGGGAATTGTTGAGAGAAGTCTTTGCTAGAGATTTTGTGTGTGTGAGTTGTGTGTGTAAGTTGTGTGTGTGAGTTGTGTATGATAAACAACTCTGGTAGAGTTGTATATATAGGCAGATTTGATTTTGATTTTGAATTTGAATAAATCCCGCTCATACTTGAATTTTAAATTTTAATTTTGAATCTGGTTATCCCGCTCAGACAGAACCAGTTAAATTTAAATTTGAATAGGTTGAGGGGCTGTAAGTGAAAATTTGTTTTAAATGGTTGAGGGGGTGAAATGATTTTTTTGACACATTGTTAACGCCACGTTAAGGGCTTAACATGCCCCGTTAACGCAACCCTTAACGCCACATACGGTGTGGTTAACGGGCGTTAACGTGGCCATGTTAATGCTTAACGCAGCCTTAAGTAGCACCACACCTAGTGCTCTTAGGGACTAAAGTGGGATAGGAATGATGGTTCAAGATAAATACAAACAAAAATAAATAAATAAAATAAAAAAGACAACAGACTTTATATTTAACATTAATTATTTAATCTTTGTTGTAAAATAGTACGTAAGAAGGATTCTATGCTCACTTACTGCTATTTAAATCTAGGCTATTTTTCTATTCAAATAAGGGGAGATTGTTGGGTCAATTCAGTACCTAATTGCCCCTTATATAGTATTTGAATGAAAAATACCCGAAGTATATATATTGTCCCTCTGACGAACAGCCATCAAGGAGTTATCCTCAGGATGTTCCTCAGTGTCTGAAGAATAAAGACTCATCATTATCTAAGGCGGGACTCATAAACTGAAGATAGGAACCGAGACTTGAATGATGGAGTCACTGACTCCCTGAAGAAACAAATACGAAATATGGGTGAAAACTTTTCTGGGAAGATAAAGCTAAAAACATATACAAGAAAGTCAAAAGGAAGACAAACAGTACAAATGAAATAATAAAGTACATAAGTAGCTAAAAATCAAATAGTTAAAATAACTATTTGTTTTAGTACTTTATTCAAAGCTTCACATGGAAGCTTCAGTTCATTTGCTTATATATACATATATTGTAAAGAGTTGAGATCAATATAGATCCCATATTTGACACAGATATTCAATAAACCAATCTTAGTCATTTAATTTTTTTATCAAAATTAATAAAAAATTATTTTCCACTTTTTATTATTATTATTATTATTATTATTATTATTATTATTATTATTATTATAAAACATCACTTTCATTAGAAACAAAACCATAGGATTACAAGAAGTTAGTGGGGAGCCGCGAAACTATCTGGGCCCCCACACCTTTAGCAATAGCAAAACTAATCCTACTGAAGATATGAGTAGCAGCACGTGCCCCAATATCTTGAGTTATAGAGAACTTCCGGATCCGCTTAAGTAGGGTCACCGCATCTGCCTCAAGTTCCCCCAAAGAGGAGAATGAGAAAGGGATGAACCCATATCCAATATCCGCCCATTTGGCTCCGTACTTGACGCGCTTACGCTTTGCGCCATCAATCACCACACGACCTGGCACAAAATCAATCATACCGGTTTGCGTGAGGGGAGACGACCCCGTCAAATCGACACATACGTCTTGCCCTCCATCCCAGGAATAGAGCAAGATATCTGCTGGTTGTAAGACTTGCTCCCTTTCTCCACCCAACCCGATGTTGACCTCTTTACGAGCCGAGATCCCAGATCGAGAACATATATCAACCAAAGTATCGCGCACCATGTTGTGCCGATGCTTAATACCAATAGTGCCAGCACACGATACAGCATGGTCCCCGTAAATATCCCCCGTCAAAACCTTGGAGCAAGCTGAGCACGGCATCTGAACAGAGAAAAGAGGAACGCCTAGCCGATAACATAATACGCACCTGTAAGTTCTGGCATTCATAGTCTGTCCCAGCCCAGATATCGGAACCACCCTAAGCATTTCTGAAGTGTAGTCCTCCTTTTGCGAACTCCAGAGTGCCATTTGTCGAGGAGATAGGCAAAATGTGGATTCAGCCATTTGGGTAACATGAGTTGTTAGGATTTAGTAAATCCAGTTATTAAAGTGTCGGTCACCTCAAGTATATGTAATCGTTAGAAAGCTCGTAGTCGTAGTTATTTAATGTTAAGTAGTATTTAGTTAAGTAACACCGTGGAGGACGGACGGGTCTTTACCCACTGTATGCCTGATCCACAGCCCGTAGGTGGCGTTTTATGTAAGACTATAAATACCCTCTACCTCCCAAGGTAGAGGGTTGGAGCTCATAATAATACTTTCATTTTCTCTCACTAAGTTCCCAAACCTCTAACTATTTCTCTCTCTAAAACCTTATTGTATACGCCCCATTTGATCATGATTTGATGTGTTTGTGAAATCCAATATGTTACAAATGGTATCAAGAGCCATGGTTTGATCATCTCTCTTACATATCCTTGGATTTCTAGTGGTTTTTTATGGTTTTTGGGTTTGAAAAAGTTTAGTAGTTTTTGCATCATTTGGATCATTTTTTGTGTTAAAGTTTGAATTTTGAGTGTACTTTTGTGTTTAGAATCATTGTAAGTGCTTGGGTTTTGATTTGGAAAGCTTGAATCACTGTGGTTGGGCTTGTTTTGGATTGAAAAGTGTGGTTTTGAAGTTTTTCAACTTAGCGACTTGTGTCTCGGAGTGTTTTTCTTCGTAGCGACTTGCTTTAGTAATTTCCAGCGAGTTATAGTTTAAGTCGTAGAGACTTGATCTTAGCGACTTGTCTATTGAGACAAGCCGATGAACAGTACAAGTTAGTGGAGGTTCCACTTCGGCTAGCGACTTGTGTCTATTATTTCTAGCGACTTGGCTTTATAGTTCTTGGCGAGTTGTTCTATTAGCGACTTGTCTACTTAGCGATTTGGTGCAGTAGCGACTTGTGTTCAGCGACTTGATTCTTAGCGACTTGGATACTTAGCGAGTTGTTCTTTAGCGACTTGTCTGCTTAGCGATTTGGTGCTTTAGCGACTTGTGTTCAGCAACTTGGGTCTTAGCGACTTGTGCTTAGCGACTTGATTCACAGCGACTTGAGGTTTAGCGAGTTGCTACTTAGCGACTTGGTGCTTAGCGACTTGGTTCAAGGGTTATAGCAACTTGGTTAATATTTGTTTCTAATAAGGTTTTCTCTTGATTTAGTAAAATCCCGTGAAAGAATCTATTTCCCGGTTTAATCATAGAGTTATAAAATCCCGTGAAATCTGTAAACATGTCTACCAACGTGCCTACAATCATCTCTACTGTAGCTGAGGACGGTCAAGCAGCTGGTTCAGACACCCGTCCACCCATGCTTGACATAACTGACTATGACTCATGGGCTCAACGAATTAGGTTGTATTGTCTGGGAAAGGAAAATGGAGTCAACAATCTCAAGTCAATTGATGAAGGACCTTATCAGATTGAGACTACAAGAGACATAATTGATACTGCTGCAGATGGAACAATGATCTTTGGATTGGACAAACCAAAGACATATGATGAGCTCAGTGATAAGGAGAAAAAGAGATTTGATGCTGATATCAGGGCTTCAAACATTATACTCCAGGGTCTTCCAAAAGATATATACAAGCTTATCAATCACAACACTGAAGCCAAGGCGGTTTGGGATAATGTCAAGATGCTTCTCTCAGGTTCTGAATTAACTAAGGAAGACAGAGAATCACAACTGTATGATGAATTTGAGCACTTCAAGATGAAACCAGAAGAAAGTGTCTATGAATATTACGTGAGATTCCACAAACTTGTGAATGATATGAGGAATATCAAAATGACCATGCCAAATATTCAGTTGAACTCAAAGTTTGTGAACAACATGAATCCAGAATGGCACAAATTTGTCACCTCTGTGAAGCTAACCAAATGACTGAAGAACACCAACTATGAGCAACTGTATGGCTTCCTTCTTCAGAATGAGAGACATGCTATGTTTGAACGAAGGATTCTTGAACAGTTCAAATCTAAGCAGGGAGAAACAAATTCATCAAATGATTCTACAGCCTTTTACACCAATGTTGGAATTACCACCAAATCCTGTCAAGTCATACCCACGGGTAATGGTAATTACAAACTCATCCCTGATCCAGCATATAAGCCTCCTGACTCAAACACACTCATGGAAAACTTCATCAATCAACTATCTCTCATGGTAAGTCAAAATATGAATTCCCTCCCACACACCAACAATAATCTCATAACAGCATCCAATCCACACAATCAAGCTACTGTCAGAGATGGTAAGGTTGTGTTGCAGAATGTGCAAGGAAGACGATATGAACAAGGTATGGTTGGAGCAGATTATAGTAATGTTGGGGTAGGTGGAGGATATGTGGCAAATCAGAATCGTGGAAGAAATGCCAATCTAGGGCAAGCAAAGCCAATCAAATGCTACAACTGTGGTGGTGAGGGATATATTCCAAGGAAATGCACATCTCCAAAACGTCCACAGAATGCAGAATACTTCAGAGACAAGATGCCGCTTGTGCAAGCTCAGGATAATGGAGCAGCTTTGGATGAAGAGGAGTTGTTGTTTATTGCTGAAGGGAATGCTAAGACATATGATGCTGATGTAGATGAGCAGCCAATTCAGGAAATAGGTCATAATCATCAAAATGCCTTTCAAGTTGCAGACTGTGATGCATTTGACTCTGATGTCGATGATGAACCTACTGCCCAGACAATCTTCATGGCTAGCATCTCACCTATGGTATCTCCAAAGGTCCCATCACCACAACAGGCTGGTCCATCCAAATAATCAATCATCTCAGAGGTATTAAAACTATACGATGAGGTTGATGAGCAAAAGATACATAACAAAGTACAATCTCTTGAAACTTATGATTCAGATATTGATAATGTGGGTAATAGTAATATTGTCCCATATGATCAATATGTGACACAAAGTGAAAGTGAGATTGTACCAAGTGATGTATCTTCTGCAGTCAATAATGACTATGTTTTTTATGAATACACTGCATGTGCCCCTGATGATTCTGTTACCTTGAACTGAATGCCTATAAAGAACAAGTTGCTATTTATGAACAACATGCTAAGTTTTAGTTAACTACCCGTGAGCAGGAAATGGATGACCAAATGCATACAATTATTAGAAAAAGTAATTTTAGAGAAGAAGTGTTAAAACAAGAGTTAAACTCCTTACAAGAAAAGCTTTCTAAAACTGTTAAGCAAAAGCAAGAGCTTCAAGATAATGTTAAAGTTCTTAAACAAGAATTTAACGATAAGGAATCAAAACTTTTGAATGACTAAAAACTTTGAAAAACAAGCTTGAAAATAAGTTGTACGTACAAGGGAACACCATTCAGACTGCTCACATGGTCACTAAGCATAGAGTCTTAAGCGATAAGCATAGTATTCCCATTATAAAGGATCCCAACCCTGAGTATGGTAAGAAAGCAAGAGAAGCTCAGAAGGTAATCTATGATGGCAATGAGATTCTTAAGCCTAGGCAAACACCATCATGTATAGGAAGCACGGAAGAGGATAGAAAATTAGATGATGCATCTAGGGAGAAAATGGATAAGAAGCTTAACGATCCTGCGTGTAAAAAGAATAACATAACGATCAAACCCCATGATTACACTAAGGAAAATTGGATCTCCCTGAACATGTTTAAGCCTCAAACTCAATTAACCCTAGAACAGATTTTTTGGAAGAAAGATATAGATAAACAAAAAGTTAATGTACTTGTTGAAACAAACACTCCCTTTAGGAAAATGCCTGCAGCTACTGTGTATCCTCCAAATACACCAATGCACTTAGTTCCTAGAACTATTGCCACTAATAGGAAGACCTTAATCAGCCTGTATGTTGTTTATCAACTATTCGTTGATTTTGAGAAGACATGTAAGAAGAGAATCACACCTACAGTGATAACTGAAAGGGAAAGGGGTTTTGAGCAAACTAAAGAATGTTATTTAACTGAGGTCATGCCCTTCTTTAAACAATTAAAAGGTCAATTTGAGAGTCTTTAAAAGGGGATTAACTCAGATATCAAAGAAATGGAAAAGGAATTTG
Organism: Chrysanthemum makinoi; assembly: GCA_910596185.1. Lineage (NCBI taxonomy): Eukaryota > Viridiplantae > Streptophyta > Magnoliopsida > Asterales > Asteraceae > Chrysanthemum > Chrysanthemum makinoi. The sequence goes on along the minus strand of OU343222.1, from coordinate 245,512,358 downwards.
ATGCAATGATTGTTGAGGTAAATGATTATGAACGGGAACTCAAATATAATGAAATTGAAAGGAAGAACTTGCATATCTTAAATGAGAACTTAGTATTAAGTTGTGTGGCTCAAGATGTGTTTTATACTGTTACTAAGCATTCTATTACTGCCTCTCAATTTCATGAATTAACTGTTGCCTTGAAAGTTTCCCATGATCGTGTCATTGAGCTTGAAATCAAAAACTCAGAACTGAATGAGAAAATTGATCAGGATGATCACGATAATTTGGTAAAACAGTTTTCTAAACTAGAAGTTGAACATTTTAATTTGCAACTAAAATATCAACATCTTAAAGAAAATGTCAAAATCTCAAACATCAAGACATCCTCAAATGTTCTAGAGTTTGATGCACTTTTTGAAATAAACAAACGTGACGAACGTATTCAAGCTCATTGTAACATGATCAGAAAGTTGAAAGCCCAAATTTCACAATTAAAGGGTGAAAAGAACAACGTGACTGGCTCCCAAATGCCTCCTTCTTTAGATTCTCAGTGCTCTCAAACGTTTCATCTTTAAAACTTGGTTAATGTTTTACAAAAAGAAAATGAGAGTTTTCTAGAAGAAAATGAAAAGGTTAAACGACACTTTAAAGAGTTATATGATTCAATGAAAGTCACTCGTGACAAGAACAACGAAAAAATAACATCTTTACAAAAGGAAATTGAGAATCTGAGGAGTCTGGAAAAAGGGAAAATGCCACTTGTCTTTAATGAGAATGTTGCATCAAAGTCATCTACAGACTGCAAATATACTGTGACTGTTAAATACATTCCTCCTCATCTTAGAAATAATGAACTTGTGTTTCATAACTATTTTGCTCACCTTAAGGATAGTCTAGAATGTCTCCGTGAGATTGTAGAAGAGGATTTCATAAATAAGCCACTTGATAGAGAGATTAGGTTTGCTTGCATTCAGGCCAAACGATCTCAAGAGCTGCTAGAATGTTTAAGAGCAACATGTCCTAAATCCTTAGGTGCAAAAGATAAAGTTGTGATGCCTTGTTCTATGCCTAGTGCCAATTATGCAACCCATTCTATGCCCAGTATTAAGAAAGTGAACTCTAAAGTGCCTACAAGTAGTTCTGATCCATGCACGTCTAGTTCAGGAATGCAAAAAGTAGCCCAACCAACTAATGTTCCCATAATTCCCTCTACAGGAGTAATCAGTGACATAAAAGCAAGCGGGTCAAAGCCTCCAGGCAATACAAAGCAAGATAGGACCTCGCAAGCTAAGAATGTGCATTGGAAGAGAGTAGAAGACCACCCTAGGAACACTAAGTTTGAGTTGAATAAAACGAATCGTGTTGATTCTAGTATTAGCTATAAGCGTACTGTAATTAATTCGAATTCTGCTACTATCTGCAAACCTTGTAATGATGACTGTTTGATTTCTGTTACTAATCATGAATGTGGTGTGAATGTTTTGCTTAATGCTGTTAAATGCCCAGTTAAAGTTGTTAATGTCAAAAATCAAGCTAAGAAGGCTAAAAGGCAAAAGCGAAAGAAAGTTAGAAAACATTGGAAACCCACAGGAAGAAAATTTAGTAATATTGGTTATCAATGGATACCTACTGGCCGTAAGTTTAATCTTAATGAGTTTTGCCCTAAATTTGCTAAGTCAATGCCCATTAGAAAATGGATGCCTACTGGTAGAACTATTCCTTTAAGAAGTGAACATACTTTGAATAGGTCAAATACGGACACTAGCATTGCATCTATTCCTGATGATTCCATTGTTTCTACTTCCGATGTGGGTGTTCCAATCAATGTTACTAACCAAATGGAACCCATTCTTGCATGGGGATCCCAATTATCCAGTTATCCATTCTTGTCTGTGTTCAACTGCAGATCGTTCAAATCGTTATGTGGTACCTGGACTCAGGCTGTTCCAAGCATATGACTGGAGATCACTCGCGGTTCATGAACTTCGTGAGTAAATTCATCGGGACTATTAGATTCGGGAACGACCATTTTGGAGCAATTATGGGTTATGGAGACTATGTTGTTGGCAAAAGTGTAATCTCCAGGGTATATTATGTTGAAGGTCTTGGTCATAACTTGTTTTCTGTTGGTCAATTCTGTGATTCTGATCTAGAAGTGGCATTTAGAAAACATACTTGCTTCGTTAGAGAACTTGATGGTGTGGAACTGTTAAGAGAAACTCGAGGTTTAAATCTATACACCATCTCTATCGAAGACATGATGAAGTCTTCTCCAATCTGCTTGTTGTCAAAGGCTTCAAAAACAAAATCATGGTTATGGCATCGTCGTTCCAATCACTTGAACTTCGGCACCATTAATAATCTTTCCAGAAATGATCTTGTAAGGGGCTTACCTAGATTAAAGTATGAAAAAGATCATCTTTGTTCAGCATGCCAATTGGGAAAAAGCAAGAAATATGCCCACAAACCCAAACCCACAAACTCAGTAATGGAAGCTCTGCATACCCTTCATATGGACTTGTGCGGACCAATGAAAGTGCAAACGATTAATGGGAAGAAATATATATTAGTCATTGTTGATGACTACTCTCGATTTACTTGGGTAAAGTTTTTGAGGACAAAGGATGAAACTCCAGATGTCATAATCAAACTTATCAAGCAGCTTCAGGTTCGACTTAACAATACGGTTAGAATTGTTCGAACAGACAATGGCACAGAGTTCGTTAACAAAGACTTAAGTCAATTTTATGAAAGTGTTGGAATCAGTCATCAAAGAAGTGTTCCACGAACTCCTCAACAGAACGGTGTAGTTGAAAGACGAAATCGAACTCTTGTGGAAGCCGCAAGAACAATGCTAATTTATTCAAAGGTTCCAATGTTTCTCTGGGCTGAAGCCATTGCCACTGCTTGCTACACCCAAAATCGTTCCCTCATACACACATCTCATGGAAAAACTCCATACGAACTTGTCCATAAACGAAAACCTGATCTTTCCTACCTTCGTGTGTTTGGTGCGTTGTGCTATCCAACGAATGACGGTCAAGATTTAGGTAAATTAAGAGCTAAGGCGGACATTGGAGTTTTTGTAGGTTATGCATCAAACAAGAAGGGTTACCGAATCTACAACAAAAGAACTCGAGATATCATGGAAACTATTCACGTCACGTTCGATGAGCTGTCCGGGAAAATGGCTCCAGGACAATCCAGTTCTGGACCCGCATCTCAACCTTCATCAAGTAGTCCTATCAGTTCTACTCTTGTTTCAAATCCCTCACCAGCAACTCCTTATGTACCTCCTTCAGAAGATGATTTGAAGAAATTGTTTGATCCAATGTTTGATGAACACTATGAGCCAAGTGCTAATGATCTGTCAATTCCATCAACAGAGGCTGTTCCTATCTCTGTCAACGAAGTTAAACCTTCAGTTTCTATGTTATTAAGTCAAGAAGCGTCTGCTGCTGATCACTCTGTCTCATCAACAAATCATCAATCATCGAGTGTACATCATGGAAGTGTGTCTGGCACCTATGATGGAGATAATCCCTTTGCTACTCCTAAAGATGCCCCCTTTGAGAACATATTTGCTCCTGAATCATCATCTGAACCATCTTCATCAGGAGAAATCGACTTTGCTACTTCGGTTCCTCAACAACAACCACACGAACACCTTAGAAAATGGACACATGATCATCCATTGGACAACATCATTGGAAATCCCTCTCGTCCAGTATCCACTCGCAAACAACTTTCAACTGATGCCTTATGGTGCTTCTTCAACTCCGTACTATCCAAGGTCGAACCAAAAGATGTTAAATCTGCCATGAATGAAGACAGCTGGTTCAATGCCATGCAAGAAGAAATTCATGAGTTTGATCGACTAGATGTATGGGAATTAGTACCTGCTCCTGACTGTGCTATGATCATTGCTCTAAAGTGGATCTTCAAAGTAAAACTTGATGAGCATGGTGATGTATTAAAGAACAAGGCTCGATTGGTTGCAAAAGGATACCGTCAAGAGGAGGGTATTGACTTTGAAGAATCATTTGCTCCAGTTGCTCGTATCGAGGCAATCAGAATCTTCTTGGCTAATGCTGCAAGTAAGAACATGGTAGTCTATCAGATGGATGTAAAGACGGCTTTTCTTAACGGAGACCTTAAAGAAGTCGTATACGTCAGCCAACCTGAAGGCTTTGTGAATCCAGAGCATCCTACTCACGTCTATCGTTTGAAGAAGGCTCTTTACGGTTTGAAGCAAGCTCCAAGGGCATGGTATGATACGCTATCAAAGTTTCTTCTATCTACTGGATTCAGAAAAGGAGCAGTTGATCCGACATTGTTCACTAGAAAGTCAGGCAAACATTTAATTCACGTTCAAATCTATGTTGATGATATTATTTTTGCCTCGACTGACCCCAATGAATGTGACCGTTTTTCAAATGAAATGGGTTCCAAATTTCAAATGTCAATGATGGGACAAATGTCATTTTTCTTGGGATTACAAATTTCACAAAGTCCCGGAGGCATTTTTATAAATCAATCTAAATATGCAAATGAGATTTTAAAGAAATTTGGATTTGATTCTTGTGACCCTGTTGAGACTCCCATCATAGATCGTACTAAACTGGATAAGGACCACTCAGGGATCATGGTAGACCAAACGAAATATCGTAGTATGATTGGATCCCTGATGTACCTCACAGCCAGTAGACCAGACATTCTGTTCACTGTTTGCATGTGTGCTAGATATCAGGCTAAGCCTACCAAAAAGCACCTTGAAGCGGTTAAACGGGTCTTTCGGTATCTCCAAGGAACCATCAATATGGGACTTTGGTACCCAAAGGACACCGGTATGTCATTAACAGCCTATGCAGATGCTGATCATGCAGGATGTCAAGATACACGTCGAAGTACGTCTGGAGGTGCTCAGTTTTTGGGCGATAAGCTTGTGAGCTGGTCTTCAAAGAAACAAATGAGTACTTCTATATCTTCTAAAGAGGCTGAATACATAGCCATGTCATCTTGTTGTGCTTAAATTCTATGGATAAGATCCCAATTATCTGACTATGGCTTTGAATTCAACAAAATCCCTCTGTACTGTGATAATAAAAGTGTTATTGCTCTCTCATGCAACAACGTTCAACACTCAAGAGCAAAGCACATCGACATTCGACATCATTTCATCAGGGAGCAAGTGGAGAACGGTGTGGTGGAACTCTATTTTGTGAGGACTGAATACCAATTAGCAGACATCTTCACCAAAGCTCTTCCTAGAGAACGTTTTGAGTTTATCCTTCCACGACTTGGTCTAAAGAGTCTACAACCGGAAACAATCAAACATCTTCAAGAGGAAGACGAGGAGTAAAGGTCTTTCTTCATCCATCTCTTGTAAATATTTATTCGAAAATCAAAATACAAAATTACAAAACCTACAAAAAGCAAATAGAAAAATATAAAACTTTCAAAAATCCATAAAAATTTGAAAATCTTGAAAAATTTCAAAAAAAAAAAAAATTGTCATTTTGTCATGTTTTTCTCGATTCGATAATATCTACGGTCTTTGTGCTATCATTCAAAGAATGACACGGGTCTTTAGATGTTGTTCGAATGTTTAAAAAAAATATGAGAGAAAAAGTGAAACTATGGTTTATTGTCATTTCAGGCAGTAACCCGTTTTTCAAAGAAAGAACAGAGCCATGCTTTATCTTAAATCTTCATACCTCATGATCTGATTCTAAAAACAAATGTTTGTCGTTAAAAAGACAAATGTTTCTTTTCAAATATTTTTCCTTCAAATGATTCTTCTGAAAAATATTTGTCATCTAATGAAAACAAAATTGCTTTGAAAATACTTCAGACTCTACTTTTGAAAATCATCCGGGCTTTTCATTTGTCAAAATCTCTATCCTTCAATCAACAACATATGTCATTGATTGAGGGGGAGAATGATTTCAATCAAAAAGAGTATTTTTCAAACAATTGGCACGTAATCGAGAATGGTCTACTCTTGAATAATCAAAAAGAACAATGTTTTACAATATTGTATACAATTGGAACAAGACCTTTGTTATTATTATGTTTTCAAAAGATACTCAAGCATGTTTAATCTTTGGAGTCTAAAGTCTCAAACTTGATCCTTATCGGTTAAATGTTTCTCATAATCAAGTCACATCTCCCATCAAAAGCTTTCAAAATCAATTTAAATCTACAGAGATCACAAATCTCAAATGATTTGAAAATTGTGATTGGCGGAGAATTTGTGATTTAAACTGGATCTAAACTGATAATTCGATAAATGGTTTCATAAGTGTTTAGCAAGCTTTCCTCCCCACATGTGCCAAACGATTTCAAATTTTCCATGCACATGTTGAGGGGGAGCATCTATTTAAACCACAAAGAATTGAAACGTGATTGATTTGTCTCTAAGTGCAGGTTCCTTCTAATATGTGCAAAACTCTTTCAAACCTCGAAGCACATATTGAGGGGGAGCAAACTTATGAAAACCTCATCCTTCCCTAATATGCTTTATCTACTTGATTTGATTAGGGAAGTGATGTTGATATCTTTTAGAAAATGGTAATCAAAGAAGTTAATTCTTCCTCTTGCCTCCTTGTGCCAAAACGATTTCAAATACATGATGCACATGTTGAGGGGGAGCTCTTTTTCTAAAAATATCAAAAAAAATTCAGGTACAAAATGCTTTGATAATATATCACAAGTATATGGATTGATTTTCAAATGGTTTTCAATTGGTTCAAATGGCAGATGAACAATACCAAATAGACCGACCAAATTTACTTTATGTATGGTGATATAAGGATGATAAGGTTAGGTATTTGTTCCCATGATCCGCCAGAGCCGGAGGGATCTACCCAGAGACAATCCACTAGATAGTGTAGAAGTCCTTAGGTATGATGAAAAAAAGGAGAAAAGTGAGATATGGGAAGAGTGCGGACTGAGACAGAGCTAGTACTGGAATAAACCCAACAAGGTTCTAGTTATGAAGTCTCGGTAAGCACTGAAGGGGTTGAAGAATGAAAAAGAAATGAAACGAGAAAAGGGTGAAAAGAAATAGCCCTCCAATAATTCAACCTTAGTGCAGAAACCGGGTTCAATTCAAATGCTACTGGTGGTTACTAAGGTAACACTGGTATTGAAGACAAGACATCATGGACCCAGTGATGCACTGCACTACAACTTCCCAAGCCACTCAAGTTCCTCTTAAAAGGGCTTGTTTCATTCTCACGGGGAACCGACATTATCTATCGACTTTCTCTTAGAGATTGTTGATATTGAAGAATGAGACCCTCTCCCTAGTCTCCGGCATAGGAACCAAAATGTGCACAATTGATTCTAGAGCCAAGAGATCATCAAATAAATCTCTTTAGGACACTGTCAATGAAGACTCTCTGTTTCACACAATGTGGAAAGAGAGATTATATCTTATGAGTCCGTCGCATTATCCTTGTGGTATTGCCAGAACATCTGAGTGATATGCAAACATATTCACAATGAAGATGGAAAGCCTTCTAGAGCCAACATCAAACAAGTTCTTGGTAGGTGGCATGTGAGATCTATCCAATAGATCAACCATGTGACAACTGAACAGAAACAATTGGGCGATTCAAACTTATGAATCAATCCTGGTTCAGGTTATGGATTAACGGATACCTTTGAAAAACCGGTCGGTGTGCTTAAAAATTCTTTTCTGTAGCACATCGACTGTGTACTAATATTTCAAATATAGGTGGTGTTTATGATTGATAATTGATTTTTTCTCAAAAACCCTCGTTGTATTGCAAAAACACTTTATTGAGCAGTACTCGATTGTTTTTTTCAAATCTCTTTTCATCAATCAGTGAATCTCAAATTCGCTGGTTCACTCACTCCGTGTTGTCTTCTTTGGGACGTTGCGGTTTGAAAACAGCTAGAACAGCTACGAAACCCTGTCGAGGAGATTCCTCAGAATTATACCTGATCATAGGCAGTACTTGTACTGATCAACGGGGAATCGTGGGCCGTGTACCTCAATTCAACGAAAGTGATCAAAGACACTTACGTGCGCTTTATTGCTAACTATTGTATGCAGATCTCTAAAACCTTATTGTATACGCCCCATTTGATCATGATTTGATGTGTTTGTGAAATCCAATATGTTACACGAGTGAAATATATATCTGCCAATTTCTTCATGAGTTTGGGGGCAGCGATCTCATATGGGTTACTCAGAAGGTCAATCTCCCTTTTCGCATTAAAAGCGTTCAAGGCCTCCTCGAAAGAAGGTCCAGAGGTTACAATATTTGATTGTCTGAGGAGCTTAGTCTGTAGTTTGGAAGATTGGAGTCTAGACGCCAGGAATGCATATTTCAAGGCATCCCCTGCTGAATTTACACCAAGCCCCCCTGTAACAATTCGCAATTTCGGGTCACTATTCATTTTTACTATTCACCGTTACTATTCACTTTTTACTATTCACTCCCGAAATTTTTATTTCACATTCTCGTAGGATAAATTATTTTAGTAATGACCTGAGAGTTCGACAATCGTTAGATCATTTTCGCAAAAGTTATTAAGAAAATATCGTTTTAAAGCTTCGTTTTGGACGGTACACCATTTAAACATCACACGCATAACGAAAATCAACCCTGAAAATTTTCCTCACATCAGATTAATTTTTAGATCACTCATGATTAATTTGAGAAATTTTAAGATTTATTTTTATGTTACCAAATAAACCCTGCGCTGAACGAAACTAAACTTACGTTTTAAACAATTCTACTTACATCCAGGTTAACGATTCCTGCACTGTATTTCCTAAGATTTTTAGAAACTTTTACATTTTTGGAAAAGTCAAACATATTTCCCTCCTCCTTTGACCATAAAGAAATTAACCTTGTACGTTCTTACATCTCATAACTTTTAAACTTCACGAATAACTGTTAAGTTATCCCACGTATGACGAAAATCACATTTTTACATCTCATATCACTTTTAGACTAATTTTAGTCTACTCTAAATAAATCCACGGTCGTTTCCCTGAAATCTCGTTCTTTTCTGATACACCGCGAATTACGCGTTTTTGACCCGTATTTCCAGTTTTAAGCAGCGTTTTTGCACCCAATAAGACTTATCAACCCTTTTATATTTTTATATGGAGTATAATGATGAGTTTCATCATTCCTACAAATTTCATATTTTTACGATACCTGGTTTTACGTTTCATGAATTAAATACTTACCGTTAACGATTTTCGGAACTGAACTACACTCCGTAAAAACAAGATAATATCAAGAAAATTCCAATCTTATCACCACCACCTCATATGAAACGTGTAAGACACATGTAGGGATGAGATTTGATCATTCCTTAGATCACTACAAGTATATAACTTAACCATGGTTAGTTTTTAACCCGATATGTAGTTAACTCCAAATCCTAGCCTATAAATACTAACTTAAAAACATAGAAAAAAATGCACCACCCCTTCTTATCATCTAAAGTCCTAAACCCTAAGGCATTTCTTATAGATCTTGTAAGAACATTCATGTGTTCTTGAAGAAAACTAGCGTTTGATTTTCGTTCTTGGAAGTTTTCAAGAAAGAGTCGTTATAATCTTCAAATAACTTCAAGTCTCCAAAAAGACGTCGTTATAATCTTCTTTTCTTCTTCGGTTTCTCAAGAGGGCGTTGTTATAATCTTCTAATAGCCGGGGGTTTTCAAAGATTGCAAATTCTACGTCGAAGCTCTGTTAATATTTATTTTTCCATAATACTCAAGCATTCTATTTTAAGGTAAGTATATATATAACTCAAATTTATTTAAATACTTATAAACTTTGTTAGTTTATTTATTGTATTTATAAACTCTTAATATATAATATAATCAAGTAATCAAAATACATATTTATTTATTGAGCACTACAACACTAGGGAACTTCATGTGAGGGGTTCATTTGGGTAAACGAATCGACGAGTTGCTGGATTTACGATTTAAAGTGTCCTAGCTCCTCGAACATTTACTACATGACCTCTGAATTATGATGGCCCGAACGGTAGTACGAGATATACAAACTAAAACAATTTATATTAACAAACATACAAATGCTACATATATAGGCATTATTCTGAACCTAAGAGTTGACATCATATTCTAGGTTATACGTAGAGACTTCCAGGCTTATCCATCGATCCCGTTATACGTTGTGATATCATTTATTAAGGTGAGTTTCATAGCCCCTACTTTTATACATTTTGAAATTACTTTTGGGGGAGATACATGCTCAACTATTTTCATTTACTTTCACAAGTACTCTAAACTTTTAAGGATTACCGTGAGTCATAGCCCTTACTCTTTTAATACTTGTTTTAAACTCTTTGGGGGAGATACATGCTCAACTACTTGCTTTTACTTGCATAAATATTCAAAACATTATACTTGATTGCATTATACGTGATTGCATTATACTTGGTTGCATTATACTTGATTACGTTATACTTGATTTCGTTTAACATACTTGGAAATACTTAATTCGCTTAAATACATGAATTGTATTTACAAACGTGCACAATACTCTATGCTGTCGGAGAGGTATTGATAGACTATAAGTCGGGTATGCCCCGCCCATGGTACCCGATTCATGACCATGGGATTAATATAGTACTATTTGGGAAGATGCCCCCGCCCATGGTACCCGATTCATGACCTTGGGTGAATATAATCCGGTGTATTGTGCAAACTATATTTTGGCAGTGGTTGTGAACACACAGGTTGCAAGTTTTGTATGGACGAAACTTGGAACTGAGTGGATTTACAATGCATTTGCTGTGAAAACATTCTTTCAAGGCTTTTCAACTTATTTAAAACAAACTCTATGAACTCACCAACCATTGTGTTGACACTTTTTAGCATGTTTATCTCAGGTCATAAGGTGATAGCTATTGCATGGAACTTAGAGCCGCATGACATATTTTGAAGACTTACACTTTTATCATTTACCATTCGAAACATTTTGTAAACATTTATATATTATACTTTGGGACCTCATTGTTTGTAACTCTGATTTCATTAATCGAATGGTAACTTTTCAAAACGTCTCATTTAGAGGTCGTTTTCTATAACTTGTACTTTGTATTATGAAGTAGCACCCCAATGACACAATCTTCCGCTGCGATATTTTGGGGGTGTTACACCCACAAATACAAATAGTAGGGTGGCCAGCCTCCATTGCCAATCACCAAATCTGGGCCCAGAAGCAGTAACAATATGTTCCAGAGAAGAACGCAATGCCACATCAAATGCAACGTGAGCACGCTCAAAGACCCGAGGAGAACATGTGCGCATAGAGAAATAAAACTTTGAAATGCCGGCACAAGCACGAAGGAGCAACAGCTCACATTGGGGGTCCCTAAGCTTAGCAACAGCATCCATGAGCTCAATAGTTTTAGCAACCCTTTTCATAACAAGCTCACTGCTAAACTCAAAGTCTATGCTAGCCGGCCCACCCAATAATTTGACACCATGCAGCGGTCTAGCAATATTGGGCGGGAAAACACATGCAAGCATGCTTCTGGGGTTTTCCTGTGGCCAAAAAACCTCGGTTTTATCAACATTAAGGTGCAGGCCGCGCTGTGGTCCATCCAACATAATAAGCTCTAAAGCCTTCCCCACGACCAAGGTATCTCCAATAATAGTACCATCGTCTAGATACCAAGCTTGAAGGGAAAGACTAAAGGAGTCTCTAATCTTACATATCAAGGGATGTAACACAAGAGCAAAGAGGAGAGGTCCAAGTGGACCACCTTGTTGTACTCCCTGGTGCGACCATAACGTGTGTTCTCCATAATATAATCTAGCTGGGCTAGAGTAACAAAACTCCATCCAACGTGAAATTGCAGGACAACGTAGGCGAACCTCCTGTAGCATGACCTCATGGTCCACCAAGTTGAAGGCGTTTTTGAAATCCACCAATAACATCGAAAGACCTTCCTCGCCACCTCGGTCCTCAATAAACCTATTCACGGCATGAAGAATAGCCTCCCCCCTCCAGGGACCCCAACACCAAACTGGAGGTCATTTAAATAACTGTCTAAGGAGTGGCCGATCAAAGAAGCACCAACCTTGGAGACTAATGATGAGTGTGTAAATACTCATCATTTTTGGTTAATTCTGAACTGCAAAACGTTTAAAAATGCTCAGAAATGCATCAAAATACTGAAAATATTCCAAATAAGTGTTTTATATGTTTCAGATGCAAAAATATTGAAAACAAATGAAAAACGAACAAAATTTGCATAATTGGCAGTTTCAGTCCCCCAACTTTCAAAAAAATGGCAAAACTAGTCCCCGGGATTTTTAAAAATGGAAAAATATTAATTATGGCCCTTGGTTAATACAGTTTGTCATTTATGGTCCTTATAATAATTTTTGGAAAATCACAGCTTTGGTCCCTGCAGTTTTGAATTGTACACGTTTGGTCCTTTAACTACACCTTTTATCCTAAACCAATCCTAGTCCATATCCACTAAACTGCCTAGGCCCAAAGATAATTCCCAAACCCAACACAAACCAGACACAAACATAAAAAAAAAAAAAACCAACTTTCCCTGACATATTCACCTTTCACCTTTCCCACACCTTTCACCTTTCCCCTGACAAACCTTCTCCCATCACTTCCCCATACCCTCCTGCACCCACGCTTGTCTCCCCAGCTCACCTTCACAACAGACACAAGGAGCAGAGAAGACAGGAAAGAAAGAGACAACATGAGAAGAAGATCTTTTATTTTCCTTGTATATATAGCAGTAGAAAGTTAGTGTAAAGGGGAGTAGTCTAGTTTTTTTTTAAAGTTATGTCTTTGTAGTTTTTCTTTAGTTTTGCGATTGTAACTCCTAATTTAGTTTCAGTGTAGTTGTTTTTAAATTCAGTTGTAGTGTTATCTTTAATTAATGAAAAAGCTTTCTTGAATTTCTGTCTCAATTGTGCTTATTACTTATTTATCAAGTTTTATAGACATTTAGTGGAATGTTTTGTTGGTTTTTCATCCAAATAATCTCTAAGTGATTAGTTTCTCAAATCGGTTTGAGTTAATTGTGCCCCTTAAGGACTGTTTGGTTTATGCTCTTAAACGGGTCAAAACTCACTTATAACCCGTTTTACTCTCAAGGTCAAACTCCATTTAGAGTAGTTAGTAAGTCTTTCAAGATTAAAATTACCTTAACAAAGTTTTCGCACAAAGTGGGTTGGAGAAAAAGTATCTTTTCCGGCTTACTGAACTGCATAAGAACAGTAGCTTGAGCTGCTGTTCTTGGGCTCTTTTCCCAGCTTATTTGGATATTTAAATTGTGCAAATTTGTTTTTTATTAAGTCCGTGTATGCCCAGCTCAGTCCAGTCTTAGTTTTATGCACCAAACGTTACTCTAATTTAGTTTAATTGGAAGTCCAAATCTGCCCCATTTCACATTTTTGTGTGTCCTGTCTCAGTTTTGAATGGCCACAACAAGCTGAAAACAGCTTATTTTTAAGCTGTTGCTAGTATTTTTTTTACCCCCAAATTAGTTTTTTTATGACTCTCTACTGTGCTAACTTTACATTTGTAGCTTGTACCTGGTTGTGAAGCCAAACTCTCAATTTAAAAAGAAGCTCAAAATGCTCTCAGTGGGCTGTTTTGGGATCTGCACTCACAGCTTATCCTGGTCTGAGAGCTTACCCAACAGCTTAAAAGTGAGCTCAAATGAGCACACTTAGGTTGTTTCTAAGCCTGCAAGATACGCGGGTCAGTTACTACTTTTTAGCTTATTAGTATTGTAGGTTATGTGGTTTAAGCTGGTAAATGCTCCAGTAGTATATTTAGATTAAGCTAGATCGTTGTTATTACTTAGTGCCTATTGTAGAATTTTAGTGCTTTTTTTTTGGGTCATTTTCATGCTTAAGTTCTCATAGTTAGTTTAGGATCTTTCCCTAGCGTTGTTAATTTACCTACTGATTATGCCCCCAGTTATGACTAAGTTGGATGTTGATTTTGGCAAATTTTGGGGTCTAGAGTACAAGTGTGGCTTAAACAACCTGTTAGTAGCATAGGAGGTGCTTTTCAGTTGCTTAAAAAGGTCCAAAAGTAGTGTTTGGTAACTTGCTCTTCGACTTTGTTATTTGGTTTAAAAAAAAAAAAGGCTTTTGTGAATAAGCTGAGAAAACAGCTTACTAATAAATCCATTTCAGAAAGAGCTTTCGTAAAAGTGATTTTCTTAACTGTGATTGCACATTGCAAAAGCAGAGAAATAAAAAAAAAATAAGCCAAGAAGGGAGTAAGTGGGAATCGAACACAGGACCTGTTGTTTCCTGCACACAAGCACAACAACAGGCACCTAAGTACCAACTGCCCTAGGGGCTTTTTGATGTTTTATCTTACTCAGCTCAATATTTAACCACAGTTCTGTTTCACATTTAAATGAGATAATAAGAGAAAAAAAGGTTGAGGTGGGATTCGAACCCATCACCCCTAGCCTCCAAAGCCCCACACAGCAACAACCTTTCCATCTGCACTACCAGTTGTTGCTTGTCATTGTTCTCATTTTTTATTTAAAGACCATTGCTCAGTTTTAGCTTATTCATTTAGATGCTTTTTTAACTGCTTATTTCCTTAAGCAATGCACGCCTTTTTTATTTTTCCTGAAATCAGTATAGTTCAAAGGATTTATTGTGATTTTCTCAAAATTTTATAAAAACAGTTAGTATATTTTTTTTTTATTATTAATTAGTTTAAAATAGTTTTTAATTAATAATAATTAGATAATTAGTCATAAAAATAATTTTCTTTTTCTATAAATTTTCTTTTATCATTAGGTTTGTAAAAATATCATTTTCATATTTTTAGGGTTAATATTGTGTAAGTTTCACGTTTTTATTTGTACGTCGCGTAGTTTTTAATTCAGTTTTATAAAAACTTAAAAACAAAAACATCAATTTTAAAATAGTGATAGCGTTTATTTAATAGTTTTTATCTTTTTAACTTTCTTTAATTTGCATTTTAGCCCTTGTAGTTTATGTCTTTTTCCTTAGTTATAATAAATCACAAATCTCTTTCCCGTTCAAATCTCTCGATCACTATTCGTAGGGTGATCCATTGCACAGCTCGCTGGGACATAACGACCCGGGGAAACACTATACTCCCCAGATCTTCATTGCATTCGTGCTTAGGCAGTTTTAAGCTGGTTACGGTCTGCCATTCACAAGTGGCAGGCTTGAGTGATTTAGCTTGACTGTTTGGCACGCATCAAATTTTTGGCGCCGCTGCCGGGGAGCTGTGTGTGCTGATTATCTTCCGTCTAGCAGATTAGTGATTTGGATATTCACTCTTTGTTTATACCATCTGTATATGTTTATATTTTCTTTTAAAAATCAAAAATCCAAAAAGATTTTCATCCTTTGTTTCTACAAAATGTTTTTCAAAAATACAAAAAATATCCATCTTTACCCTCTCACATCTTTGATTCTTCATCCCTACCCCTCTGAAAACCTTTGATTCTTTCTATGTCTTATCCTCACCCTCTTGGTTGTCAATGGTGTGGTGGTCCTTATAATGGTGGCAATTGCCCCAGTTGTGGCATGGTGGAGTCAGGAAACGGGTCTGCATCTATAACCAGGGATCCCTATTCCTACCATAACACAACTGATTTATTCCATCAGCTACCACACTGTAAGACTCAGCAGTTTTACTGTTGTGAGTACTGTGGTGGTTCACATTCCAGTTCTGATTGTCAATCAGGAAACACGCTTGTCTATGAGCAGGTTCCTGATAACAATTATGACTACAACACATACCACTCACAACCACATCAGTTTTACTGTTGTGAGTATTGTGGAGGTCCTCACTCTAGCTCGGATTGTCAAACAAGGAACCCATTTCCTTGTAACAATTACGACTCTTCGTACCATGATCAACCTCTACAGTACCAGCCTGACCCACTTCCTCAAAATCTTCTCCTTAATCTTTTGGATTTAGTGAAAGATTTGAAGGAATCTAAACACTCCCAAGATAATCCAAATGAGAAATCCATGGAAGTTTTGTTAGCCGAAGAGCGGGCTGCTAAATTAGATTCCCAAATTGCCTCTGAACAATATGTTAGGGAATCAATTGCAAAAGAAAAAGCAGCCAAATCTAGCTCTCGATTCCGTTTCATTCCTGATGACGATGATGATGAAGATATCCTTGATATCTTACAATTTTATAACGGTTCATCAAGTTCATCAGTTGAAACTCCTTCCATGAAGAATCAGGGAGAAAAGACTATGATGGAATTACTAGCAGAAGAACAAATGTTAAGTATAAAACATATGTATGCTAGTCCTTCTAAACTCCCTCAGTCTGTTGCTATCACACCCGAAGCTCCCACTCACTCTCTAAACATGGGGGATGAGCTTCTTAGCACTATTCCAGAAATGGAATCGTCTAGTGTTGAGAACCTTGTCTCAATCCCAAGAGAGTCACAGGGAATTTCTGATCATATGTGTGATTCTTCTTCCCCTCTTGAGTGTTCTTTTGATCATTTTGAGACTTTCTCTGATCTTAGCGAAGATTGTGCTTCATATGGAGACATCGAGTACGTTGAGGCATCACTTCCACAATCTGATGCTGATCCCCTTCTTGAGGAGTTCTCCGGTGAACTCACTCACATCAATCCACTCTTTGACTTCGAAGCCGATCTGGGAGAGACTGAAAGTCTCATTGATAATGATCGTTCACTCACTTCTTATCCCAACAGTCCAATAGAGAATGTTGATCACTTTGTTCCCAAAACATTTAAAGCTACTTTCACTAATCCTCTATTTGAATTCAACTCTGAATTCACTTCAATTTCTGAGAATCCACTCTTTGATACTCAGACTAAGGATAGTGATGAGCCCACAATGGAACAAGAGTTCACAAATTCACATTATGTGATTGATTCTCTTCATGAGGAGTTCTCCGGTGAACTTTCTCATATCATATCTCCGCTGGAGTATGATTGCTTGGATGGCAAAAATCATGATCGGGGGGAAAAATTCTCAATCATGAGAGTTTGTATTTCTATGACAAATTTTCCAACCCTCCCTCCCGAGATGCTTTCCAAACCAAAGAGCTCAACCGTTAAAATCCAAACGAGTGCAACTGCACTTGATCCTGAGGAAGAAGATCTTATCATGATCGTCATCATGATTCTCCTTCTTTTCTTCACCTACCGGGTGACTTCCTCTCTTCTTCACTCCTTCGGGAATGAAGACATTATCTTTGATCCCGGCATTTCCATGTACCATTATATTGAGCCAGGAATATATCTCATTGGTGTGGAACTTTCACGTGCTTCAAATGTTTATACAAACATCTTGAATGAAAGTTCGATGGAGACTGTTTCTTCCACTTTGCTTCCCCTTGAACAAATTAATTCGGGGTCGAGTCAAGCTAGCGACTCGGGAATCAAAAACAGTAGCATGTCATATGGGTTTTCACCCATATTTCTGACTTCTTTCTATTTTCTACCACCCTAGTATGGGGGGGTTGCCCACATGTTTAAAAAAAAAAAAAAATCTTCTTTCTAAATAATGGCCGTAGTATTTCCCTTTTACGTTCTCAGTTTCGGCATAACCGCCGGTACTTTGAATATTGAGGGCAATATTCATTTCTAAGTGTGGGGGGGATTCTCACGAATTTTATCATATAATTATACCGCCTAATCCCCCCGTTTTTGGCCAAAATTTTTTTTTGGAGTAAGTGTTTTTACACTTACTCAATTGGTTATCAGTCCGCCTTGTCTAATAAACTAAAGGATTGGCTAATCCAGGAGCAAACGGCTCTTGGTAAAGATATCTCAAATCCGTTGACGGCTTGCAATTTGCCCAAAATTGTATGGTATTCAGCTCACCATATCCTTAAAAGTGAAGAGTTGGCTAGCCCGCAAGTTTATGGCTTGTGGTAAAGGCAGTGGAAAAACCATAATTGGTAATCAGCTCACCAAAGATAATATTGATAATTTATCTAAGAGTTGGCTAGTCCAGAGCAAACGGCTTCTGGTAAAGACAAATCAAATCCGTTGGAAGCTGGTGGTTTGCTCAAAATCACATGGTTATCGGTGTACCATGGTTCTTACTTGAACTGAAACATTTGGCTACTCCAGAAGTAATGGCTTTTGGTAAAGAGATTGAAATCCATTAATTTTTCTCAAAAGATTGCTAGGGACTAGCAATAGTTTAGTGTGGGGGATTGATGAGTGTGTAAATACTCATCATTTTTGGTTAATTCTGAACTGCAAAACGTTTAAAAATGCTCAGAAATGCATCAAAATACTGAAAATATTCCAAATAAGTGTTTTATATGTTTCAGATGCAAAAATATTGAAAACAAATGAAAAACGAACAAAATTTGCATAATTGGCAGTTTCAGTCCCCCAACTTTCAAAAAAATGGCAAAACTAGTCCCCGGGATTTTTAAAAATGGAAAAATATTAATTATGGCCCTTGGTTAATACAGTTTGTCATTTATGGTCCTTATAATAATTTTTGGAAAATCACAGCTTTGGTCCCTGCAGTTTTGAATTGTACACGTTTGGTCCTTTAACTACACCTTTTATCCTAAACCAATCCTAGTCCATATCCACTAAACTGCCTAGGCCCAAAGATAATTCCCAAACCAACACAAACCAGACACAAACATAAAAAAAAAAAAACCAACTTTCCCTGACATATTCACCTTTCACCTTTCCCACACCTTTCACCTTTCCCCTGACAAACCTTCTCCCATCACTTCCCCATACCCTCCTGCACCCACGCTTGTCTCCCCAGCTCACCTTCACAACAGACACAAGGAGCAGAGAAGACAGGAAAGAAAGAGACAACATGAGAAGAAGATCTTTTATTTTCCTTGTATATATAGCAGTAGAAAGTTAGTGTAAAGGGGAGAGTCTAGTTTTTTTTAAAAGTTATGTCTTTGTAGTTTTTCTTTAGTTTTGCGATTGTAACTCCTAATTTAGTTTCAGTGTAGTTGTTTTTAAATTTAGTTGTAGTGTTATCTTTAATTAATGAAAAAGCTTTCTTGAATTTCTGTCTCAATTGTGCTTATTACTTATTTATCAAGTTTTATAGACATTTAGTGGAATGTTTTGTTGGTTTTTCATCCAAATAATCTCTAAGTGATTAGTTTCTCAAATCGGTTTGAGTTAATTGTGCCCCTTAAGGACTGTTTGGTTTATGCTCTTAAACGGGTCAAAACTCACTTATAACCCGTTTTACTCTCAAGGTCAAACTCCATTTAGAGTAGTTAGTAAGTCTTTCAAGATTAAAATTACCTTAACAAAGTTTTCGCACAAAGTGGGTTGGAGAAAAAGTATCTTTTCCGGCTTACTGAACTGCATAAGAACAGTAGCTTGAGCTGCTGTTCTTGGGCTCTTTTCCCAGCTTATTTGGATATTTAAATTGTGCAAATTTGTTTTTTATTAAGTCCGTGTATGCCCAGCTCAGTCCAGTCTTAGTTTTATGCACCAAACGTTACTCTAATTTAGTTTAATTGGAAGTCCAAATCTGCCCCATTTCACATTTTTGTGTGTCCTGTCTCAGTTTTGAATGGCCACAACAAGCTGAAAACAGCTTATTTTTAAGCTGTGCTAGTATTTTTTACCCCCAAATTAGTTTTTTATGACTCTCTACTGTGCTAACTTTACATTTGTAGCTTGTACCTGGTTGTGAAGCCAAACTCTCAATTTAAAAAGAAGCTCAAAATGCTCTCAGTGGGCTGTTTTGGGATCTGCACTCACAACTTATCCTGGTCTGAGAGCTTACCCAACAGCTTAAAAGTGAGCTCAAATGAGCACACTTAGGTTGTTTCTAAGCCTGCAAGATACGCGGGTCAGTTACTACTTTTTAGCTTATTAGTATTGTAGGTTATGTGGTTTAAGCTGGTAAATGCTCCA
This sequence comes from Chrysanthemum makinoi, assembly GCA_910596185.1. Taxonomy (NCBI): domain Eukaryota; kingdom Viridiplantae; phylum Streptophyta; class Magnoliopsida; order Asterales; family Asteraceae; genus Chrysanthemum; species Chrysanthemum makinoi. The sequence goes on along the minus strand of OU343222.1, from coordinate 245,492,445 downwards.
GTAGTATATTTAGATTAAGCTAGATCGTTGTTATTACTTAGTGCCTATTGTAGAATTTTAGTGCTTTTTTTTTGGGTCATTTTCATGCTTAAGTTCTCATAGTTAGTTTAGGATCTTTCCCTAGCGTTGTTAATTTACCTACTGATTATGCCCCCAGTTATGACTAAGTTGGATGTTGATTTTGGCAAATTTTGGGGTCTAGAGTACAAGTGTGGCTTAAACAACCTGTTAGTAGCATAGGAGGTGCTTTTCAGTTGCTTAAAAAGGTCCAAAAGTAGTGTTTGGTAACTTGCTCTTCGACTTTGTTATTTGGTTTAAAAAAAAAAAGGCTTTTGTGAATAAGCTGAGAAAACAGCTTACTAATAAATCCATTTCAGAAAGAGCTTTCGTAAAAGTGATTTTCTTAACTGTGATTGCACATTGCAAAAGCAGAGAAATAAAAAAAAATAAGCCAAGAAGGGAGTAAGTGGGAATCGAACACAGGACCTGCTGTTTCCTGCACACGAGCACAACAACAGGCACCTAAGTACCAACTGCCCTAGGGGCTTTTTGATGTTTTATCTTACTCAGCTCAATATTTAACCACAGTTCTGTTTCACATTTAAATGAGATAATAAGAGAAAAAAAGGTTGAGGTGGGATTCGAACCCATCACCCCTAGCCTCCAAAGCCCCACACAGCAACAACCTTTCCAACTGCACTACCAGTTGTTGCTTGTCATTGTTCTCATTTTTTATTTAAAGACCATTGCTCAGTTTTAGCTTATTCATTTAGATGCTTTTTAACTGCTATTTCCTTAAGCAATGCACGCCTTTTTTATTTTTCCTGAAATCAGTATAGTTCAAAGGATTTATTGTGATTTTCTCAAAATTTTATAAAAACATTTAGTATTTTTTTTTTTTTTTTTTTTTTTTTTTTTTAATTAGTTTAAAATAGTTTTTAATTAATAATAATTAGATAATTAGTCATAAAAATAATTTTCTTTTTCTTAAAATTTTCTTATATCATTAGGTTTGTAAAATATCATTTTCATATTTTTAGGGTTAATATTATGTAAGTTTCACTTTTTCTATTGTACGTCACGTAGATTTTAATTCAGTTTTATAAAAACTTAAAAACAAAAACATCAATTTTAAAATAGTGATAGCGTTTATTTAATAGTTTTTATCTTTTTAATTTCCTTTAATTTGCATTTTAGCCCTTGTAGTTTATGTCTTTTTCCTTAGTTATAATAAATCACAAATCTCTTTCCCGTTCAAATCTCTCGATCACTATTCGTAGGGTGATCCATTGCACAGCTCGCTGGGACATAACGACCCGGGGAAACACTATACTCCCCTGATCTTCATTGCATTCGTGCTTAGGCAGTTTTAAGCTGGTTACGGTCTGCCATTCACAAGTGGCAGGCTTGAGTGATTTAGCTTGACTGTTTGGCACGCATCAACTAACCGCCTCCAAACAGTCCCCATAACAATGGGACGGATACCACCCCTGGCTTGATCAGTGGTGTGAGCGGGGCACTAGCAATATATTCACCCAATGCCCTAGGGCATTTACCATCAAGAAAAAGATTCACCACATGTGTGATAGAATCGATTAACTCGTCGGAAATAGCCACAGCAGCACCACTAAAAAAATCCAAAAGGTGTTGGGCACGCAAACCGTCTCGACCACAAGATGTACCACGAGGGAAACTCTTGATCATATCAAGGGCCACAGCAGGAGATGCAATGAGGTTATGATGGTCGATAGGTATATCTGGCAAGGAAGGAGCAGGATTGAAGGGGTGCTTAGCTTTTAAGTCCTCAAAGGTGATATCATTATAAGGGGTAACACCTGAAGAAGAAATAACTCTGATAGCCGCAGTATAATGGTCATCACAGATCTTCCTCTTACATTTCTTGGCATTACGTTCACCCAAATCCAGGTTTTCCTCGTCAATATTAGACCATGCAGGGGGTGGTTCAGCTAAAATCTCTCTAACAAGCTTCAAACTCCCACCAGACGTACCCCAGGCATGAATGGCGTTAACGATATATTCTTCTTGGCGTTGACGTTTAATGGCAGACCTACACTCCATGTTACTCCTAGAGCAAAAGGTTTTCAGTTGACAAAGAGGCAAGACGAACAAGCTAACCCAATAAGAAATATCCCCAGGTGTGCAGATCACCTTATCAAGACCTCCTTTCAATACGCGAGAGAATCCCAAACGACACTTTGAAGGGATAGATTTGACAGTATGCAACCATTTAGCAAACAAAGTGTCAAGTAAGTGTATATCAAAACCATAATGCTCCTCCAAAACCTGGTCTTCAACATGAACAAAAGAAGAAGGAACTTGTGGCTTGACGAGATCAAACAACACAAACCTAATGACACCATCGCCACAATCAGGGGGTGGCACAACATCAGATCCATGTCGGCACTTAGAATGAAGAGTGTGCGTCTTAAAACAAACCCCACATAACCAAAGACCCATACATTTCAACGTAACCCCAGTCATCTAAAAAACACCTAGGTTAGTTGCCAAGGAAAGCTTTGTGGTAGCTAGCGCATCCCCGGTGAAATGACGATCGCGAAGGTGAGAGATCAACGAGGTTTTGGTGAGCCTATTTCCACTACCATCCTGACAACCGCTTAACCCAACAAAAGGGCAATGAAATCGTATGATTGCCATAACCAAATCACCAGTCACGTGAGACAAACCACCGGTCAAAACACAAGGCAAAACGCAGGTTATCCAAAGACAAACCGCAAAACCCACTTATTCAAAACACAGCCTTGAGATCTCAAACCCGCCTTCCTCAAACCGCATACAACCCACTTATTCCAAAACGCGTTTTTTCTTTTTTTTTTTTTTTTTTTGTCAAATCACAAGTCTTTTTAGAAGGTTAAAGTGCGGGCAACTAATATCTAGTTATGCTCAAATGCTACTAAAGTAGCATTAATTGCACCCACTAACTAGTTCATAACAAATAGCTACAAGCATATTATTATCAGCTAGCGTATATATCAAAACGCAATATCCAAAAAGTAGTTTTATCCAAAACGCTATGTATGGTCCCACCAATATACAAAACGCAGCTTCCTACCACAAATCCAATGAACAAACCGCACCATCCCTAAGCAAGAAAACTGCTCAAAACGCAAAATCCCAGCACAAGACGACAAAACCCATCTCCCCCTAAAACGCAGAACCTGTGTCCCCCTTAAAACTCAATGTACGGATGGCAAAAGGCCAAACCAGTCACCATCAAACGGCAGTGAACGGTCAGACCACCACCAACCGGCTAAACTATCACACCAACCAAGAACGAAGAAACAACAACAACGTTGATCAAACACAACCAAGAACGAAATTTTGAAAGACAAAACATTTTTTTTTTAAAGAAACCCACGGTCAAGCAGCAGGCATTGATCCCACCACCAGTTGAATCAAAGGTTGCGAAGCGGAGACGATAGTGGGATCAAGCAGATCACCATGTCGCCTGTCAAATATTATTATTATTATTATTATTATTATTATTATTATTATTATTATTATTATTATTATTATTATTTATTATTTTTATTATTATTATTATTTATTATTTTTTTTATTATTTTTTTTTATTTTTTTTATTATTATTATTATTATTTTTATTATTATTATTATTATTATTATTATTATTATTATTATTATTATTATTATTATTTTTACAAACATATCTTGCAAACGATAAATATTCAAGCTACGAAAAATACACTATCGAGATGAGAATTAAATTATCTTTCTATAGATATGCACTTAAATATATTTTCGACAATTTTTTTTTAAAAAAAATCCGACGAGAAAAATCACATGTGATTTTTCTGAATCACATGTGATTTTTTAGTCGGAAATTTTGAAAAAAAATATAGTCGAAAGTATATAGAATCTAAAGAAAGATAATTTAATTCTCGTCGCGGTGGTATGATTTTTTTTCGCGTAACGATTAACGGTTTGCTAGATATTTAATTTTTAAAGGAGTGAAAGTTTATTTACTTATTTTTTGTTTTGATAAAAAAATGAATTGTCATGATTGGTTCATTGGATCTATATCAAATATGAGATCTATATTGATCTTGTGTCATATTGTAAATGAGATAGATAGAATTCTACATACAAATGTAAATGATAGGATTCTACATACAAATGTAAATGATAGTAATGTATAGTTGATAGTATCTTCCTCTCCAATGAAAGAACTAAGCAAAGCTAGCTGCCTCTTGTTCAAATTGAAGAGTTTACATTGTCATTCAATCCCAAGTGTTGTTCAGCAAACACTTGGGTATATATTTTTTGTTAATTGCAAATAGAAAATACATATTAGAAAGTACAATGGTGTTATTAGTGGTTAGTGGGTCTTGTGTAAAATTGATCATATTTTGCACAATATTTGTACCAACAGTAGTGAGTATCGTGATTGAACTTTTTGTCATAACGTTTCATCATTAGTCTATAATGATGAATTGTTTATGATTTGTCGAGGAAAAATCACAATACGTCAACCTAACTCTAATTTTGATTTATGGAATGTGTTCCATCATTCCTGTTCAAAATCTCCAAAGTAATCTATATCCAAATATGTGCTTACTACTTTCTCACTTAATGTTGTTTGTGCAGTATTATTGTGAGGGGCTTATTGTGCTCTTTCTCTATTCTTGTTTATGAAGAATTACAAGACATGATGCTTATGAAGAATGGTTGATAGTTAAAGGGGGCTTCATGTATTATTGCTGGCTATAAAAGAGTGGTCACTGTGTAGGGTTTCATCATCAATCACACGCAGTCTTCTCTCGACTGCTACTTCACTCTCCCTCCAAATATCTATGTATTAGGATCTGTTGATCCATTTTCTGTATTGTTTCTTTGATCATTTGATCCTCTTCAAGTCTTGTAATAGTTTGATTATTACTACTCAAACTGTGCCGACTATTGTACTTTGATTCTTGAATAAAAGTGAAACTTGTTGCTCTGTTTATCTGTTTGATACCATCGCACATGGTATCAGAGCTATAGGCTACTGATTATCTTCAAACCCTGATCTCCAGGGTTTTCTATATTGGGGGTTATTGACCTTGATATCTCCGGTGGTTCACATTTGTGTTCTGGGACATTTGTGGTAATTGGATTGGTATTTCTGATCCTATTGGTGCTCAATCGAAACAAATTAGGGTTTGTTCCAAAACCCTAATTAAATTTTGAATTGGGGTTTTTTCTCTTGGAGTGCTGGGATTGGTGTTTCTGGTCCTATTGGTGCTCAATCGAAATAAATTAGGATTTGTTCCAAAACCCTAATCAACTCAGTATTGGGGGTTTTGTTCTTGGAGTGCTCTCTGGTTCTAATTAATCATAATCATCCCTAGACTAAGTGAATCTAGGGTGATTGTGTTTTGTCTTCACTTCTTCCGCTGCACAAAGCACTGTAAGTACTTCTCCCTTTCTTGTTTAACAGTATTCAAGCTGAGTGGGTGCAAACGGGTAGGTTAACACCTTGATCTGCCACCACTGAGTGGTGTGAATACCTGCTCTGGCCTACCCCAGTCCAAAGGCTTGGTACTTGTTGAACCGTGGGTGTGAGTTATTTATTTTCTTGCATTTTTTTTCTCTTCTAGTTGAAGGAGGATAGGTCTAGTTAGGTTGGAGGTTGATTTGGGATTGTTGCTCTCATTATTGTGATTGGTGTTTCTGTTTGTTATATTTATTTGTCTGCCTCTGTGCTGTCACCATGGTTGAGGGTGTTGATGAACATGCTAATAATGAATCCAGGTTTAATGATTCTATGCTTAATGAATCTATGATTAATTCTTCTTCTGAATTAAAACTCACATTTGGTGATACTCTCTACTTGCATCCTAGTGACACCAGTGGTAATCCCATTATATCTGTAAAATTGACTGGCTCTGAAAATTATAAAATATGGAGCATTGCCATGACATTTGCCTTAAGAAATCATAATAAACTTGGCTTTGTTGACGGAACTTGTCAAAAATATGACTTTAATGCTAGTCTTGCTAATCAATGGGATATGTGTGACTCTGTTGTTCTTACCTGGATTCTAAACTCTCTAAGTCCTGAGTTATTTGTTGGTGCTATATACTCTAAAACTGCTTATGAAATGTGGAATGACTTAAAAGAAACCTATGACAAAGTTGATGGATCTGCTGTCTTTAATATACATAAAAATGTCAACTCTCTAGGTCAAAATGGGTCCTCTCTTGCTGATTACTACAACAATCTTAACTCATTATGGAAACAATTTGACTCCATGATCAGTCTTCCTACATGTACTTGTGATGCTGGAAAACATTTTGAAAATCATAACCAGCTAATCAAGTTAATGCAGTTTTTAATGGGTCTTGATGACACTTATGTGCCCATCAGAAGCAATATTTTAACCAGTGATCCTTTACTATCTGTCAAAACTACTTTTTCTATTGTGTCATGGGAATAATCCCATAGGAACTTCTCCTCTGGTATTGGATCCATTAAACCAAATGTATCTGCTTTTGCTTCAAAGTTTTTTGATAACAAAAAAAGAGGAAACAACAATTACAAAAGCTCAAATCCCACCTCTGGGAATAATAACTCTGGTAACAGCTCTAACAATAGAGGACCCAATCTTAATCTGAAATGCTCTAACTGCAACAAACCTGGTCACACCATTGATAGATGTTATGATATTGTTGGTTATCCTGCTGGATATGGAAAAAGGAACTTTAATTCTAATACTAAACCTGCTAGTAACAATGCTTCTTCTTCTTCTGATGCCAATCTTGAAAGTAGAACTAGCAACTCTCCTGTTTCTTTGTCTAATGAACAGATGGTCAGACTCATGAGTCTTCTCAATGATAGTCCTGTCAATTCCAATATGGCAGGTAAATGTTTTTCAAGAACTTTTTTTTAATGGAAGTGTCAAATTCAATTTAAAATTTGAAAAACAGTTTAATGGTAACACAAACCTTTTAAAAGGAAAAACCAGTCTTGGTTGGATTGTTGACTCTGGAGCAAACTAACACATGACTTTGTCTTCAAAATTCTTAATCAATACTATTGATGTTTCTAAACTTGGTCTCACTGTTGGACACCCAAATGGTACTCAGGCACTTATCACTGAGATTGGTGACCTAAAAATCAACAACAACATTACCTTACATGATGTCTTAGTTGTGCCTGAGTACACTGTCAGTCTGCTATCTGTTCACAAACTTGCTAGAGATAGCAAACTATTTGTTGGTTTTGATGAATCTAAATGTTATATTCAGGATTTAGCAACAAAAAGGAATGTGGGGATTGGTAATCAATCTAATGGCCTGTACTTGTTTGATGTAGACTCTGATTGTAAGATTGTCTCTAATAACTGCATCTCTTCATGTTTTGTCTCTAGAAATCTTTGGCACCAAAGGCTTGGTCATCCCTCTGACCAAGTCTTACATGTCCTTAAACCCATTCTTAACCTTGATAAACCAACTGACCCTAACCATCTCTGTGACACTTGCAACAAGGCTAAACAAATCAGGGAACCTTTTCCCTTAAGTGAACATAAGTCAACTAAAATCGGTCAACTTGTACACCTAGATATTTGGGGTCCTTATAAAATCACTAGCAGAGATGGCTACAAATATTTTTTAACTATTGTTGATGATTACTCAAGGTCTGTCTGGGTTTATATGCTTAAAAGCAAAGAAGAAGTCTATGATTCCATTGTCAATTTTTCTCAAATGCTGTCAAACCAATTTGAAAGAAACATAAAAATTTTCAGAAGTGACAATGGTACTGAATTTTTCAACAAAAGAATGCAACTTTTTTTTCATAACAAAGGTATTCTACATCAAACCTCTTGTGTTTACACACCTCAACAAAATGGAATAGCAGAAAGGAAACATAGACATCTTCTCAATGTTGCTAGATCTCGTATGTTTCAGGGGGAATTACCTCTTTACTTATGGCCTGAATGTGTTCTCACTGCTGTTTACGTTATCAACAGGTTACCTTCTTCTGTGTTGTCTGGCGAATCTCCTTTCTCTCTTGTGTATGGGCATGACCCTACACTCTCTCATATTAGGGTTTTTGGTTGTCTTTGCTATGCTACTATTCTAAATAACTCTGACAAATTTGATAGCAGATCTGAAAAAAGTATCTTTATTGGTTACTCTAATGAAAAAAAGGGCTACAAACTTTTAAGTCTAGAAACAAAAAATGTTTTTTACTCAAGAGATGTCAAGTTTTATGAAACTGTTTTCCCTTTCAAAATGAAAAACAATCTTCAAAAACAAGTTTTTGAAACTGGTGTGTCAAAAGATTTAAACCACAAAAACTTTTTTGATACTGACAACCCTAAAAGACCCAATGATGAAGGGAGAGTGTCTTCCAATGATGATGGCACTGAGTTGAATCCTCTCAATGAGGATGGTAACTCAGTTGCAACATCCATAGAAGAAAATACACACCCTGAGGGCACTGTTTCACCTGAAACAAACTCCAATGACATCAACTCTGATGTTAACTCTGATTCTGACTCAAATGAGTCCACTCTTGAACAAGAAGGCTTGCCAGCCATCACCACAAGAAGGTCAACCAGACCCACTAGATTGCTTACTAATCTTAATGACTTTATTATTGAAGGCAAAGTTAAATATGGTATAGAAAAAGTGGTTAATTATTCTAATCTTAATTCTGAGAATTACTGCTTTGCTTCCAACCTAAATAAAAGTGTTGAACCTACTTGTTATGAGGAAGCTATTCTTGACCCTAACTGGGTTGATGCCATGAATGCTGAAATTGAGGCCTTAAATACTAACAAATCCTGGATCATAACAACTTTACCTGCTAATAGAAAACCCATTGGTTACAAATGGATTTGGAAAATCAAATACAAATCCAATGGTGAAGTTGATAGATATAAAGCCAGGCTTGTTGCCAAAGGCTTTAACCAAAGAGAAGGGATAGATTATAATGAAACTTTTTCCCCTGTTGTGAAAATGTCTACTGTTAGAATTCTTATTGCCTTAGCTGTTAAAAATAAATGGCCTCTTTTCCAACTTGATGTTAATAATGCCTTTCTTTATGGTGAGTGATGAGTGTGTAAATACTCATCATTTTTGGTCAAATCTGAACTGCAAAACATTTAAAAACACTCAGAAATGCATCAAAATACTGAAAATATCCCAAAAGTGTATTTTATATGTTTCAGATGCAAAATGCTTAAAATCAGATGAAAAACGAACAAAATTTGCATAATTGGCAGTTTCAGTCCCCCGACTTTCAAAAATTGGCAGAAATAGTCCCTGAGCACTTATTTTAAAAGAAAAGTCACCAAAGGCCCTTTTGAAATCATAAGTTGTCATAATTAGTCCTTTGATGAAAAATGTCAAAAGTTTTGAGAAATTACAAGTTTAGTCCTTTGAGTTTCAAAACTGACAAGTTTGGTCCTTGGAATATTGGAGATTGTCAAGTTTAGCCCGTGGATTATAATTTCAGAATGTACATTATTGGTCCCTGGAAAATCAGACTTGGCAGTTTTGGTCCCTAAGCTACCTATTGGATTAAATCTTAATCCTAAATCCAAATTATTAAACCCACGGTCCATTACCCAACTACTAGCCCAAGCCCACTCCATTTTTACCCAGTCCACCCGTTTACCCATCCAAACCCGATATCCAAACCCACGTTTAAAATATAAACCCGCCCCGCTCACGGGTTTCCCTCTACTTCCTCATCATCACCTACGCCTGCAAAAACCACCCACGCTCCTCCTCCATCATCATCACACCCATCCTACCCTCTAAACACCCCAAGCCAAATGCATTAAATGCTCCTTGCTCTGTTACAAGTTATCAGAGCCAACTGACAAATACCATTTTGGCGCCAAAATGCCATCAACGGCTAAAAAGGGCTCTGCTAATCCAATGGCTCAAATTATAGGTGGGATTTGCTCAGAGGAGAGAGGGGAGTACTTTTGCTATAAAAAGGATGAAGAAGAGATAGTGGAGGAGTTAGTTTTTAGTTATCACTTTTTATGTATGTCGTTTTTAATTTTCCAAGTTTAAATTAGCTTCTAAATTGTAATTTCCAGTTTTATTGTATTAAACTATGCAAGTTCAGTGAATTGTAATTCTTTTTTAGAATCAATTTCAAGTTCTCTCAAATTTCAGTTTTTGCATTTTTCTTATTTAAATCAGTTTTAAATTTGCTAAAAGCTCAAGCTCCAAGTAGCTTAATTCTAATCCAAATAAGCTTACTAAAGCTGTAGATAGCTTTTGGTAAGCTTGTACCTCAGTTTCAATCAAAGTTGGTATTTGGTCAACGAAAGTCAACATGTGAAGAAATCTTGGTTAAGCAGTTATAGATATGGACTTGGGTTGATGCAGAGCTGGAATGGGTTGATTTTGATTAGAATAGTGGTAGGTTTGGTTCTGGATTAAGCTTCACATAAGCTGGATCACTTGTGAGTTTTTATCCTATTTCTATATCTAGTATAGTTTGCACAATCTGTTTAGTTTGAATCTGTGGTTAGGATTAGTTTTTATCTATTCATTAAGCTGTTGTTAGATTAGATTGATTCAGTTTATGTGTTAGCATAGGCTAGATAATCTTTTATGTAGTTGCATTGCAAAATTGGTTTCTTAAATAAGTGTTTGGATCAGTGGGTAAATTGAGCTTGAGGCTTGGTCTGTGCTCAAGATCAGTTAGCTTGGCCTCATTTAGGATCTTTAGACTTAATTATGTGGTTAGACTGCACTCTAGAACTCAAAAAGTCAAAATCATTCTAAATCTGTCCTCCTTGCATATCTGTTGGAATTTTTATAGATCAATAGCTTGTTTTATGATTAGATAATGTTAGAGTAGCTTAATATAACTTCTATTTAGCCTATAACATCACAATCAGTTCATGAATTGGTCTCAAATCTCACTTAAGTCAAGATATCATTTCCGTGTTCTAAGTCAAAAAGTTGAAAAACTCAGTTTTTACCAAAGTTTGTTGATTTTTCATAGCTTCAATTTTGGGTCAATTCAAGTGAAATTTTGGATTCAATAAGTTCAGTTGGTCAAGAGCTTAAATCTGATTTTTGTGTAATTTTTCCAATTTTTTATAAGCTCTAAATCAGCTTGTCAACAGAGGTCAAGTGCCCTGTGCACTGGACACTGTGGGGTGACAGGAACCTGCAGAGCTTGTCAAAAGCTCATTTGAGCTCATCTCAGGCTCAGCTTTGGTCCATAGGTTCTTTGCTAGGTCTAGCCAAGGTTACAAGTTCTGGCTTTCTCTTTGAGCTTATTATTAAGCTTGTGCATCAGCTAGAAACTAAGGGGTTGAACTTGTTTTGAAGTTAGATAAATGTGAACTCTAAGCTTGTAGCCTATTATTCAGTGGTATAGCTTAGCTGAATTTAGCTCATTTCAAGTAGTTTTAGCATATTATAGCTTCTGTGATAATTTGGTGCTCATTTGTGGCCTTTAGCTTATTTTGAGTGCTTATTTATAAGCACTTCTCACTGCAGCTCCATAATCTTGCACACTAGTATAGTTTTTTATATTTTTCATAGACTTAGAATATTATTTTAGACTTTTCCTGAATTTTTCATAATTTTCCATCACTGTTTACTATTTTTCTTTATTTTAATCAGTTTTTAGGCATTTTTAATTAGCTTTTAATACAAATAAATCAGAAATTATTCAAAAAAATAAGTTTTCAATTTTACTAGGTTAAGATAAATATAAAAAGCAAAAAAAATATTTTTCCATAATTTTCTTAGTTAAATTTGTAATTTTTAGCCATTTAATTAGTTTTAAATAGTTCTTAAATCATAGAAATTAGAATATAAATCAGAAAAATACAAAATTAGTTTTGAAAATTCTCTTTAGTTATTTTAGATTTTTCCAAGTCATAATTTCACTTTTCTATCTTTATTTCATATTTTCTTCTATTTTAGGGTATTATTAAATAGGTAAAAATAGTTTTTAATTAATAATAATTAAATAAATAGTCATAAAAATAATTTTCTTTTTCTCAAAATTTTCCCTTATCATTAGGTTTGTAAATTTCATTTTTATTTTTTAGAAATAACTGTTTTCAATTTCACATTTTCTTTGTACGTTACGTAGTTTTTAATTTAAATTATAAAAGAAAAAATCAAAACATCATTTTAAAAATATTATAGCGTTTATTTAATATAGTAGATTTTTAATTTTCTTTCATTTTTCCTTTGTCATTTAGTATCAATCACAAACCTTTTCCCGTTCATTATCACCCGATCACTATACGTTTGATTATTCAGTCGCACAGCACGTTGGGACTTAACGACCTGGGGAAACACTATACTCCTCTAGATCTTCATTGCATTGTTTCTGAGCTGTTTGAAGTTAATTACGGTTGACCATTCACAAGTGGTTAGCTTGTGTGATAAAACTTGACGGTTCGGAAGCGATCAAATTTTGCGCCGCTGCCGGGATCTGTGTAATTATCTTACGCTTAACAGATTAGTGATTTGAATATTCACTCCTTGTTTATACCATCTATATCTATATATATTTTCTTATAAAAAATCCAAAACCCAAAAACATCTTAAAACGTATAAAACACAAAAAAAAATATTTTTCTTTTGTTCTATATATTATATAAGATAAAAATACAAAAAGATTTGTTTTTCTTTGTTTATAATAACACATAAAAATTACCACCGCAAACCAAGGCAGTGTACTACCTAACTAGGGGTACGACCATAATAAGTTCCCGAACCAAAGATTAAAACTTGCCTTTGTGTCCTTGTGAGTGGTGTACCTTTTCAAAGAAGCCATTCACTGGATTATTGGTTTAAGTTCACTGTCGTTTTGCCTCGATATTGTTTTATTGGATTGTGTTATATCTACTTTTCAAAACCATAAAAACCCAAAAAGATTCTTCTTTCCCCATTTTTCATAATTCCCTTCCTTAACTCTGAGATTCCTTAGAGTTAACTCTAGTGTATGCGCACTCGCTCTTCTAGGTCTGTGAGCCCATTTCGTGAGCTTGTCAAGATTCCAAGAAGGCGTGTCCGTGACGTCTGCCCCATTCGTCAGATCTGAGATCCGGACTGCTCGCACTACTTCTGTTATCATGGCGGAAGAACGTCCTATGTGCGAGCTTCTCCAGGCACCCATCGATGGGTATGGAGATGCTATTGTTATCCCAGCCATTGGGCTGAAAATTTTTGAACTCAAAAACGGGTTACTGAATCTTGTAACCTCAAGTCAATTCTATGGTTTTTGAGAGGATGATCCTCATGCTCATATTCGAGGTTTAAAAAGATTGCATCCACTCAAATACAAGAATGTCCCTACCGATGTCAAGTTAAACTTCTTCTCTTCCCATTTTCCCTAGAGGGACAAGCCCAGATTTGGCTTGAAAAACAACCCCCTCAATCGATCGAAACATGGGAAGACCTGGTGAAGAAATTTGTGAACGAGTTCTATCCACCTTCTAAAACCACGAGTCTTAAAAACGAAATCATCAAATTCACACAAAAGTTTGATGAACCCTTCAGTGAATCGTGGGATCGTTTTAAGGAGTTGCTCCCCAAATGTCCTCACCACGGTTTCTCCGAGTTGATGCAACTCGATACTTTCTATAATGGAGTGAGTCAATCTGATCAAGATTCTCTCAATTCCTCCGCTGGAGGAAATTTCTTGAGCAAAACTGTAAAAGAAGCTTTAGCGATCATTGAAAACAAGTCTAAAGTCCGCACTGCACGAAGCAAACCGGTTGTTTCCCAAGTCAGTGTTGGTCCTTCTACTTCATCACCCGTGAGTCAATCTAGCACCGATGCTAAGATTGACAAACTCACGGAAGCAATTCAAGCTCTGGTTCTCTCCAACAAAAAGAAAGTTTCTTTTCCACAAACTTCACCTCCTGCTGAAGTTAAGAAAGTGGAAGTATGTGTTACTTGCTATGGGCCCCATGCCTATTACAAAATCTGTATGGCCACCGATGGTAACCCTTTGAAGCAAACGTCTGGGGCGGGATTTCCAATTCAGAGGCAACCAATACCGTGCTCTATGGACCAACCACCGTCCCTAACCACTACCCTGGACCACCCGGTTTATACCAAAACCAAAACCGTAATCAAAATCAGAATAGAACGAACCAAGGTTTTCAAAACCAAGGTAATTTTAGTCAAAATAACGGTTTTCAAAATCAAAGTCAAAATTTCCAAAACCAAGGAAATTTCAATAGAAACCAAGGTCAGGGAATTTCAACCAGGGTATTTTCATGGTAATAATCAAGGAAATTTCCAAAATCAAGGCCCTAATCCAAACAATAGAGGCCAGAATATTCCTACACAAAATCAAGCCATTGTTCCAACTGGACCATCATCTGATGAGTTGTTGAAGCAATTCATGAAATCCCAAGAGGAAATGAATAGGTTGTTGGTTAGCCAGATTTCAGACATTAAGAAGTCTTTAAATGATCGACCCTCGGGCTCAGGTACTTTACCTAGCAACACGATCGCTAATCCGAGGGGCGATGTGTCACACCCCCAAATTACGTGTTTTGCAGCGGAATTGAATACCTTGGGGAGGACTGTCATAGCATCAAAGTTACAGTTATATCGAACGACCTAAAGTGTCGTTTAGAAAATACATCGTTTGATTAAGTAAAATAATCAGAGTTTACAAAATGTAGGTCCCAAATGAAAATCAATGTATGCGGAAATAGGTTTGATACAAGCCAAACGATGTTTATAAAGTGTATAAATCCCATGTGAGACGCGTCGTCACCACGACTCTATGATGTGTCCATATGCATGCCATGAAGTGAATGCCTTAGATACTTGAGATAAAACATGCTAAAAAGTGTCAACACAAAGGTTGGTGAGTTCATAGAGTTTGGTTAACAAGTAAAGCCTTAAAAGAGTGTTTATGTAACAAAGGCAAAGTTTTTGGTCAAATAGAATAGTTCGCAAAGCAAAGGCATCGTAAATCCACTCAGTTCCAAGTCCCGCCCATACAAAACTTGCAACCTGTGTGTTTACAACCCACTGCTAAAAATAGTATGTCAATCATGTATGCATGTATCATAGTAGTTAGAAGTATAAATGTCACCACAAGGGTCTTCCAACAACTCGTGTTGGGATGTTCCTCCAACGCTCACGTTGGCTGTATCCATATAAATGACCTTCCAACATATAAATGTTGGGATGTTCCTCCAACGACGCACGTTGGGCTGTATCCAAATTAATGGCCTTCCAACATATAAATGCTGGGATGTTTGTTTAAGTCTAGTCAATACACACACCAAGTCTAGAGTATAAGTAATGTTGTTTGGCAAAAGAGTTTAAATGTTTGGATAAATAAGCATATATCTCGCCCCAAATAGTTTATAGGAATTTAAATGAGTAAAAGAGGGGTATGAACTCACAATAGTATGTAAAAGTTTAGAGTACTTGTGAAAGTAAATGAAAATAGTTTGAGCATGTATCTCCCCCAAAAGTGATTGAAAATGAATAAAAGTAGGGGCTATGAAACTCACAGTAATATGTCAAAGTTTAGAATATTTGTGATAGTGAAAGTAAGTAGTTGAGCATGTATCTCCCCCAAAGAGTTTGTAAGACAAATAAGTAATAGAAAGTGGGGCTACGAACTCACCTGGTGTGATTGATATGCTAACAAAATGAAGTGCAAGAAAATGAGGCTCGGAAACTATCCGCGACCTAAAATGAATGATATGATACTCAATGAGTTATGATGTAATGTTATGTATGCATTTCGTATGTTATTTATACCATTTGCGAGTTTTGAAAATAATATTTATCGTCGAAAAATACTCTTTTGACGTCTTGACCATCCAAAAATCACTTTACAAGTATTTACGTCAAAATGTCATCCTACAATAGTTTCGTAATGTTTTATTGTGAAATTTTAACTTTTCGTCGTAAAACAATGTCGTCGGAAATTTCATGAAAGTGACAAAAATGGCTCCGAAAAACTAGTCGTAAAATGGTGTACGTCGAACGTTAGGAAACAAACTCGACGGTTTTGGAAAGTTTGTATCAAAATCTAGAAGTTTCAGTTCATGAGTTTTCGTCATAAAGGTCTCGAACATAAAGATAATAAGGGTTAAAGATGGTGATTTTGGCTAAAATGTTGGTTAAAAATGAGTTTCGGCCAAGTTTAAACATCCATAAATAATTTATTACAACTCCGCTATACAAACGGTTGCTCGTTTTGAAAAATATGCTTGGTGATCTTGATTTTATTAGAAGACATTTCGTTCCAAAAAGTTCTACATCATGGTTAAAAAACAGCCCTCAACATGGTCGTTTTAGTTACCGTAACACTTGTCTCGTAAAAAAAATAATATAGTTTTTCTTGAAAATAATAGTTACGGCAAGTTTATGAAAACGTGCATATCTTTGTCGTTTCAAATCCGTTTTCTACGTATAATACGTCCTTAGCTTCGTATCAAAGTATACTAATAGATTTTTGATAAGTCGAAATAATTTGTAAAGCTTAGGACTCGTTTTTTATTCGAATAAAGTAATAATAGTATGCTGAAATTTCAGAAAAATATATATTTCGTCGTCAAACTTGTAAAATCCATAACTTCTTCGTTATAACTCCGTTTTAATCCGTTCAAGCGGCCACGGATTCGTTTTAAAGTATATTTTCTAAATATCAAGGCCAAAATTTCGTGTCAACTGTCGGATTTTCCAGAAAAACAAAATAAGGACAGACCACTTTATATACTTGTCGAAAATAGTTTTTCTCGTACTAAACTTATTCCAATCCCTTCAAATCAACTCCAAAGCTAATCTAATCCTACCATACACCTTCTTAGGGTGTCATGGGTTCCTAGACATCATCAAGACCAATATATACCAAGGGAATAATTATAGGATGACCTTTATATATAGAACTCTTAAAATCATGTAAAATGGTATAAATCAACATAAGTCTTGCATGTTTTAGCTCAAAAATGATAAGATGAGTATAAAATGAATATGTAAGATGAAAATAAACATGAGATGCTTACTAGTGATATGATGAGGTGATTAGAACCAAGGATTAACCTAAACACCCTAGGTTTTTATTTCAAAACCTTAATAAGAGTGTAATCTAGAGTGTTTAAAACTTGATTAGCAAAATTTTGATGAATCTCTTCTACCCTTGAGGCTTGACCGGTTCTAGAGAGCAAGAAAAAGAGAGAAATATCTTTGATAGTGTGAGAAAATTATTGAGGTGAAGTGTATGAATGAATGAAATTAAGATAGTGTATGTATCTATACAATTGAAAATTTTGTACCACTCTTAAATGCATCCCCCCCATGACCGGATTTTTGGGGATTTGTCTCTCAAAATATCTTTTTTTTTTATCATGTATATACTTGTATAGTTGTAAGAAAAATGTAAGTGAAATGTTGTGTAGTAATAACTTTGTAAAGTAAATGGTAGCTTTTAGGTAAAAGAGATTTTTAATAGATCAAAGTAGAATGTAATGAGATCATAAAAATTGTAAAAATACATTCCTTGTAAAATTTGAGTGATAAAATAATTATCGTGTAGTTTTTTAAGAAAAACGTCGTAATAATATAAATTTAACGATTTATATACAAAATAAATTTAAAACACTAGGTAAACTCAAAATATAGTTTTTACAACTAAATGTAAGTATAAAAATATATCGGGATCATTTTTGAAAGTATCGGATTAGATGTTCAAAATAATAACTCACGCGATAACGTTTATTTAATATAAAATTTACGCGTTAAATGTGAAATGAAATGTCATGAATGAACTAATATGATACAAATGATGCTAATGAAATGTAGACTAAACTTAGTCCATATGAAATGTTCGTGATGATATGATCATGAATTTGCCGCTAAACCTTTAAGGTTACGCGAATTTGGAACACGCAAAGCTATTTTACGATAAATGATGAAATTGTGAAACGTGAATTGTTTTGAGAAATGACCAAAAATTGAGAATTGTGACATTCTTCCCATGTCGGAGGAATCACGTCCTCGTGATTCAATCGATGATACTATGGTTCGAACCTCGACAAGGGTTCTAAAAGTTTATGCTTGTGTATGGTCTAAATGATTATGTCAATGCTCATGCATATGAGTTACTCGTCCCACAAGATACGTCCCCGTGCTATCGTGAGCAATTCCCATCCTAAATACATGCTTTCTTATGATTAGGCTCGATGAGACAAGCTTTCCCATTCTCAAGCAAAATTTTAAAAGACTTTTTGGTAACCGATTTTTGCTTAATCCCACAACTCATCAAACAAGAACTGTCATACGATTAGGCTAAATCGGTTTAGGTAACGACTTGTTTCTAGCTCGATCTTTGCAACTCATCAAACAAGAACTGTCACTTGGATCAAACTGGAAACAAGTGGTTTGAAGAAAATCTTTTGAAAATTTGGCTTGATTACGGAATGGCTTACACATATGAGACTACTACTCCCTTCATTGCATGATTCTTCCTGAATTAGACATAGGTGATCGGGCTATGTATAATTTAGGAGTAACTATGCAATGCTTGAACTAATCGACTCATATGATGTTTGGTGTTGAGTCATAAGTCCACATGTATAAAGAATGTGCACTTATAATGATATGATGAGATGCTATGATGATGTGGTTATAGTCTAGGGTCAATGATGCAACCTAGTTCTCTATAACCGACGCTCTGATACCAATCTGTCACACCCCCAAATTACGTGTTTTGCAGCGGAATTGAATACCTTGGGGGAGGACTGTCATAGCATCAAAGTTACAGTTATATCGAACGACCTAAAGTGTCGTTTGGAAAATACATCGTTTGATTAAGTAAAATAATCAGAGTTTACAAAATGTAGGTCCCAAATGAAAATCAATGTATGCGGAAATAGGTTTGATACAAGCCAAACGATGTTTTTAAAGTGTATAAATCCCATGTGAGACGCGTCGTCACCACGACTCTATGATGTGTCCATATGCATGCCATGAAGTGAATGCCTTAGATACCGGAGATAAAACATGCTAAAAAGTGTCAACACAAAGGTTGGTGAGTTCATAGAGTTTGGTTAACAAGTAAAGCCTTAAAAGAGTGTTTATGTAACAAAGGCAAAGTTTTTGGTCAAATAGAATAGTTCGCAAAGCAAAGGCATCGAAATCCACTCAGTTCCAAGTCCCGCCCATACAAAACTTGCAACCTGTGTGTTTACAACCCACTGCTAAAATAGTATGTCAATCATGTATGCATGTATCATAGTAGTTAAAAGTATAAATGTCACCAAAAGGGTCTTCCAACAACTCGTGTTGGGATGTTCCTCCAACGCTCACGTTGGGCTGTATCCATATAAATGGCCTTCCAACATATAAATGTTGGGATGTTCCTCCAACGACGCACGTTGGGCTGTATCCAAATTAATGGCCTTCCAACATATAAATGCTGGGATGTTCCTCCAACGACGACGTTGGGGCTGTATCCAAATAAAGGGCCTTCCAACATATAAATGATGGGATGTTTGTTTAAGTCTAGTCAATACACACACCAAGTCTAGAGTATAAGTAATGTTGTTTGGCAAAAGAGTTTAAATGTTTGGATAAATAAGCATATATCTCGCCCCAAATAGTTTATAGGAATTTAAATGAGTAAAAGCGGGGTATAAACTCACAATAGTATGTAAAAGTTTAGAGTACTTGTGAAAGTAAATGAAAATAGTTTGAGCATGTATCTCCCCCAAAAGTGATTGAAAATGAATAAAAGTAGGGGCTATGAAACTCACATTAATATGTCAAAGTTTAGAATATTTGTGATAGTGAAAGTAAGTAGTTGAGCATGTATCTCCCCAAAGAGTTTGTAAGACAAATACGTAATAGAAAGTGGGGCTACGAACTCACCTGTGATTGATATGCTAACAAAATGAAGTGCAAGAAAATGAGGCTCGGAAACTATCCGCAACCTAAAATGAATGATATGATACTCAATGAGTTATGATGTAATGTTATGCATGCATTTCGTATGTTATTTATACCATTTGCGAGAGTTTTGAAAATAATATTTATCGTCGAAAAATACTCCTTTGACGTCTTGACCATCCAAAATCACTTTACAAGTATTTACGTCAAAATGTCATCCTACAATAGTTTCGTAATGATTTATTGTGAAATTTTCACTTTTCGTCGTAAAACAATGTCGTCGGAAATTTCATGAAAGTGACAAAAATGGCTCCGAAAAACTAGTCGTAAAATGGTGTACGTCGATCGTTAGGAAACGAACTCGACGGTTTTGGAAAGTTTGTATCAAAATCTAGAAGTTTCAGTTCATGAGTTTTCGTCATAAAGGTCTCGAACATAAAGATAATAAGGGTTAAAGATGGTGATTTTGGCTAAAATGTTGGTTAAAAATGAGTTTCGGCCAAGTTTAAACATCCATAAATAATTTATTACAACTCCGCTATACAAACGGTTGATCGTTTTGAAAAATATGCTTGGTGATCTTGATTTTATTAGAAGACATTTCGTTCCAAAAAGTTCTACATCATGGTTAAAAAACAGCCCTCAACATGGTCGTTTTAGTTACCGTAACACTTGTCTCGTAAAAAAAATAATATAGTTTTTCTTGAAAATAATAGTTACGGCAAGTTTATGAAAACGTGCATATCTTTGTCGTTTCAAATCCGTTTTCTACGTATAATACGTCCTTAGCTTCGTATCAAAGTATACTAATATATTTTTGATAAGTCGAAATAATTTGTAAAGCTTAGGACTCGTTTTTTATTCGAATAAAGTAATAATAGTATGCTGAAATTTCAGAAAAATATATATTTCGTCGTCAAACTTGTAAAATCCATAACTTCTTCGTTATAACTCCGTTTTAATCCGTTCAAGCGGCCACGGATTCGTTTTAAAGTATATTTTCTAAATATCAAGGCCAAAATTTCGTGTCTACTGTCGGATTTTCCAGAAAAACAAAATAAGGACAGACCAATATATATACTTGTCGAAAATAGTTTTTCTCGTACTAAACCTATTCCAATCCCTTCAAATCAACTCCAAAGCTAATCTAATCCTACCATACACCTTCTTAGGGTGTCATGGGTTCCTAAACATCATCAAGACCAATATATAACAAGGGATAATTATAGGATGACCTTTATATATAGAACTCTTAAAATCATGTAAAATGGTATAAATCAACATAAGTCTTGCATGTTTTAGCTCAAAAATGATGAAATGAGTATGAAATGAATATGTAAGATGAAAAATAAACATGAGATGCTTACTAGTGATATGATGAGGTGCAAAGAACAAAGGTTAACCTAAACACCCTAGGTTTTTATTTCAAAACCTTAATAAGAGTGTAATCTAGAGTGTTTAAAACTTGATTAGCAAAATTTTGATGAATCTCTTCTACCCTTGAGGCTTGACCGGTTCTAGAGAGCAAGAAAAAGAGAGAAATATCTTTGATAGTGTGAGAAAATTATTGAGGTGAAGTGTATGAATGAATGAAATTAAGATAGTGTATGTATCTATACAATTGAAAATTTTGTACCACTCTTAAATGCATCCCCCCCCCATGACCGGATTTTTGGGGGATTTTGTCTCTCAAAATATCTTTTTTTTTTTATCATGTATATACTTGTATAGTTGTAAGAAAAATGTAAGTGAAATGTTGTGTAGTAATAACTTTGTAAAGTAAATGGTAGCTTTTAGGTAAAAAGAGATTTTTAATAGATCAAAGTAGAATGTAATGAGATCATAAAAATTGTAAAAATACATTCCTTGTAAAATTTGAGTGATAAAATAATTATCGTGTAGTTTTAATAAAAACGTCGTAATAATATAAATTTAACGATTTATATACAAAATAAATTTAAAACACTAGGTAAACTCAAAATATAGTTTTACAACTAAATGTAAGTATAAAAATATATCGGGATCATTTTTGAAAGTATCGGATTAAATGTTCAAAATAATAACTCACGCGATAACGTTTATTTAATATAAAATTTTCGCGTTAAATGTGAAATGAAATGTCATGAATGAACTAATATGATGCAAATGATGCTAATGAAATGTAGACTAAACTTAGTCCATATGAAATGTTCGTGATGATATGATCATGAATTTGCCGCTAAACCTTTAAGGTTACGCGAATCTGGAACACGCAAAGCTAGTTTACGATAAATGATGAAATTGTGAAACGTGAATTGTTTTGAGAAATGACTGGAAATTAGGAATTGTGACATTCTTCCCCTGTTAGAGGAATCGCGTCCTCGCGATTCAATCGATGATACTATGGTTCGAACCTCGACAAGGGTTCTAAAAGTTTATGCTTGTGTATGGTCTAAATGATTATGTCAATGCTCATGCATATGAGTTACTCGTCCCACAAGATACGTTCCTGTGCTATCGTGAGCAATTCCCATCCTAAATACATGCTTTCTTATGATTAGGCTCGATGAGACAAGCTTTCCCATTCTCAAGCAAAATTTTTAAAAGACTTTTTGGTAACCGATTTTTGCTTAATCCCACAACTCATCAAACAAGAACTGTCATACAATTAGGCTAAATCGGTTTAGGTAACGACTTGTTTCTAGCTCGATCTTTGCAACTCATCAAACAAGAACTGTCACTCGGATCAAACTGGAAACAAGTGGTTTGAAGAAAATCTTTTGAAAATTTGGCTTGATTACGGAATTGCTTACACATATGAGACTACTACTCCCTTCATTGCATGATTCTTCCTGAATTAGACATAGGTGATCAGGCTATGTATAATTTAGGAGTAACTATGCAATGCTTGAACTAATCGACTCATATGATGTTTGGTGTTGAGTCATAAGTCCACATGTATAAAGAATGTGCACTTATAATGATATGATGAGATGCTATGATGATGTGGTTATAGTCTAGGGTCAATGATGCAACCTAGTTCTCTATAACCGACGCTACCAATCACACACCCCCAATTACGTGTTTTGCTGGAAATTGAATACCTTGGGGAGGACTGTCATAGCATCAAAGTTGCAGTTATATCGAACGACCTAAAGTGTCGTTTAGAAAATACATCGTTTGATTAAGTAAAATAATCAGAGTTTACAAAATGTAGGTCCCAAATGAAAATCAATGTATGCGGAAATAGGTTTGATACAAGCCAAACGATGTTTTTAAAGTGTATAAATCCCATGTGAGACGCGTCGTCACCACGACTCTATGATGTGTCCATATGCATGCCATGAAGTGAATGCCTTAGATACCTGAGATAAAACATGCTAAAAAGTGTCAACACAAAGGTTGGTGAGTTCATAGAGTTTGGTTAACAAGTAAAGCCTTAAAAGAGTGTTTATGTAACAAAGGCAAAGTTTTTGGTCAAATAGAATAGTTCGCAAAGCAAAGGCATCGTAAATCCACTCAGTTCCAAGTCCCGCCCATACAAAACTTGCAACCTGTGTGTTTACAACCCACTGCTAAAATAGTATGTCAATCATGTATGCATGTATCATAGTAGTTAAAAGTATAAATGTCACCACAAGGGTCTTCCAACAACTCGTGTTGGGATGTTCCTCCAACGCTCACGTTGGGCTGTATCCATATAAATGGCCTTCCAACATATAAATGTTGGGATGTTCCTCCAACGACGCACGCTGGGCTGTATCCAAATTAATGGCCTTCCAACATATAAATGCTGTGATGTTCCTCCAACGACGCACGTTGGTCTGATCCAAATTAATGGCCTTCCAACATATAAATGCTGGGATGTTTGTTTAAGTCTAGTCATACACACACCAAGTTTAGAGTATAAGTAATGTTGTTTGGCAAAAGAGTTTAAATGTTTGGATAAATAAGCATATATCTAGCCCCAAATAGTTTATAGGAATTTAAATGAGTAAAATGGGTATGAACTCACAATAATATGTAAAAGTTTAGAGTACTTGTGAAAGTAAATGAAAATAGTTTGAGCATGTATCTCCCCAAAAAGTGATTGAAAATGAATAAAAGTAGGGGCTATGAAACTCACAGTAATATGTCAAAGTTTAGAATATTTGTGATAGTGAAAGTAAGTAGTTGAGCATGTATCTCCCCCAAAGAGTTTGTAAGACAAATAAGTAATAGAAAGTGGGGCTACGAACTCACCTGGTGTGATTGATATGCTAACAAAATGAAGTGCAAGAAAATGAGGCTCGGAAACTATCCGCGACCTAAAATGAATGATATGATACTCAATGAGTTATGATGTAATGTTATGTATGCATTTCGTATGTTATTTATACCATTTGCGAGTTTTGAAAATAATATTTATCGTCGAAAAATACTCTTTTGACGTCTTGACCATCCAAAAATCACTTTACAAGTATTTACGTCAAAATGTCATCCTACAATAGTTTCGTAATGTTTTATTGTGAAATTTTAACTTTTCGTCGTAAAACAATGTCGTCGGAAATTTCATGAAAGTGACAAAAATGGCTTCGAAAAACTAGTCGTAAAATGAAATGTGTAACGTCGATCGTTAGGAAGCGAACTCGACGGTTTTGGAAAGTTTGTATCAAAATCTAGAAGTTTCAGTTCAGGAGTTTTCGTCATAAAGGTCTCGAACATAAAGATAATAAGGGTTAAAGATGGTGATTTTGGCTAAAATGTTGGTTAAAATGAGTTTCGGCCAAGTTTAAACATCCATAAATAATTTATTACAACTCCGCTATACAAACGGTTGCTCGTTTTGAAAAATATGCTTGGTGATCTTGATTTTATTAGAAGACATTTCGTTCCAAAAAGTTCTACATCATGGTTAAAAATGCCCTCAACATGGTCGTTTTAGTTACCGTAACACTTGTCTCGTAAAAAAAATAATATAGTTTTTCTTGAAATTAATAGTTACGGCAAGTTTATGAAAACGTGCATATCTTTGTCGTTTCAAATCCGTTTTCTACGTATTAATATCGTCCTTAGCTTCGTAACAAAGTATACTAATATATTTTTGATAAGTCGAAATAATTTGTAAAGCTTAGGACTCGTTTTTATTCAATAAAGTAATAATACTATGCTGAAATTTCAGAAAAATATATATTTCGTCGTCAAACTTGTAAAATCCATAACTTCTTCGTTATAACTCCGTTTTAATCCGTTCAAGCGCCCACGGATTCGTTTTAAAGTATATTTTCTAAATATCAAGGCCAAAATTTCGTGTCAACAGTCGGATTTTCCAGAAAAACAAAATAAGGACAGACCACTTTATATACTTGTCGAAAATAGTTTTTCTCGTACTAAACTTATTCCAATCCCTTCAAATCAACTCCAAAGCTAATCTATTCCTACCATACACCTTCTTAGGGTGTCATGGGTTCCTAAACATCATCAAGGCCAATATATAACAAGGGGATAATTATAGGATGACCTTTATATATAGAACTCTTAAAATCATGTAAAATGGTATAAATCAACATAAGTCTTGCATGTTTTAGCTCAAAAATGATGAAATGAGTATGAAATGAATATGTAAGATGAAAAATAAACATGAGATGCTTACTAGTGATATGATGAGGTGCAAAGAACAAAGGTTAACCTAAACACCCTAGGTTTTTATTTCAAAACCTTAATAAGAGTGTAATCTAGAGTGTTTAAAACTTGATTAGCAAAATTTTGATGAATCTCTTCTACCCTTGAGGCTTGACCGGTTCTAGAGAGCAAGAAAAAGAGAGAAATGTCTTTGATAGTGTGTGAAAATTTTTGAGGTGAAGTGTATGAATGAATGAAATTAAGATAGTGCATATATCTATACATTTGAAAATTTTGTACCACTCTTAAATGCATCCCCCCCCCCATGACCGGATTTTTGGGGGATTTTGTCTCTCAAAATATATATATATTTTTTTTTTATCATGTATATACTTGTATAGTTGTAAGAAAAATGTAAGTGAAATGTTGTGTAGTAATAACTTTGTAAAGTAAATGGTAGCTTTTAGGTAAAAAGAGATTTTTAATAGATCAAAGTAGAATGTAATGAGATCATAAAAATTGTAAAAATACATTCCTTGTAAAATTTGAGTGATAAAATAATTATCGTGCAGTTTTTAATAAAAACGTCGTAATAATATAATTTCAACGATTTATATACAAAATAAATTTAAAACACTAGGTAAACTCAAAATATAGTTTTTATAAACTAAATGTAAGTTTAAAAAAATATGTCGGGATCATTTTTGAAAGTAACGGATTAAATGTTCAAAATAATAACTCACGCGATAACGTTTATTTAATATAAAATTTACGCGTTAATGTGAAATGAAATGTCATGAATGAACTAATATGATACAAATGATGCTAATGAAATGTAAACTAAACTTAGTCCATATGAAATGTTCGTGATGATATGATCATGAATTTGCCGCTAAACCTTTAAGGTTACGCGAATTTGGAACACGCAAAGCTATTTTACGATAAATGATGAAATTGTGAAACGTGAATTGTTTTGAGAAATGACCAAAAATTGAGAATTGTGACACGATGCAAAGGCGATCACAACCAGAAGTGGTGCTTCATATGATGGACCCGCTATTCCTACTACCTCTTCTTCTTCTCTCCCGAAGGTAGTGGAAAGTGAACCTGAGGCGACAAAGGACCAAGTGCAACCTCGCTTAGCTCACAAAGTACAGCACATGTCCATCCTCAAGTTGTCACGAAACCCAAAACCAAACCTGGAGTTGTTTTTGAACCTCCAGTTGACAACCCCAAATCCAAAACTTCTATTCCTTACCCATCACGTTAAATGAGCAAAAGCTCCAAAAGCCGTCATCAAATGGAGAAAATTTTTCAAATTTTCCAAGAATTACATTTTGACATAAGCTTTGCGGATGCCATCATGCCGATGCCCAAGTTTGCATCAACTCTCAAACACATGTTAAGCAACAAGGAAACGCTTTTGAAATGGCTAAACTCCTTTGAACGAGAACTGCTCGCCAGTTCTTAAAGAAGCTTCCCAGAAGCTTGGAGATCCTGGAAAATTTCTTCTTCCTTGTGTTTTTCCTAGGATGATTGAATGCTTTGCCCTTGCCGATCTTGGTGCAAGCATCAATCTGATGCCTTATTCAAGATATGGAAGAAGCTTTCTCTCCGAACTTATTCCTACTGCATGACTCTTGAGCTTGCAGATCGTTCTATATCGCGTTCTCTTGGCATCGCCGAGGATGTATTCGTGAAAGTAGGAAAGTTCCATTTTCCAGCTGACTTTGTGGTTGTTGATTTCGATGCCGATCATCGGGTTCCCCTCATTGTTGGACGAGGATTCCTGAGAACGGGCCGTGCTCTCATTGATGTATTTGAGCAAGAAATCACGTTACATGTGGGTAATGAAGCTGTCACCTTTAACCTTGATCAAACTTCGAGGTACTCTTCAAACTATGATGCTGAATCGGTTAACCGAATCGATGTAATTGATATTGCTTCAGAAGAGTACTCTCAAGAGTTTCTTGGTTATTTTCATAATTCAAGTGAGTGGGGATTCCACCACATCTTCTCAACCAATCATTGCCGACTCTTCCCCTCTCTCACTCCGTTTGAGGGAGGTGACTTCTTTCCGGAAGAGATCGATGAGTTTCTTGCTAGTGATGAATCAATTCCTTAGAATTGATGGTGTTTATGATTCGGAAGGAGATATCCTTTATCTTGAGCAATTATTAAATGAAGATCCATTACCGTCCTCCTCCCTCCGAAAGAGATCACGATTGAGGAAATCAAATCAATACAAACATCTCTGAAGAATTTCGAGGTTGAAATTAAGGACCTACCTCCTCATCTCGAGTATGCATTCTTGGAGGGTGATGATAAATTACCCGTCATAATTGCTAAAGACTTAACTGAGGAGGAGAAGACTGCTCTCATAAAGGTCTTGAAGTCACACAGGCAAGCAATTGCTTGGAAACTCTCCGACATTAGGGTATCAACCACGAGTTTTGTACTCACAAAATCTTGATGGAGGATGACTTCAAACCAGAGAAATCAACATCGTAGAAAGGGTGAATCCTAAGATTCATGAGGTTATCAAACAAGAGGTTCTCAAACTTCTTGATGCCAGGTTTAATTTACCGATCTCGATAGTCCTTGGGTCACCCATCCATTGTGTTCCAAAAAAGGGTGGCATAACCGTTGTCACAAATGAAGAAAACGAGTTAATTCCAACTCGATTGGTTACGGATGGCGCGGTGTGTATTGACTATCGCAAGTTAAACGAAGCCACCCGTAAAGACCACTTTCCTCTACCCTTCATGGACCAAATGCTTGAGAGATTAGCAGGGAACGAATACTATTGTTTCCTAGATGGTTTCTCGGGGTATTTTCAGATCCCCATTGATCCACAGGATCAAGAAAAGACCACATTCACCTGCCATACGGAACTTTTGCCTCGATCGTATGCCTTTTGGCCTATGTAACGCTCCCCGGCACATTCCAACGATGTTTGATGGCAATTTTCCACGACATGATCGGGGAAACAATGGAGGTGTTTATGGATGACTTCTCGGTCATTGGGGACTCATTTCAAACATGTCTCTCCCATTTAGATAAAATGCTAAAACGGTGTGAAGACACCAATCTTTGTCTAAATTGGGAGAAGAGCCACTTTATGGTCAAAGAAGGCATAGTCCTTGGCCATAAGATTTCCAAAAATGGGATTGAGGTTGATAGAGCAAAAGTCGATGTTATTGCCAAATTGCCTCATCCTACTACCGTCAAAGGTATTAGGAGTTTTCTAGGTCATGCCGGGTTTTATCGCAGATTCATACAAGATTTTTCTAAAATCGCTCGGCCTATGACCCATCTTCTTGAAAAAGATGCTCCTTTTATCTTCTCACCTGAGTGCATCGAAGCTTTTGAAACATTAAAGAAAAAGCTTACGGAAGCACCCATTCTAACCCGTTCCGACCAACCCTCATAATGTGCGATGCAAGTGATTTTGCTATCGGTGCAGGCTTGGGGCAACGAAAAACCAAGCATTTTCAGCCTATCCACTACGCGAGTAAGACTATGACTGAAGCTCAAACCCATTACACCACTACAGAAAAAGAATTATTAGCCGTGGTGTATGCGTTTGAAAAGTTTCGGCCATACCTAATCTTGACCAAATGCGTGGTGTATACGGATCATTCGGCTCTCAAATATCTCTTTGCAAAACAAGATGCAAAGCCGAGATTGCTCCGTTGGGTTCTCCTCCTGCAAGAATTTGATATCATTATACGTGATAAAAAGGAGCCTGAGAACTGGCCGCTGATCATCTGTCTCGTCTAGAAAACCCTCACCAAGATGTGTTCGAGAAAAAGGAAATAAACGAAACATTTCCTCTCGAAACACTCAATGTGGTTTCTTTTCGTGGAGACTCTTCTACCCCATGGTTTGCCGACTTTGCAAATTACCATGCGGGTAACTTTGTGGTGAAAGGGATGTCGTCCCAACAGAAAAACAAATTCTTAAAGATGTAAAACATTACTTACGACCCCTACTTATTCAAAATTTGCGCGGATCAAGTCATCAGGCGATGTGTGTATGGTCAGAAAGCCAATGACATTCTCAAGGCTTGCCATTCTGGACCTACTGGGGGACATCATAGCCCCAACTACACGGCCAAGAAGGTGTTTGATTCTGGATTTTATTGGCCCACGATTTACAAGGATGCCCATGAATTTGTCAAAACCTGTGACGCTTGTCAACGTCACGGAATATCTCACAAAGAAATGAAATGCCGCAAAACGCCATTCAAGTGTGTGAGATTTTTGACATCCGGGGCATTGACTTTATGGGGCCATTTCCATCCTCTCGAGGAAATAAATACATACTCGTGGCCGTTGACTATTTGTCAAAATGTGTTGAAGCGAAAGCTTTGCCTACCAACGATGCCCGAGTTGTTGTGAAATTCTTAAAATCTCTTTTGGCTAGGTTTGGAACTCCACGAGCTATAATCGTGATCGTGGTAACGCATTTCTGCAATTACCAGTTTGATAGAGTCATGCAAAAGTATGGTGTAACTCACCGTCTCTCTACTCCGTACCACCCCCAAACAAGTGGGCAAGTGGAAGTTTCCAACCGAGGGATTAAAAGAATTCGGAAAGGGCGATAGGCGAAAACCGTGCCTCTTGGTCGGATAAGCTAGATGACGCAATCTGGGCCTTCCGTACAGCTTATAAAACACCCATCGGGTGTACTCCATACAAGCTTGTGTATGGAAAGGCATGTCATCTGCCGATTGAGCTTGAGCACAAGGCATACTGGGCCTTGAAACATGCCAACTTCGATATTCAGACAATTTGGTGATCACCGGAAAATTCAAATGAATGAATTAAATGAACTCCGTGATCAAGCATACGAGAACTCTTTGATCTACAAAGAAAAGACAAAGAAGATTCATGACTCAAAATCAAAACCGCATTTTCAACATCGGTGATCGAGTCCTTCTTTTCAACTCAAGATTGAAGATTTTCTCGGGAAAACTAAAATCCCGCCGGTCTGGACCATTCACCATCACTAAAGTATTTCCTTATGGAACCATTGAGTTATCTCAACCCGATGGTCCAAATTTTAAAGTGAATGGTCATCGATTGAAGCACTATTTTGGAGAGGACATTCCTCCCGTGGTTGTCCCGGATCTACAAACTTTCCCCATGAACCAATGAATGCGGGATCGAGTCAAGCTAGCGACTTCGGGGAATCAAAAACAAGAGTACACGTATGGGTTTTCACCCATATTTGACTTCTTTCTACTTTCTACCACCCTAGTGTGGGGAGTTGCATTGTATATAAAGTCTCAAAAAAAAAAAAAAAAAAATTCAAATAATGGCCGTAATATTTCCCTTTTATGTTCTATGTTTCGGCATAACCGCCGGTACTTTGAATATTGAGGGCAATATTCATTTCTAGTGTGGGGGGGATTCTCACGAATTTTATCATGTAATTATACCACCCAATTCCCCCATTTTTGGCCAAAAAAAATTTTTTTTTTTGGAGTAAGTGTTTTGCACTTACTCAGCTTATGGTTATCAGTCCGCCATGTCTAATAGACAAAAGGATTGGCTAATCCAGGAGAAAACGGCTCTTGGTAAAGATATCTCAAATCCATTGACGGCTTGCAATTTCCCAAAATTGTATGGTGTTCAGCTCACCATATCTTTAATTAGTGAAGAGTTGGCTAGCCCGCAAGTTTATGGCTTGTGGTAAAGGCAGTTGGAAAACCATAATTGGTAATCACTCACCAAAGATATATTATCTAAGAGTTGGCTAGTCCATAAGCAAACGGCTTCTGGTAAAGACAAATCAAATCCGTTGAAGTCAGGTGGTTTGCTCAAAATCATATGGTTATCGTGTACCATAGTTCTTACTTGAAGTAGAACATTTGGCTACTCCAAAATTAATGGCTTTTGGTAAAGAGATTCAAATCCATTAAGTTTTCTCAAAAGATTGCTAGGGACTAGCAATGTTTTAGTGGGGGATTGATGTATGTAAATACCATCATTTTGGTCAAATCTAAACTGCAAAACATTTAAAAACACTCAGAAATGCATCAAAATACTGAAAATATCCCAAAAGTGTATTTTATATTCTGGATGCAAATGCTTAAAATCGATGAAAAACGAACAAAATTTTCATAATTGGCGTTTAGTCCCCGACTTTCAAAATTGGCAGAAATAGTCCCTGAGCACTTATTTTAAAAGAAAAGTCACCAAAGTCCCTTTTGAAATCATAAGTTGTCATAATTAGTCCTTTGATGAAAAATGTCAAAAGTTTTGAGAAATTACAAGTTTAGTCCTTTGAGTTTCAAAACTGACAAGTTTGGTCCTTGGAATATGGAGATTGTCAAGTTAGCCCGTGGGATTATAATTTCGAATGTACATTATTGGTCCTCGAAAATCGACTTGCGCTTTTGGTCCCTAAGCTACCTATTGGATTAAATCTTAATCCTAAATCCAAATTATTCAACCCACGGTCCATTACCCAACTACTAGCCCAAGCCCACTCCATTTTTACCCAGTCCACCCGTTTACCCATCCAAACCCGATATCCAAACCCACGTTTAAAATATAAACCTCCGCCTACCACGTTTCCCCTACTTCCTCATCATCACCACGCCGCAAAACTACTTCCCACGCTCCTCCTCCATCATCATCACACCTATCCTACCCTAAACACCCCAAGCCAAATGCATTAAATGCTCTCTTGCGCTGTTACAAGTTATCGTGAGCCAATGACAAATACCATTTTGGCGTCAAAATGCCATCAACGGCTAAAAAGGGCTCTGCTAATCCAATGGCTCAAATTATAGGTGGATTTGCTCAGAGGGAGAGGAGTACTTTTGCTATAAAAAGGAGGAAGAAGAGAGAGTGGAGGAGTTAGTTTTTAGTTTTCACTTTTTATGTATGTCGTTTAATTTTCAAGTTTAAATTAGCTTCTAAATTGTAATTTTATTTTATTGTATTAAACTACAGCAAGTTCGTACAATAATTGTAATTTTTTGAATCTTTCAAGTTCTCTCAAATTTCAGCTTTTGCATTTTTCTTATTTAAATCAGTTTTAAATGTTAAAAGCTCAAGCTCCAAGTAGCTTAATTCTAATCCAAATAAGCTACTAAAGTGTAGATAGCTTTTGGTAAGCTTGTACCTTAGTTTCAATCAAAGTTGGTATTTGGTCAACGAAAGTCAACATGTGAAGAAATCTTGTTGCAGCTATAGATATGACTGGGGTTGATGCAGAGTGGAATGGGTTGATTTTGATTAGAATAGGGTAGGTTTGGTTCTGGATTGCTTACATAAGCGGATCACTTGTGAGTTTTATCCTATTTCCATATTCAGTATAGTTTGCACAACTGTTTAGTTTGAATCGTGGTTAGGATTAGTTTTAATTCATTCATTGCTGTTGTTAGATTATATTGATTCAGTTTATGTGTTAGCATAGGCTAGATAATCTTTTATGTAGTTGCATTGCAAAATTGGTTTCTTAAATGTGTTGGGACTGGTAACCTGAAATTGAGGCTTGGTCTGTGCTCAAGATCAGTTAGCTTGGCCTCATTTAGGATCTTTAGACTTAATTCTGTGGTTAGATCAAGACTCTAGAACTCAAAAAGTCAAAATCATTCTAAATCATTCCTCCTTGCATATCTGTTGGAATTTTTATAGATCAATAGCTTGTTTTATGATTAGATAATGTTAGAGTAGCTTAATATAACTTCTATTTAGCCTATAACATCACAATCAGTTCATGAATTGGTCTCAAATCTCACTTAAGTCAAGATATCATTTCGTGTTCAAAGTCAAAAAGTTGAAAAACTCGTTACCAGTTTGTTGATTTTCATAGCTTCAATTTTGGGTCAATTCAAGTGAAATTTTGGATTTAATAAGTTCAGTTGGTCAAGAGCTTAAATCTGATTTTTGTGTAATTTTTCCATTTTCTATGCTCTAAAATGCTTTGTCAACGAGGTCAAGTGCTTGCCCTGCAAGACTGACACCGTGGTGTGACAGAACCTCAGAGCTTGTCAAAAGCTCATTTGAGCTCATCTCGCTGCCTTGGTCCATAGGTTCTTTGCTAGTCTAGTCAAGGTTACAAGTTCGCTTTTCTTTGAGCTTATTATTAAGCTTGGCATCAGCCTAGAAACTAAGGGGTTGAACTTGTTTTGAAGTTAGATAAATGTGAACTCTAAGCTTGTAGCCTATTATTCAGTGGTATAGCTTAGCTGAATTTAGCTCATTTCAAGTAGTTTTAGCATATTATAGCTTCTGTGATAATTTGGTGCTCATTTGTGGCCTTTAGCTTATTTTGAGTGCTTATTTATAAGCACTTCTCACTGCAGCTCCATAATCTTGCACACTAGTATAGACTTTTCCTGAATTATTTTATATTTTTCATAGACTTAGAATATTATTATAGACTTTTCTTGAATTTTTCATAATTTTCCATCACTGTTTACTATTTTCTTTTTATTTTAATCAGTTTAGGCATTTTAATTAGCTTTTAGTACAAATAAATCAAAAATCTTCAAAAAAAAAATAAGTTTTCAATTTTCCTAGGTTAAGATAAATATAAAAAGTCAAAAAAATATTTTTCCATAATTTTCTTAGTTAAATTTGTAATTTTTAGCCATTTAATTAGTTTTAAATAGTTATTAAATCATAGAAATTAGAATATAAATCAGAAAAATACAAAATTATTTTTGAAAATTTTCTTTAGTTATTTTAGATTTTTCCAAGTCATAATTTTCACTTTTCTAGCTTTATTTCATATATTTTCTTCTATTTTAGGGTATTATTAAATGTAAAATAGTTATTAATTAATAATAATTAAATAAATAGTCATAAAATAATTTTTCTCAAAATTTTCTCTTATCATTAGGTTTGTAAAAATGTTATTTTTATATTTTTAGGATTAATGCTTTCATTTCACATTTTGTATGACGAAGTTTTTAATTTAAATTTATAAAAGAAAAATCGAAAACATCATTTTAAAAATAGTGATAGCGTTTATTTAATATAATTTAGTTTTTTAATTTTCTTTCATTTTTCCTTTGTCATTTAGTATCAATCACAAACCTTTTCCCGTTCATTATCACCGATCAATTATGGACGCTTGATACCACGCACACTGCCGGACTTAACGACCGAAAACACTATACCTCTAGATCTTCATTGCATTGTTTCTGAGCAGTTTGAAGTTTATTACGGTTGACCATTCACAAGTGGTTAGCTTGTGTGATAAAATTGACGGTTCGGTCGATCAATGAGTTTGATGAGGACATATACATGACTATTCCAAAAGGTTTTCTCGATGAAAACAACAAAACATGGTCTAAACTTACCAAATCATTATATGGTCTCAAGCAAGCCCCCGAAAATGGAATGAAAACTTGTTGGTGTTCTCAAAGAACATGGTTTTGTTCAGCTCGTGAGTGATCTTCTTTATTTACAAAAAACAAAGATAACAAGTTCATTGCTCTACTTGTCTATGTTGATGATATTGTTCTTACCGTAATCAGGTTGAGAAATTGAACAATTCAAAGTCTTTCTTAAACTAAATTTAACATAAAAGACTGGGTACTCTCAAATTCTTTTTGGAATTGGGATAAAACCGGGATGACATCACTCTCCCAGAAAATATCGTCTTGAAGTTTTAAAAGAATTTGGTCTCGTTGGTTAAACCTGTGTTCTACACCCATGGAACCAAACTCGCTCTTTTCCTTTTATTCCAACCCAAGATGACCCATTACTTGATAACATAATGGTACCAAAATCGCTTGAAAAATGATTTATCTCACTCATACCAGATCTGACATATCCTATTCAGCTTCACTGTCTTGCAAAGATATGCATACTCCCTTAAAATCTCATTTGGATTCTGCTTTAAATGTGCTAAGATATTTAAAAGGTGCCCCCGTAAAGGTCTAAGGTATGATCATAGCGTCTTAATAATGTTCTTGAAGGTTATAGTGATGCTGACCGGCAAAATGTATTAAAACCGAAAATCTGTTACTGGATATGTGTTTTCTTTAACAACCGCTTTGATTTCATGGAAAAGCAAAACAAACACTCTTTCAAAATCTTCAACTGAAGTTGAATATAGATCCATGCGCTGCACTGTGAAATCATTTGGGTTCAAAAATCTTAAAGGATCTAAATGTTGATCTTAATCTCCTCTGTTAACCGTTTTGTGATAACAAATCTGCTTACAACTAGTCATCAACTCGTATCCATGAAAGATCCAAACATTTTGAAATTGATGTCCATTTCATCGTGAGAAAAATTGCAAAAGGTGTCTTGAGTGCCATCAAAATTGGCTCCTCAAACCAAATGCAAACATTCTTACCAAACATCTTCCTGTGTATCAACACAAATTCCTTTCTGAAAAACTGAAACTATTTGACATATTTGGAAAACAGATTAAGGGGGAATGTTCAAAATCTCCTAAGTAATCTATATCCAAATATGTGCTTACTACTTTCTCACTTAGGGCTCGTTTGGTTCGCAGAATGTTTTTGACGGAATTGGAATCTGTTAAAGGAATTGGAATGTGAAGGAATGGAATGTTAGAATTGAAATTCTAATTTATAAAAATGACGAATGAAAATCAAGAATACTAGCACATGTTTGGCGAAGAATGAAATGAGAAAATACAATTATATTAAAATATTTAAAATTTAATTTTAGTTTAAGATTAATAAACTAAATATTATTTAATAAATAAATTACTTATCAAATTATAATAATAAATTTTTTAATAATATTATATAAACTAATATATTAAATAAATAATT
This sequence comes from Chrysanthemum makinoi, assembly GCA_910596185.1. NCBI lineage: Eukaryota > Viridiplantae > Streptophyta > Magnoliopsida > Asterales > Asteraceae > Chrysanthemum > Chrysanthemum makinoi. The sequence continues at coordinate 245,456,175 of OU343222.1, read as the reverse complement.
TTTTTATACAAATACAATTGTATTTTTTAAAGTATAAATTAAAAAAGTAAGTTATAAATAAATTATATTTAATTTTAAAAAATAATAATTTTTAAATATAATAATAATAAATTTTTTTAAATAAATAATAATTTATATTCAATTTTAAATAAATAATAATTTTTAAATCTTAATAACATGGTTGTTTATAAATAATAATAATAATTAAATGATCGTTTATAATAATAATAATAATAATAATAATAATAATAATAATAATAATAATAATAATAATAATAATAATTAAAAATTAAAAATAATAATACAAAATAAAAATAAAATAAATGAATAAATTAATAATAATAATAATAATAATAATAATAATAATAATAATAATAATAATAATAATAATAATAATAATGATAAAGATAATATGAATCCATGGAATTGTAAACAATCCTTCTATTACCGCCAATGAATGTGAATCCATATATATGGATTTTGAAGGAATTTTATTCCATTCCGTTTGCCAACCAAATACAGAAGGAATGAAATTCAGATTCCAAATTTTAAAATTTTCAACTAAAACACGTTATGAATTGAATGGATTCCAATTCCACCAGAATCCTTAGGATTCCTTCGAACCAAACGGGCCCTTAATGTTGTTTGTGCAGTATTATTGTGAGGGGCTTATTGTGCTCTTTCTCTATTCTTGTTTATGAAGAATTACAAGACATGTCTGCATGAAGAATGGTTGATAGTTAAAGGACTTCATGTATTATTGGCATAAAAGAGTGGTCCTGTGTAGGGTTTCATCATCAATCACACGCAGTCTTCTCTCGACCGCTACTTCACTCTCCTCCAAATATCTATGTATTAGGATCTGTTGATCCATTTTCTGTATTGTTTCTTTGATCATTTGATCCTCTTCAAGTCTTGTAACAGTTTGATTATTACTACTCAAACTGTGCCGACTATTGTACTTTGATTCTTGAATAAAAGTGAAACTTTGCTATGTTTATCTGTTTGATACCATCGCACAATTCCAAACCTAGACGGAGGAAGTTGAAAGGTTCACGCTTGAGTGGTTTGGTTAGAATGTTGGCGATGTTGTCTTCCGAGGAAACTTTCTCAATAGAGATATTTCCTTTTTTAACGTTGTCGCAAAGGAAATGATGACGGATTTCGATGTGTTTCGTACGGGAATGTTGTACGGGATTTTTACTTAGGTTTATGGCGCCTTTGTTGTCACACATTATTTTGATGTCGCTTAGTTGTATGTCGTAGTCGACGAGAGCTTGTTTCATCCATAGTGCTTGTTGGCACGCCTGTGGATATGTATTCGGCTTCGGTAGTGGAGATAGCAAGGGTGGTTTGTTTTTTAGAGAAGCAAGATGTTAGACAACATCCAAGGAACGTACAAACGCCGCTAGTGCTTTTTCTATCTGTGTAATCTCCCGCATGATCGGAGTCGGCATAGACGATTGTTTCAACACCCGTATATTTACACTGTGTTCTCAAGTCTCGATTAAAGAAGAAAAAGAAAGAAAAGGAAAAGAAATGGAAAAGTTGTGTTCTTGGGTTTCATTTAAGGAGGAAAAGAAAAGAAAAATGAGTGAAAAATAATGTAATTTGATTGATTTTGAAAGTAAAGTGCTTCATCTCAAAAGTGGGCTGAAAATGTTTTTTCCTATTACTTTACTAAAAAAAACTTAAGAACATAGTGTAAATGTAATGCTCCTTTAATATATCTAAAAATATCTCAAACTTCTTATACATGTCTAAGAATTTTTGAAATTGCTCAACCAATAATGGATCCATGCGTAAATCATTCGTATACCTTGCCATAAAAACCAAGATAAAATCACCCGGTAACGAAGAGATTTGAAGAGAAAACTCTTGCACAATCAAATTCAAGTAAACAAATAAAACTTCTAAATGAATATGCCAAATTCAAAGTTATATTCACTGTCCCAAAAATATCAAAATTCATCATCAACCGTCCCACTAACTAATAAATCAAATTCATCATCCAATCAACTTGTAGCAATAAAACAAAACTTACTTGAACAAAGAAATTGGTCACGTGAGTGTATACCATCCCGCGACAACCAAAAACAATACGGTTAATTCAAATGATTCAAGTAGCAAGTACCAAGTAATCAACGACGATCATGTGCAAACAAGCGAACTCATATATACGGATTCATGGCTCTTGATACGACGTAGAAACTAAACACGTACAAAACATATTGTCTTATTGAATTGATAAACTAAAGAGAACATACAACGAAATGGAGTCAAAGAGTAAAACCCTATAAGCTAAATGGGCCGTGAGCCTCTTATGAGCTAATATTCTAACGTAAAGAATATAACATCATGCTTCATTTTTTTCTCTGTGAGAAAGTATGATAAATAAGATTTTTGTTATAATTCTTACACAAATATTAAACCTTAGTTTGCAGTAGTGGCTCGCACTCGAAGTTGGTGTGCTTCAACATCGGTCCAAGCTTCATCAATTTAGGAACAAGCACATTGTCCCTGACTGCACACACCAGCGGGTTCTCTGACTGCAAAATGGCTCCTGCGACATTTGCCCGTACAGTCATCGGAAAGATACGTGGCCACCTCTCATTTTGATATGACTTATATGCATCCTCGATGGCTTCTGGTCCAGCGTTAAGTGAAGGCACGAGCTTTTGCACTAAGACAATAGCATCTTCCAAAGCACAACAAGCCCCTTGGCCAAGATTTGGAGTCATTGGGTGCCATGCATCACCAACTAGCACAGTTCCACCCAATGAAGCTGGTGGGTTCAGACCTGGCCATAACCAGCGATCAACTAATGGAGTCCGGATGATTGTGTCATCTGGGGTGGCATCGATTAGATTTTGAAGCTCAGAGGGCCATTTCTTGATTAATTCCTTGGCTTGTCTCTTTAATACTGATGGATCAGTAATCTTGGGACCTGCCATATTATATGTACAACTATTAAAAACACTAGAAGTGGCAGAGATGGCGGGAGGACAGTTAGGGTAATAGGTCAAATTGATTCTTGTTAAACAGATATTTTTTTTATGCTATGGGTCGAAATGGGAATCTGGGTTGGACTCCCAAATATGTTTGTCTACTTATGAAGAATATAAATTAATGTTTTATTAGGTTTAAAGAAAAATTACAATATTAAGATAATCTTTAAATCATTGAAGAGTATGACTTATAAGGTTGTATACTTTAATGATAGACTTTAGACGACTTTCAACTAGTTAACATGTTCCTCTTTCGGCTTATTTTTTTACTTGAGCTTCGTATAAAACTCAATCCAAATAGACCCAAGTATAAGTCAATGGGTTGAAATGGCAAACTCTATGAAATCTCGTATAATTGGCTAACCTGTCACATACAGTTAAACTTTCACCAAGTCATATTTAACAAGCTGAGTGTGTAAAAAAAAGTAAATTGCTTTGATAACTGTAGACGTACCTGGTTCAGCGCTATTAAAGCAAATAAACCAATAAACTTTCGTTGTTGAAACCGGAACATAGCCAACACGTATACCACGTCGTCCATACATGTAGTTGACGCGTGACTCATAAGGTTGTCCATTAGGGAAATCGCCAAGCCCACGAAAAGCGCAGTATCCCACATATTTAGCCTCCGAATATCCCATCCATTTAGCCACCGGAGAACGAATCCCATCACATCCAATTACCACCTGTCAATGTTAACCAAAATGGTTGATGCAATGATGCTTGTTTCACCTAAATTTTTTAAAACTAAAATCTACCTTGGAAGATATTCGAGTCCCATTAACAAGTTCCAACAGAGTTTCACCATCTTCATGTTTTTCGATCTTTGCCAACTTTGAGGAGAAGGTGACTGAATCTACTGGTAACTGTTTGGCAAGTGTCTCGAGAAGCGTTTTTCTTTCAACTGCTCGAAGCTCTTGACTGTTCCCATATGCATCAAATATTGTTTTAGTGATTGAAAATACTCTATTAGAAATTGGATATGTTACAAGTGTTACAGGATATATGTAAACGTACGTTTGATCTTCATCTTTTAATGTGAATGAGCGCAACTCTCTTCCTTCTTCTGTCTTTATGTTTATCCTGCACGGTGAACTTCTTAAAAACACTCGAAGGGAGAACTAATAGAACATATAAAAGGTGAACAATGTCAAAATCAATCAAAAATATATGGGTAGGATGGCATAACATATTAAAGCGATTATCAGACTAACATATTTTCAAGTTGAAGATAATCATTCTCTACTCCTTGCGTATTGAGGTCGGGTCATTTTACAAGTTGATCCTTACTATAGTGTGAATAAGCCATACACTCAAACAACTATGTCAAATATCTATGCTTTCTCTGATTATCTAATTCTAGTTATCCTGTATCAAATTAAAAGGAAAATCTTTAATATACCCTTCAATCTCAAGGTATTGAGGTCTAAGTTGATCAGCAACTCCCATTGCATCCAAAACCGTCCAACCATTCTTAGACAAAGTCAATGAAGTTCCTCCAGTCCTCAACGACTCCGCCTGCTCCAGCACCAACGATCGAACCCCCAGTCTTCGCACAAACAAACCATAACCATGTAATCAGGATATATAAGTAGTCAAAACTTTATACCATAGTTAAAAAAAAAAAAGGCGTATACCTGTGTAAGCAAACTGCGCAAGAGAGACCCGCGATTCCAGCTCCAACAATAACTACTTGTTCCTTCCTAATATCGGATACAGCGCTGACAATTGTTAAAGATACTGGTTTGGTTTTATTTCGGGTTCTTGCTGGTATTGAGAAAGAGTAACGGTTTAAGTGAGTATTAGTGGTATGTTGATGTAGAGATAATAAAGATGAAGAGATTGCAACCATTGTTGTGTTTTGTGATTGTGTTTTTTGGGTTGTTTCAGACAAGAAAAGTGCACAGGGCCGGTCCTGGGGAGATGATCGTAAAATGCGCTGCTAGATGTTTATAGTAAACAAACACGCTTATAAAGGATTGTCTTTCTTTTTTCCAACCTATTTAATATAATTTTTTTTTAAATGAGACTCACTATTTTTGTTATAATTTTTGTTAGTTGGTTTAAATCTCAAGATAAAAAATATTAATCATTTTTTATTAAGTGACTCATATAAATATAAAACGTAATTTTTTAATTAAAAAAAAAAAAAAAAAAAACAAAAAAAAAAAAACTACTCTTATTTTGATGCTCAGGGTATGTTTGGCACGGAGTGGTGTAAAACTTTTTGGAGCGATGAACGGTAAGCAATGAGCATTTTGATTTTTGCCAATCGTTTGACAAAAGAGCAATGAGCTTTCCTATTTTTTAAAAATACTCAATTTTTTAATACTTCTTTAAAAAGCTATGAACGATAAACAGGCTCATGATTACTACAACTCACATCTACTTTTTGCCAAACAAACCCATAATAACACAACATTCAATTTGGCGGCCATTCAATTTTGGTTGAATTTTGACTAAACAACATGAAGCCAAGATATGTGGGGTTTATTTGGTGACCATTCAATTTTGGTTGAATTTTGACTAAACAACATGGAGCCAAGATACGTCGGTTTATTCCCATACGTTAGGAATAGTGTCTGAGTTTTATTGTTATTGTGACTTTGTATTTTATTAAATTATTATTATATATACTAAAAGGCGGGAAAGAGAGAGAATAACAACCCGCACATTAAATGCAAACTTTGTCAACTTGACAAACAAATCCTTTGGTTCAAGGCTTCGTTGCAGCAGTTTTTTACATAGCTAATAATCTTTCGCAACTTAGCAAAAACAACCCCTGAGATTTAAATGTCGTTGCAAAGTAAGTCCTTTAAGCAATCCCGCTGCATCGCGCGGGTTTTCAACACTCGTTGTTACTAATTTTTAAGATGTACAATGTGTTTAACAGTATTGTAAAAATCTTCTTAGGCGGTCAACTAATCATCTAGGTGTTAGACGAAGACTTAGCGTTTAATTTTAGTCTACTCTGCCTTAATAATTAAATGGTCAAAAATCAGTCAAGATATCGAACAAAAATTAAAATTGAACAAAAGTAGGGCAAATTGGTCAACCCGGGTAATCCATTTTCAAAAGTTAAAATTAAGGTTTTTTTTAATACCTCGTGTTTTTTACAAAATCAGTCAAGACAACCATCTAAACACACCTCGAGAAGTGATTTTTGAAATTATATGTATAATATAGTTTTTGAAAATTGGAATCTTGTAAATATAAATGAAGTAAGAAATATAAATTTTTATATAAAAACGGGAATTTTTATAGAAAACGCGAGGTATATTGAAAAAACTCAATTTTAATTTTTGAAAATAGTTGACCCGCGTTGACCAATTTGGCTGATTTTTATTCGATTTGACGGATTTATGCACGATTTGACCGATTTTTATTATATTTGGTATCTTAACCGATTTTTGACCATCCAATTATTAAGGCCGACTAGACTAAAATCAAGCGCTAAGTTTCCGCCTAACGCCTAAATGCTGATTAATTGACCGCCTAAAACTATTTTTAGAACACTGTTTAACACATTGCACATCTTAAAAATTAGTAACAATAATTTAATTTATACTACCTTATAATGTATTTAGGACTTTCTAAAGAAGAAAGTCTTAATTTTTTAAGCCTACACGTCTTACTATAATTAGTAATTCATATAATTAAATTCTACACTATAATAATTGCATTATAATATACACTAATGACACATTAAATTTTAGTAATAAAATAGATGTCACAAACAAAGTTCAAATGAGTATAAGTATGGATATATATATTTGTATTGATATACTTTAAGGAAATTCAAATACGCATCTACTCTTTTTGAACTATCAAACGGGTAAACTGTCAAATACTAACTCTCATTGCATACTGCTCAAAGATCAAGGTACGAGAAAAACTGACATATTAGATACCGCTGCTGCTTTGCGCGGATACTATGCTAGTAAAATACAAAGTCATAATAACAATAAAACTCATACTGTTCAACCCTACATATCTTGGCTCCATGTTCTTCATTCAAAATTCAACCAAAATACTTTTCAAAAAACAATAATACGTGTTAGATTTTTTTCGTTTTGTGAATAACCATAACTAAAAGTGAACAATAACAAAATACTTTTCAAAAACCAAGGCATGCATTAATTAACTCGCGTAAAACACTTACATTTTTACACGAGTTATGACGTGGGCTAATTAGTCGGTTGTTATAACTTGTTTGTTGGACGTGAAATGTTCCTAGCCGTACACGTGTAACTCGTGCAACTCTCCCATTATTTTACATGAGTGGTCCAATTTCGTAAATCACCAAAAAGTAGTCTTGGTTTTGCATATACACCCTCTAACGGTCCTCTCACGTAATTTTCGCAAAAAACTAATAGTTGTATTCTCAATATAAAGATTCTTCATCTCCTTCATCCGATTCTTCTTTCTAATCTATAACCTGCAACTATTAGTCTTTGTGTTTTCGTCTAATTTTTATACGTTTTCATTCATTTTCTTACGTTTTATCCGTTTTCATCCTTTATACATTTTCATCCGTCTTTATACATTTACAAGTGTTTTATCCGTTTTTATCCATTTTTATACGTTTTCGTCCATTTTTCTTACGTATTCATCAGTTTTTATACGTTTTCATCTGTGTTTATATGTTTTTATCAGTTTTCAAACGTTTTCATTTTTTATATGATTTTGTCCAGGTTTATATGTTTTCTTACGTTTTCATCCATTTTGAAAAACGTAAGAAAACATATAAAACCGGACAAAACGTATAAAAACATATGAAAATGTAAAAAAAATTGGATGAAAATGTATAAAAATGAATGAAAACGGATGAACACAGATTAAAACGGATAAAACACAAGATGAAAACATATAAAACGGTAAAAGTGTATAAAAACGGACGAAAATATATAAAAACGGATGAAAACGTATAAAAATGGATGAAAAAGTAAAAAATGGATGAAAATAGATAAAAACGTAAGAAAACGAACAAAAACATATAAAGGCGGACAAAAACGCATGAAAATGTATGAAGATGTAAGAAAACGGGGGAAACCATATAAAACGGGATAAAATGTATGAAAATATAAGAAAACGTATTAAAATTGATAAAAACATATAAAAACGGATAAAAAAACATATGAAAACGTTAGAAAAACAGATAAAAATGTATGAAAACGTAAGAAAAACGTATAAAAACGGACGAAAACGTATAAAAGGGACGGAAACGTATAAAAACGGAGGAAAACGTATAAAAACGGACAAAAACGTGTGAAAACGTAAGAAAACGAGCAAAACGTATAAAAGCAGATGAAAACGTATAAAACAGACTAAAATGTATAAAACGTATGAAAAACTTTAAATTATTAACGACCATTATTATAAATGATAGACGATATAAAGGACCACGAGTGTTATTCTTTGCAAAGTTAGAGAGTGTACATGTGTTGAGTCAAATTCTGACTTAATTATCCTTCACAAGTATTTGAAACAATAAATTAGCCTAAGTTAAGGATAGCTGATCACATCAGAGATCCAACTCTCTCTCTCTGACAGAGCCAACACGTGAACCTATAGGTTCCCAAATACGTGTTAGGATTTAGCAAATCCAGTTATTAAAGTGTCGGTCACCTCAAATATAGGTAATCTGTTAATACAAATATCGTCATTAAACGTTATTTATACTTTTTATCTTTACCTAAGTTTTGTTAACGACAAAAGTAAATTTAATTTTTATAAAGCTTAAAGCTTGTCAAGTTTAATAGATATTAAAACAAGATTTTTCAAACAATATCTTCATCACTCAAGCATTTACATTGTGATTAATCATATCTTAATATGACTCTAACCATAACGTATGATAGTAGTTTTTAGAATGTTTTAGTTTCTTAAAAAACTAAACATTACTTATGTATTTGCATATTTCTAAAAATAGAAAAACAACACATGACATCATGTGATGCATCATGGAAATCATTAGAAGATTTTATTAGATATTTTGTGTAGATTTGGACTCTTCATATCTTACACAATCTTGCATAGATATGGTTGACTTTAGCAAGATCTTGATATCTTGCTGTCCGTATTAATCGGCGGCACCAAAAGTTATAACGGGCGAACCTTTTGGGGTCCGTGGTCCGCGGTGCTTGCTGATGGTTTTGGCTATAAATAGCAAAGCCAAACCAAGTAGTTTTTCATCCCTTTCTATCATACTCTCATACATATCTTCTCTATAACCTTTCTAACTCAGTTTCATATCATATTAGTGATCTCTTTTGTAGCAAAGAAGATCAAGTCACATTCAAGCTTCAACGAGAAGTTGGAAGTCTTGTTTGTTTAGTGTTGTATGATCTTGTGTTGATTCATACTTCATTGTTGTACTAAACCATCATAATCTTGTGAGTGTGAGTGGTTAGTATTTTAGTCCTCAAAATACATTGTGTGTGGGAGTGGTTGTACCCTTGGAAAGAACTCGACATCTAGCTTAGTGTCGGAAATAGTGTGTTTAAGTGTAAAGGTTTCTCCACCGGTGAAAGGAGCTTGTTGACTAGTGAAGTTAAACTCTCGAGTGTGAGACTCGGGGAGTGGAGTAGGGCAAGGAGAAAAAGTCCTTGTAGACCGAACCACTATAAACAACTTGTTGTGGTTTGATCATTTCTTTCCTTATTTACTCTTTACATATTGCTTACATATTTCATTAACATATCTAAGATCAATATCAATTGATCTTTCAATAAGTTTCAAAACAAAGTTTTTAATTGGTAAACTATTCAACCCCCCTTCTAGTTTTCTACAATTGGTATCAGAGCCTCGTTGCTCAAGAATTTCTAAAATAATTTGTATTTTATAAACTTGAAACGATCCATGGATTCGAAAACTTTAAAGAAGGGCAATCTATGCAAAGACCACCACTCTTTGAAACCAATGGATTTATCTATTGGAAAAACCGCTTTGAAACATATGTAAAATCAAAAGATATAGATCTTTGGTTTGTTATTGTTAAAGGAGATTTTAGTTCTACAACAAAGGATATTTCCATTGATGAACAAAAGAAATTAATTGCTAAAAATAATGAAGCTAAAATGATGCTTTATAATGCTTTACCTAGAAAAGAATATGAAAGAATTTTTATGTGTGAAACCGCCAAAGATATTTGGGAATCTTTGATTGTTACACATCAAGGTAATTCACAAGTCAAGGATAACAAAATTGATCTTCTTGTTCAACAATATGAACAATTTGTTATCCCCAAAGATGAAACCATTGATTGTGGCTTTGCTCGCTTTAATACTATTATTACATCACTTAAAGCACTTGATGAATCTTTTCGTAGTAAGAACTTTGTCAGAAATTTCTTAGAGCACTCCATCCGAAATGGAGAGCTAAAGTGACCGCTATTGAAGAATCAAAAGATCTCTCAAAAATGTCACTAGACGAGCTAATCGGTAACCTCAAAGTACATGAAATGGTGATGGAGAAAGATTCGGAGATCATCAAAGGAAAAAGGGAGAAGATCAAATCTGTTGCTCTAAAAGCAAAGGCGGAATCAAGTGATGATGACGAATCTTGCTCCAGTAGTGAAGATGAGGAGTATGCCATGGCCGTTAGAGACTTTAAAAAGTTCTTTAGAAGAAGAGGAAAGTTTGTAAGACAACCTCGAGAAGAAAAGAAGCCATTCCGAAAAGATCGGGATGACAAAAAGGGTAAAGGTGAAAGAAAGTGTTTTAGATGTGGTGATGCAAGTCATCTCATAGGAGAATGTCCCAAGCCACCTAAAAGCAAAACTCAACGAGCTTTTGTAAGTGGTGCTTGGAGTGATAGTGAAGATGATGAAGAGTCAAGCAAGGAGAGATCATCTAATGGCACATGACTCAAACGAGGTACATTCCGACTCTTCTTATTCTTCTATTGATGATGACACTTTGCAAAAACAATATAATCAATTGTGTGAGCTAAGTCTAAAAATCATAACTAAAAATAAATTTTAAAAAACTAAAAAGGAATTTTTAGAAAATGAAGTCTATGAGTTAAAAGAAAAAGCAAAACGACTAGAAAAGGGAAAAGCAAATGACGATGGATGCAAATCATGTCAAGAGCTTAATCTTGAAATAGAAAAACTAAAGCTCACACAAGATGTTCTAATCGAACATAATTCTAAATTTAAAAGGTTTAACAAAAACATCGCTTTTGCCGATGAAATAGTTAAAATACATAAAACACCAGGAGACATGAATGGGCTAGGATTTAATGAGTATTAATTCCAAAGAGTCAAAACAAAACGGCCGAAAAGACGAACATTTGTCAAAACTGGCAGTAGACAACACGGACCAGACGGACCCAAAATAAGGGTTCTGTTCTTGAAATGAAATGGTGGTGGGTACTTCAGCAGAGACGAATGTTTGTGATATGGACCGTAATGAATTTGTCAAAGTAACAAAGAAAACCAAGTATAGTGTTAAACTAAAACCAGCTGTTACATCGAGGTAGGACTTGCTAAAATGAATTTAGATCAAAACTACTCAACAACGATATAAAACACCTTTTTCCAAACGCCCCTTTCCTAAGAGCAACCACAACGTACAACCCAACTACCAACACAACGGTTGGAATCAAAACTTTCCTAGACCATATCAAACTCCAGATTACATGCCATGGAACTCTTACCCATCATTTCCATACATGAATCAAATAAATGGTATGTTTAACCCAAACAGACCCATGAGATATTGGGGACCAAATGGTTGAGTTATTTGCTTCTTAGGTATGCTTGAAAGTTGGATTGAAACCTGATGAGTGGATAAAAGATAGTGGATGCTCACGACACATGACGGGCAACAAAAGTCTCTTCTCATCATACCAAGAGTATGACGGAGGTAATGTCACTTTTGGTAGCAATCTCAAAGGCAAAATCATTGGCAAAGGTACGATCGCTCATAACTCCCTAACTATTGAAAATGTTGCTCATGTGGATAGGTTAGGATTTAATCTACTTAGTATTAGCCAATTATGTAATAAAAATTATAAAGTACTATTTGATGAAAATGGTAGTAAAATACTAAAAGACGGTATCACAATAGCTAAAGGAGTTAGGAAAAATAACATATACGTCATGAAAATAGATAAAACATCTAATGACAAACTTTGTCTAACAACGTTAGATGATAGCTCATCTCTTTGGCATAGACGCTTAGGTCACGCTAATATGAGACTTATACAAAACCTATCTTCAAAAGAGCTAGTTAGGAATTTACCAAAACTTAAATATGACCAACACTTTTGTGACGCTTGCAAAATTGGTAAACAAACCCATAGTAGTCATAAATCTAAAAATATGGTGTCCACATCTAAGTGTCTAGAATTATTGCATATGGACTTGTTTGGTCCATCCGCTATAAGAAGCTACGGAGGCAACTTATACACTTTGGTCATAGTAGATGATTACTCAAGGTTTACTTGGACGTTGTTTTGAAAACCAAAAATGAAGCTTTTGATAAATTTGAAATTCTTAGCAAGAAAATTCAAAATCAACTAGGTGTTAAAATTGTGTCGATCCGAACGGATCATGGTCGTGAATTTGACAACGAAACTCAATTTGGAAACTTTTGTGATACAAATGGTATAACACATAACTTTTCGGCTCCACGAACACCTCAATCAAATGGAGTAGTAGAACGTAAAAATAGAACAATTCAAGAAATGAGTAGAACAATGCTTAATGAACAAAACATTCCTCAAAAGTTTTGGTGTAACGCCGTTGACACTTCTACATATATTTTGAATAGAGTCTTAATACGTCATTTCTTAAACAAAACACCATATGAGCTTTATAAAGGTAAAAGCCAACTTTAGGATATTTTAGAGTTTTTGGATGTAAATGCTTCATTCTTAATACTAAAGATTATCTCACCAAGTTTGACCCAAAGTCTTATGAAGGTGTATTTCTTGGTTATTCTCAAACTAGTAAAGCTTACATTGTCTTAAACAAAGAAACAATGATAGTCGAGGAATCGTTGAACATAACATTCGATGAAAGTCCACCTCCCTCTAAGACATCACCTTTGGTAGATGATGACTTAGTTGAAAGTCAAATGATAGAAAGTCAAGAAATAATTAAAAATGACAAGGAAGATGAACCATTAAATAAAGAGATTATAAACATCAAAGAATCTAAAAGTCATCCTTTAGAAAAGGTCATAGGACAACTTAATCAAAGAACCTTAAGGTCACAAGCCCAAAATCAAAGTAATTATTTTTGTTTTGTATCCACCATTGAACCGAAAAACATAAATGAAGCAATAAAAGATGAACCATGGGTAATTTCCATGCAAGAAGAGTTAAACCAATTGTTAGAAATGATGTTTGGAAATTAGTTCCAAAACCTAAAGATCAAACTATAATTGGAACGAAATGGGTTTTTCAAAATAAAATGGATGAAAATGGTGTAGTATCTAGAAACAAAGCTAGGCTTATTGCACAAGGTTATAATCAACAAGAAGGGATTGATTATGATGAAACTTATGCACCGGTAGCTAGACTCGAATCTATTAGAATATTACTTGCTTATGCATGTGCTTATGACTTTAAATTATTTCAAATGGATGTTAAAAGTGCATTTCTTAATGGGTTTATTAACGAAGAAGTATATGTTGCTCAACCTCCCGGTTTTGCCGACTTTGAGAAACCACATCATGTCTTCAAACTCAAGAAAGCATTATACGGTCTTAAGCAAGCACCAAAAGCTTGGTACGACCGACTTAAGACTTTTCTTGTTGATAACAAATGTACTATGGGATTAGTAGATAATACTCTTTTTACCAAGAAAAAGGAGTCACATATTATCATTGTTCAAGTATACGTTGATGACATCATATTCGGATCAACTTGTCAAGAGCTATGTGATGATTTTTCTAAAATCATGTACGACGAGTTTGAAATGAGTATGATGGGTGAATTAAACTTCTTTCTAGGACTTCAAATTAAACAACTAGATGATGGCATATTCTTTAACCAATCTAAATATATAAAAGACATGCTTAAGAAATTTGGTCTTGAAGATTCCAAACCAACTAAGACACCCATGTCCTCGGACACTCCTCGGACACTAAACTCACCAAGGATGATGAAGGTGAATCCGTAGATAACACTAAATATAGAGGAATGATTGGTAGCCTACTCTATCTTACGGCTAGTAGACCCGACATTATGTTTAGTGTTTGTCTATGTGATCGCTTTCAAGAAAACCCAAAGGCATCACACTTAGAAGCCTTAAAAAGGATTTTTAGATACATTAAGGGAACAACGTGTTTAGGATTATGGTATCCCAAAGGAACGGGTGTAGAAACCATAGTGTATGCCGACTCGAATCATGCCGGTGACTATGTCGATAGAAAAGTACAAGTGGTATTTGCACTTTTGTTGGACATTGTCTCACCTCATGGTTTGCAAAGAAGCAAACGGCTTTAGCCATCTCAACTACTGAAGCCAAGTACGCCTCACCGAAAAGCATGTCAACTAGCTCTTTGGATGAAGAAAGCTCTCGTAGATTACGGAATTCATCTCAACGACATTGTTATACTTTGCGACAACAAAGGAGCCATCGATGTCAGCAAGAATCCCGTTCAACACGCTCGTACAAAGCATATTGAAATCCGTCATCACTTTCTTCGCGATAATGTTCAAAAAGGAAACATCTCAATCGAGAAAGTATCATCCGAAGACAACATTGCCGACATCCTAACTAAGCCTCTCAAACGAGAACCATTAAATATTCTTAGACTTGGTTTAGGGTTAATGGAACCAAACATGTAGGATAAACATAGCCTAAACCTTGGAACAAACAAAACAAAACAATTTTGTTTTGAATATGCTACTGTAGCCACGGCACCAAATGACAACACGGACGGAACCAAAAATATGGTGCCGTCCGGTCCGTGGTGACAGCAGCTACAAAAATAATGCCTACAAAACATCTTTTTCCTCAAAACCCACTTTACCAAAACTTGTAAACATTAGACCTAACTCATTATTGACACCTTCTCACCCACTAATCACTGGAGATAACATCATTGTAAGTATCCTAACTACATTTTATCTCTTAATTCCGAGTCTAGGATTCTAATTTATGCACAAAATCACTACATGGGGTTTGTATATATTCTTATATAAAACATGGATTCAATTGGCAAATTGCATAACTAGTCATTGAAATTAGGTACTACATTATCATATTGCATAAACAAATCATGCTTCCCACTAATCAATAGATAATGACTATAAGGCCTTATTCAAATAACCAAACACCCCATGTCAAAATTTTTGAAAAGCTTCTCACTTGTAGGAAAACAATTTTTCATTGTTAATACAAATTGAAACGTTAAATTTTCATCACTTGCATGCTCTTGAATACTAAAGGTATTGCATAACTAATATGCATTCCGGGTATATTCAAATGAAGCCACATTGAATTAGGAGCATTTGGCTTATCTCATGGTATTTGCCAAACACCCCACTAAAACCATTTTTGTGCATAAAATGAGTCGAGATAACCGCAACTCCAAATCGTTTTCATATAGGAACACACTAGAACCAAAACGTTAAAGTTTATTCTCATTTTTAACATGTTAATTCTTGCTCCTAGGAATAACCATGGTAGCCGCAAGATTCTATGATCACAAGATACCCTTAGCTACATTCCTAAACATTACAAAGCCAAGGGACTCACCAAGGAACAAGTCGAAATCTTTAAGAGTTTAGAAACTAGGTACTTCCATGAGGGTAGAACCATTCACCCTTCTTTTATTGAAAATACCAATCTCCGTGAAGAGCTAGCCGCTATTTAATTCAATTGTCTCCTTGACATCGATGAACCTATTTGTCCTAGGTTTGTGTTAGAGTTTTATGCTAGTGTCACCGGTTTCATTGACGAAGATGATGAGTTTAGCCTTAGGTTTAAGATCAATCAAAACGACAACACCATCTCCTTAACCAACTTTGCTCAAGTGCTAGGAATTCCCAACCGAGGGAGATGTGTCTACTCGGATAAGTGGTCACTCACCATCCTTGATGCAATCAATGACCGCTCTCTTCCCTACCAAACACCTTTAGCAAATAAGGATGTTGGTATGTGCTAAAACACATACCTTTTCTTTATCAAAACTGACCCAAAACAACCAAGAAAGAGCCGTTTATTGCTAATATTTGTGGTTTTCTTGAGTTTGTGCTTGTGCAGGTACGGATATGTAAAAACACGCAAAAAGGAACCAAATCAGACGTAAATCCGAGCACGGGAGATCAAGAGAGCTTAAGCCGAGCCGGAAAAATTGAGCATTTATGAGGATTTTATTCTCCGAGGATGATTTTTGGAAGATTTAATCAAGTTAGAAGAATTGGCAAAAATGGCCCCTCAACTTTGAGTTTTTGACAGAAATGGCCCCTGAAGATTCAAATGTTGCAAATTCAGCCTTGGTTTATTTGAAGAATGACAAAATCAGTCCTTGGAAGATGATTTCAGATTTACATGTTTGGTCCTTGGATTTTCAGCCTTTGCATATTTGGTCCCTATGGTTACTCTTGGATAAATCCACTAGTCCAAATCCATGTCCATTATCCATTTCACATAGCCACGGCCCAATTCAAAATCCTATAACCCGGTCCATTAAACCAATTACCCGATTTCCCATTTAACCCAAACCAACCCACAATCAAATTATAATAAATAAATCCAAACGCGCCCTTCTTCCCCAAACCAAACACCCAGTTACCCATTCACCATTTTACCACCCGTTTTTAACCAATTACCCACACCCAAACATCAAACCTCGTACTAGCATCTTATCAACCTTCTAGAACCACTGACTTGTCAGGATAGCTGCTTACGTGGACAGTTGTAGCTATATCATTGGCCGAAACACCTCATCAAAGGATTTGGAGCTCTCTGATTGGTTAAGGTGACCCTGGTATCTCTACCACTTTCTTCCCCAAGGACTAATGAATTCGGGGACGAGTCAAGCTAGCGACTCGGTGATCAAAAACAGTAGCGCTTCGTGGGAGGCACCCCATGCTTATCCATCTATCTTCTTTCTATTTTCTAATAAGTGACGCGAAGGGTCTCGCCTTCTTCGATTTCTCGTGTTTGGTTGTTTGTGATGTTGTGTTCAGGATTTTTCCGATATGAAGACTCTCGTGCTCGAAGTTTGTCTTTTCTCCACTCGAGTTTCATGATCGTTGCTGATGGAAATTCGATATCCTAATCTTATCGACTAACGTTTATCTTTGAGCATACTTAATAAACGGCTTTTAGATTTTCGTTGATACCCTTGCTTTAAACATTGAGGACAATGTTTCGTTCTAGTCTGGGGTAGGGTAATCTTCGATTTGATTTGACCGCACTTGCTTATTTTTGTCATGTACTCTCGCAACCCCGTTTTTCCTTAGAAAATGAAAAATTGTGCAAAAATGAGCAAAATTTAAAATTTTTTGTAAGCTTTTGTTAAGTCTTTTTGATTGAAAAGTTTGCTAGTCTCTTAGACAAGAAGCTATAAAATGCGAATTCTAGCTCACAAGGCCAAGATTTTGCAAGTTTCCCTGAGTGACTTTAAATATGCATGACTTAATTTCATTAGACGAAGCATTTGCTAAGTTAATATATGTTTTGACACCTTGTTGACTTTCCGCTGGTGAGAGTAGGAATAGAATTCTGACTTGACCGGGCGTGTTGAGCCCTAGCTTGTTCCCTTAACCATAGATAATCTAAAAATTATCGGCTAAGCATCTACGGATCTCATTATTTGGGATTTTAAATTTGCAGAGATCGAGAAATGATAGAGTTACTTATGAGTTTAGATGCTAAACGTGGAGTAGTTGGTTCTCTTTAGAGCCCATCGAAGGTACTTATGGCTTTTTGTTCCCACAAAATTGTTTCACCCCATATCTGTCCAATAATAATTAGAGATGTTGAGTTTTTGGCGATAGTTAGTTCTTTATCTTCTTAAAAGAATTTTTGTTTTAAAAATTGGGTACACATCAAGGATCCGTAATAAATAAGAAATCAGTGATAAGTGAAATGTAATAAGTAAAGTTATGAGTCTGCTCGAGATCGGACCCTTGGATCTTTAGCCAAGATTGAGTGAGGTCTTAGCCTAGCCAGCCGGGATCCTCATTTCATGAAGCCTATAGTCTTGGAATTACCCCGCTGAAGCTCAGTAGTTCATAGCTCATACACGTAAAAGTCTAAGTTCTATTTCAAATAAAAAAAAAATGTTGAAAAATGAAAATGAAAAATCAAAAGTATAAGTTAATAAAAATTCCTTGATGTGGACCTCATTTTTACGACAATGGTTCTTGAGAGAAGGCGGATAACTAACTATCGACTTAACTTTGTATCTTTATCGGAATAAAAACCTATCGAAACGAGAATTTGAAGAAATTCATTTCTCACAAAAATAAAAAAATCTAGAGGAAAATAGGAAAATAGGAACAAGAAGTAATTACACAAGTAACTTCCATGGGTAGTGTTAGCATCTAGAGTCATATTTAACAATGATTTCGGTTTTACGCTTAGTTTGGGACTTGTGAAAAATCAGGAACGATGTATTCTATCCATATGGTCACTTCACGCTGTGTTGTGTTTTCTACTCCGTCATCCTAACGTGTCGTTTGAAAAATGCTGGAGTTATTGATCGACATGAAAGTTCAACAAACCGTCATTCATAACCGGAATGTGCTTA
Organism: Chrysanthemum makinoi; assembly: GCA_910596185.1. Lineage (NCBI taxonomy): Eukaryota > Viridiplantae > Streptophyta > Magnoliopsida > Asterales > Asteraceae > Chrysanthemum > Chrysanthemum makinoi. The sequence continues at coordinate 245,437,445 of OU343222.1, read as the reverse complement.
ACCGTAATATCTATACATGTGAATTAAAAGGTAAACGGGGCATTTTTAGAATTAAGGCTTTCTTAATCTCTTTTGAGGAATCTTTGCTACTTCTTCATAGGTTTAGTAGAAAGAGATTGAAATCCTTGGTTTTAGAAGCGTGAGTTGATTGCATTGTGTGAGGACACGACAATGGTTTCGTCTGGGGCATTTTGGTATGTGCTAAAACACATACCTTTTCTTTATCAAAACTGACCCAAAACAACCAAGAAAGAGCCGTTTATTGCTAATATTTGTGGTTTTCTTGAGTTTGTGCTTGTGCAGGTACGGATATGTAAAAACACGCAAAAAGGAACCAAATCAGACGTAAATCCGAGCACGGGAGATCAAGAGAGCTTAAGCCGACCCGAAAGATCAAAATTGAGCATTTATGAGGATTTTATTCTCCGAGGATGATTTTTGGAAGATTTAATCAAGTTAGAAGAATTGGCAAAAATGGCCCCTCAACTTTGAGTTTTTGACAGAAATGGCCCCTGAAGATTCAAATGTTGCAAATTCAGCCTTGGTTTATTTGAAGAATGACAAAATTAGTCCTTGGAAGATGATTTCAGATTTACATGTTTGGTCCTTGGATTTTCAGCCTTTGCATATTTGGTCCCTATGGTTACTCTTGGATAAATCCACTAGTCCAAATCCATGTCCATTATCCATTTCACATAGCCACGGCCCAATTCAAAATCCTATAACCCGGTCCATTAAACCAATTACCCGATTTCCCATTTAACCCGAACCAACCCACAATCAAATTATAATAAATAAATCCAAACGCGCCCTTCTTCCCCAAACCAAACACCCAGTTACCCATTCACCATTTTACCACCCGTTTTTAACCAATTACCCACACCCAAACATCAAACCTCGTACTAGCATCTTATCAACCTTCTAGAACCACTGACTTGTCAGGATAGCTGCTTACGTGGACAGTTGTAGCTATATCATTGGCCGAAACACCTCATCAAAGGATTTGGAGCTCTCTGATTGGTTAAGGTGACAATGGATTGATTGTGTGGCTCAAAATTGCTTCTAGGCTCTTCCAATGAAGGATCCAAGACCTGCTCAAGGCTATAAATAGACCTCTTGGCTCACAAAGGATTTCGTGCAATCCTTTAGTTTTCATTAAGCTTATTATTATTGTATTTCAATAGTTTTTTAAATGTTTTCTTAAGCTTTCATTGTATTCTCAGTTTCTTGTAATCCCTTTTTCAGTTTTAATAAAAGTTCCAAGTTTTTAGATTTAACTTTGCATTTCTTATTTAAAGTAATCAATAAGCTTATTTGAATAATGGAGTAGGCTCATTTCAGCTTATTATAGCTTTATTGAGCTTATATTGCACCCTCATTTTCTTTTCATTCACTTACATTCACAAAAATAATCGGTCAACGAAAGTCAACTGTGGTGGTGATCTTGGTTCTAAATGGATAAGGGTTGATTGTTATGATGGATCTGGGTTGATGTGATGTTATATGGGTTAGGTTAGTGGTACTTTAGCTGGTTGCAAGCCATAGTGGCTGGGATTCTTGTAAGTGTAATATTGATCTCATATTCTAGCTTATTGAACAGTGGTAGTATAATATCTATTAGATCTGTTTCAATCTTGTTATTTGCTGTCTTATTAGCTCTATTTCAGTATTTTAAATCTGTTTTGATGATTAGCATAGGGTGTTATTGTGTTTAGGCTAGAATTCATTGCATTTACTATCATATAGGAGTGTTTGGATTAAAGCTTAAAACTGTTTTAGAGGTCAAAATAATGGAGTAGATCAGTTGAGTTAGGTCTACTATAGTGGATTGATCTCATATCTGTCCTTGTTTTTCAACAATTTGCAGTCTAAGTCAAAATTGCTTGTACACTAATCTTATTTGCAAATCTGTTAAAACCAGTTACTAAAATCATTTCACATAGATGTAGAACTTGATTAGCTAGCTTGCTAAAGTTTCATTTCATCATATTTAATCTTAATCAGTCCAACATTTGCTTCTAAATCTCACCAAAGTCAAACTTTACATCCTGTTTTCAAAAGTCAAAACTCATCAAACCAGTTTTTGCAAAACTTTCTAGATTTTTCATGGACTCAATTCTGGTTTAAATCAAGTGAAATTCTGGATTAAATAACTTCAATTGGTCAAGAATTCAAATCTTATTTTTGTCAAATTTTTGGACATTATCTTAATCACTCAATCAGCTGTTCAATAAGCTCAATCTGCCCTGTTCACACTCAGTATGTACTGAGTGTGAAACAGGTAACTTGCAACCATTGCATTGAACTCAATTCAGAGAGTTAGAGTCTGTAACTTGGTCTAGTTGTAGCTTGCCAGGTGTTCTTTAGGACTGCACATTTGATTTTTAGCTTGGCTTTTCTGATAAGCTTGAGATTAAGCTCAAACTAGGGTCCCAGTTCACTGTTTGCTGTTTAAAATCAGTTAGCTTATACCTTGTTGGACTGCTTATTTGAGATTAGGAGTAGCTATATTTAGTTGATTTTAGCTTAATTCAGTATAATCTAGCTTAAGTAGAAGTTTGGTGGTTTAATTTGTTGATTAGCTTATTTAAAAGTAGCTTATTTCATAGCAGTTTACACTACAGCCTTCATATTTCACACATAAGCTATAGATTTTATATTTTTCATAGATTTAGATTAATAATTTAGAATTTTCCTGAGTTTTTCATAATTTTTGGTCATTGTTAGCTATTTTTCTCAATTTAAAATAGTTTTTAGTCAATTTTAAATAGCTTTTATTGCAAATAATTAAGAAAAAGTTCAAAAAAATAATTTTTCAATTTTATCAGTTTTAGAAAAATATAAAAAGCATAAAATTTTTTTTTCTTATTTTTCCCCTTTTATTTGGTATTTTTTACAATTTAAATTAGATTAAAATAGTTTAAAATTAGTAGAAAATAGGAAATTAATCAGAAAAATAAAAAAAATAGTTTTGAAAAGTCTCTTATGGCATTTTAGATTTTATAAAAATAGTTTCACATTTTTCTCCTTAATTTTTATATTTTTAGTATTTTAAATTAGTTTTAAAGGTTAAAAATTAGTTTTTAATTTTAAATAAATCCAGAAAAATCCAAAAAAATAGTTTTAATTCTAAAATAGTTTTCAAATATCATTTCTAGAGTAAAAATAATTTTAGGCATTTTTAGGATATAGACATAGTTGCATTTTATTTACGTTTCGTTAATTACGTTTTAGTAATCTTGCACTTAGGATTTCCCGTATAATAGATTCCCTTAATTACTTTCCCTATTCCCGTAGTTTAATAAAATCAAAATCAAACAAATCAAAACATCGAGCATTAAATTCCAAACCAAGAACGACGTTGGCAATTCACGCCTCGTTGGGAAACGATTCGGGTTGACTAATCCGTTTCAACGATCACACACGGGATTTGATTTATTATTCTTTTTCCTAAAGGAATTTGAATCTATCTTCGTGATTATTTTTGATATCGATATTGAGGTTTTATCCACACACACACCCTTAAGCCTTCATTATCAGAGAATCAGTGTCTTAATCGTTTTAAGTTTCTTACGGTTAGTCATTCACAAGTGGCTAGCTTGTGTGAGTAAGCTGTTTTGGTCGGTCACTTGAGAATCAAATTTTGGCGCCGCGCCGGAGGTTGTGTCACGATAATATCGTTTGAGGTTTGACGATTAGTGACTCGAGATCCTTCATTCGTGAAGTTACTATTTTTCTATAAAATAAAAAAGTAAAAAATATTTTCCTTTTTCTTTTGTATATATATATATCAGATTAAAAATACAAAAAGATTTTCTCTTGTGTTTTTGCTAATAAATAGAAGACACCAATTATATAACATTCTCAACGGAGGTGTTATCATTAATAAGTTCCCGAACTAAAGATCAAAACTTGCCTTTGTGTCGCTTGTGGATTTATTTATTTATATCGGATAAACAAACTGTGTGGTGGGTATAAGGACGGCCCGACATTAAATTGCGGCTGTAAAGAAGCGGGTTTTAATAAGCTTCGCTACGACCTAAAAAGCTTCTCTGCTCGCTTGTGCGTTTGTCTTATAGAGGTGATTTATTCACTTGGGATTATTGGTTAAGTTCACTGTGTTTTCGAATACCGTTCGTTTTAATTGCCTTGGTTTTGAAAGTGCATGCGCACTCGTTCTAATAACTACAGACTGATACGTGAAGCCGCTACAATTCCGTGAAGGCGAAATAGACGTGCTCCATTAGTCGAACCCGAGATTCGAACTAATCAAACCCCACCCATCATCGAAATGGCGGAGGACAACCGATCTATGCTAGAGCAACTCCAAGCACCCATCGAGGGTTATGGAGAAGCCATCGTCGTCCCCGCAATCGTTGCCCTATAACTTTGAGCTTAAAAACGGATTGATAAATTTGGTTTCGTCAAGCCAATTTTACGGATTCGAGAGAGACGATCCTCACTCTCATATCCGACGATTCAACAAGCTCACGTCTACGATCAAGTACCGTAACGTTCCGGAAGAGGCTATCAAGCTACTCCTCTTCCCATTTTCACTCGAGGGGGCCGCCCGGATTTGGCTCGAAAAACTACCCCTCGATCGATAACCACATGGGAGAATTTAGTATCAAAATTCGTGAACGAATTCTTCCCACCGTCCAAAACAACAAGCCTTAAAAATGAAATAACAAAATTCACACAAAGATTTGATGAATCATTTAGTGAGGCATGGGACCGATTCAAAGATTTGCTTAGGCAATGTCCCCATCATGGTTTTTCGGAGTTGCACCAACTTGATACGTTTTATAACGGTTTGAATGAGACTGATCAAGACTCTCTCAATGCCGCCGCTGGTGGTAATTTGTTGACCCGATCAACGAGAGATGCCTTGTCCATTATTGAGAACAAATCTAAAGTTCGTACATCACGTAGCAAATCGGTTGTGCCGAGTGAATGATACAGCATCGTCCTCGTCTCACGGAAATACGTCTAGCACCGATGCTAAGATTGATAAGCTTACGGATATGATCCAGGCTTTGGTTAAGATTAATTCTTCTCCACCCGCTCAAGTCAAAGCGGTGGAAACGACTTGTACTACTTGTGGTGGCCCGCATGCCTACTACAATTGTACCGCCACCGATGGACATCCTTTCGATGCTAATGCCGTAACCGGAGGTAACCAATACCGTTCTCAAGTTGAACCAAACCCTCTTGTTAGTAATCAAATGGTACCTCCGGGATTTTCTCCATCGAACAATCAGAATCGTTTTAATCAGAATCAAGTTCGTGGACCAAATGTTCAAAACCAATTCAAAGCTCCACCAAATCAATACCCGAATCAAGGAGTCAATTACAATCAAGGATATCAAGCTTCAAGCTATCAAGCTCCGCCTTTGCCCTCTAATGAATTCTCGAATTACGTTCAACACAATAATGCTACCATCCAAACCATGAGAACCCAGATTTCAAGTTTGAGAAACGAGTTTCAATCTTCATTAACTAGACAAAGCAATGAGTTTAGGAACGAAATTCGACTTCAGAACAACAAATTGGATGCTTCGCAGAATAAACTTGAAAGTATGTTGAATGCGGTTTTGTGCCAAATGAGTCAACCCTCGGGTTCCGGTTCTCTCCCAAGTAACACAATTCCAAACCCGAAGGGAGAAATGAAATCCGTTTCCATTCGAGATGATGGGCCCTCGATGACTACTTCTTCTCCGGTGAGGAATGTAGCACGAGAGACCGAGGTGACAAAGGACCCGTTAATTCCTCTTGATAATGGAAAAGCCAACTACGTCCAACCTCTGGTTGCCCAAGTTCCTTCTATCTCTGTCATAATGCCGAGTTCTAACCTTACACCGTGCAAATCTGTTCAATCACGGTTCGACAAAATGAAAGTTGTTTTCGGAACGAAGTTCAAACTTACGACTGATATGATTAAAGCTGCTGAAATGATTTATGAAGAGAAATTGGAACAAATTTCAAAGATTTCACCTGAGCCTACACCGTTTAATTCTTCCTCAAACCAAGCTCCCGAGAAGCTTGGTGATCCCAGGAAATTTCTCCTTCCTTGCGCCTTAAATGATATTAAGGAATGTAATGCCCTAACTGATTCAGGTGCAAGCATAAGTCTCATGCCTCTTGCGATATATCATGAGCTTGGATTGAAGACTCTTATACCGACTCGTATGACTATCGAATTAGCTAATCGAACAATTGCTCACACGGTTGGTGTAGTCAACGATGTTATGGTACGAGTGGATAAATTCCATTTTCGTGGATTTCACCGTAGTTGATATAGAGGTCGATGCCCAAGTCCCTCTCACTTTAGGAAGACCATTCTTGAGAACCGCGAAAGTCATTGTGGATCATTACCAAGGAACGTTGACGATCAGAAAAGGAAATGAAAAAATAGTGTTCTATGCCGAAAAAACGTCAAAACCTCCACCCGATGATCATTCGATTCATAGCATCGATGTGATTGATTTCTCTGAAGAAAGTGGCAATCCCACTTTACCGTCTAATCCGATTATGACCGACTCTTTCCCGTCTCTCACTACGGAAAGTGACCCTAGTTGGGAAGAGATCGAGGCCTTTCTTAATGATGATTCAGTTCCCGTTGAGATTGATGATGCTACTTTTGACCCGGAGGGGACATTCTTTTCTTGAAAAATTGCTATATAACGAGCCATCTTCTTACCCCCCTCCGGACGATCCGGATGATGTTGATAAGTTGAAGAAAGTTGAGCCTAAAACGTCTCGAATTGATCTTTCAAGGTTTACGATCAAGAATATGTCGACAATACAAGCTGAACGAAAAAAGAAACAAGAAATGGAGTCTACAACAGTAGTGGTGGAAACTGCTAGCTCTAAGAGCACACCACTTGTCCCACCTCCGATTTCTAAGAAAATCAACCTTCCTTTGAGTGGCAATCCCACTCCTTTTTCTGAAATCATGGAACCTTCTTTTGAGACATCTTTCAATCCAGAATCTTTTAAGACATTCACGAATCCCTTGTTTGAATTTGATTCTGAATATACTCAAAATTTTGAAAATCAACTCTTTGACGAAGAAAGTGAGGAGTTCACCGATGAACTTGCTCCTACCGACTCGATTTTCTCTGAAGAGAAAGAAGAATACGATGATCCGTTTTTTCCAAAGAAAGATAAGGAAGTGAAGTTGTCGACAGATGAACTTATTGATCCCGAGGTCCAATATTATTTTTTAGCCGAGAGTGAATCCTCTCCTCGTGAGGATTTTCACATAGATGACACTTTGATCTCCTTCCTCTCTGAAGACAAGATTTTCAACCCTGGGATACGCGTTGATGAGTTTTATGCTAAATATGTTATTCGAGATAAGGATCCTCTCTTGGATGCCTTCGTTGATGAGCCTTTGAAATACACCTTTCTATACCATGAGCTCCCGTCTTTCTTGGAGTATTCTCTTATCGATCCTTCATCCCTTCGTCCGCCCGCAAAACCGCCGGATGATGGATCGATCTTTCACATGCCTTATGTGAGTTTGGGAGGAGTCATTCTTTATGTGCTTGAGCCCGACATTTTCTCCCAACCCACCCAGTCTCATTCTTTCGGGAATGAGGACACCGTTTTTGACCCTGGTATCTCTACCACTTTCTTCCCCAAGGACAAATGAATTCGGGGACGAGTCAGGCTAGCGACTCGGTGATCAAAAACAGTAGCGCTTCGTGGGAGGCACCCCATGCTTATCCATCTATCTTCTTTCTATTTTCTAATAAGTGACGCGAAGGGGTCTGCCTCTTCGATTTCTCGTGTTTGGTTGTTTGTGATGTTGTGTTCAGGATTTTTCCGATATGAAGACTCTCGTGCTCGAAGTTTGTCTTTTCTCCACTCGAGTTTCATGATCGTTGCTGATGGAAATCCGATTTCCTAAACTTATCGACTAACGTTTATCTTTGAGCATACTTAATAAACGGCTTTTAGATTTTCGTTGATACCCTTGCTTTAAACATTGAGGACAATGTTTCGTTCTAGTCTGGGGTAGGGTAATCTTCGATTTGATTTGACCGCACTTGCTTATTTTTGTCATGTACTCTCGCAACCCCGTTTTTCCTTAGAAAATGAAAAATTGTGCAAAAATGAGCAAAATTTAAAATTTTTGTAAGCTTTTGTTAAGTCTTTTTGATTGAAAAGTTTGCTAGTCTCTTAGACAAGAAGCTATAAAATGCGAATTCTAGCTCACAAGGCCAAGATTTTGCAAGTTTCCCTGAGTGACTTTAAATATGCATGACTTAATTTCATTAGACGAAGCATTTGCTAAGTTAATATATGTTTTGACACCTTGTTGACTTTCCGCTGGTGAGAGTAGGAATAGAATTCTGACTTGACAGGGCGTGTTGAGCCCTAGCTTGTTCCCTTAACCATAGATAATCTAAAAATTATCGGCTAAGCATCTGCGGATCTCATTATTTGGGATTTTAAATTTGCAGAGATCGAGAAATGATAGAGTTACTTATGAGTTTAGATGCTAAACGTGGAGTAGTTGGTTCTCTTTAGAGCCCATCGAAGGTACTTATGGCTTTTTGTTCCCACAAAATTGTTTCACCCCATATCTGTCCAATAATAATTAGAGATGTTGAGTTTTTGGCGATAGTTAGTTCTTTATCTTCTTAAAAGAATTTTTGTTTTAAAAATTGGGTACACATCAAGGATCCGTAATAAATAAGAAATCAGTGATAAGTGAAATGTAATAAGTAAAGTTATGAGCTGCGGTGTCGAGATCGGACCCTTGGATCTTTAGCCGGGATTGAGTGAGGTCTTAGCCTAGCCAGCCGGGATCCTCATTTCATGAAGCCTATAGTCTTGGAATTACCCCGTGAAGCTCCGTAGTTCATAGCTCATACACGTAAAAGTCTAAGTTCTATTTCAAATAAAAAAAAAATGTTGAAAAATGAAAATGAAAAATCAAAAGTATAAGTTAATAAAAATTCCTTGATGTGGACCTCATTTTTACGACAATGGTTCTTGAGAGAAGGCGGATAACTAACTATCGACTTAACTTTGTATCTTTATCGGAATAAAAACCTATCGAAACGAGAATTTGAAGAAATTCATTTCTCACAAAAATAAAAAATCTAGAGGAAAATAGGAAAATGGGAACAAGAAGTAATTACACAAGTAACTTCCATGGGTAGTGTTAGCATCTAGAATCATATTTAACAATGATTTCGGTTTTACGCTTAGTTTGGGACTTGTGAAAATCAGGGACGATGTATTCTATCCGTATGGTCACTTCACGCTGTGTTGTGTTTTCTACTCCGTGATCCTAACGTGTCGTTTGAAAAATGCTGGAGTTATTGATCGACATGAAAGTTCAACAAACTGTCGTTCATAACCGGAATGTGCTTAACCGTAATATCTATACATGTGAATTAAAAGGTAAACGGGGCGTTTTAGAATTAAGGCTTTCTTAATCTCTTTTGAGGAATCTTTGCTACTTCTTCATAGGTTTAGTAGAAAGAGATTGAAATCCTTGGTTTTAGAAGCGTGAGTTGATTGCATTGTGTGAGGACACGACAATGGTCTCGTCTGGGGTATTTTGGTATGTGCTAAAACACATACCTTTTCATTATCAAAACTGACCCAAACTAACCAAGAAAGAGCCGTTTATTGCTAATATTTGTGGTTTTCTTGAGTTTGTGCTTGTGCAGGTACGGATATGTAAAAACACGCAAAAAGGAGCCAAATCAGACGTAAATCCGAGCACGAGAGATCAAGAGAGCTTAAGCCGACCCGAAGATCAAATTGAGCATTTATGAGGATTTTATTCTCCGAGGATGATTTTTGGAAGATTTAATCAAGTTAGAAGAATTGGCAAAAATGGCCCCTCAACTTTGAGTTTTTGGCAAAATGGCCAAGATTCAAATGTTGCAAATTCAACCTTGGTTTATTTGAAGAATGACAAAATCAGTCCTTGGAAGATGATTTCAGATTTACATGTTTGGTCCTTGGATTTTCAGCCTTTGACATATTGGTCCCTATGGTTACTCTTGGATAAATCCACTAGTCCAAATCCATGTCCATTATCCATTTCACATAGCCACGGCCCAATTCAAAATCCTATAACCCGGTCCATTAAACCAATTACCCGATTTCCCATTTAACCCGAACCAACCCACAATCAAATTATAAATAAATAACCAAACGCGCCCTTCTTCTTTCCCCAAACCAAACACCAGTACCCATTCACCATTTTACCACCCGCTTTAACCAATTACCCACACCCAAACATCAAACCTCGTACTAAGGATCTTATCCATCTTCTAGAACCTCTGAGTTGTCGATAGCGCTACGTGGACAATTGTAGCTATATCATTGGCCGAAACACCTCATCAAAGGATTTGGAGCTCTCTGATTGGTTAAGGTGACAATGGATTGATTGTGTGGCTCAAAATTGCTTCTAGGCTCTTCCAATGAAGGATCCAAGACCTGCTCAAGGCTATAAATAGACCTCTTGGCTCACAAAGGATTTCGTGCAATCCTTTAGTTTTCATTAAGCTTATTATTATTGTATTTCAATAGTTTTTTAAATGTTTTCTTAAGCTTTCATTGTATTCTCAGTTTCTTGTAATCCCTTTTTCAGTTTTAATAAAAGTTCCAAGTTTTTAGATTTAACTTTGCATTTCTTATTTAAAGTAATCAATAAGTCGAGTAGGCTCATTTCAGCTTATTATAGCTTTATTGAGCTTATATTGCACCCTCACTGTACTTTTCATTCACTTACATTCACAAAAATAATCGGTCAACGAAAGTCAACTGTGTGGTGATCTTGGTTCGAGAATGGATAAGGGTTGGATTGTTATGATGGATCTGGGTTGATGTGATGTTATATGGGTTAGGATTAGTGGTACTTTAGTCGGTTGCAAGCCATAGTGGCTGGGATTCTTGTAAGTGTAATATTGATCTCATATTCTAGCTTATTGAACAGTGGTAGTATAATATCTATTAGATCTGTTTCAATCTTGTTATTTGCTGTCTTATTAGCTCTATTTCAGTATTTTAAATCTGTTTTGATGATTAGCATAGGGTGTTATTGTGTTTAGGCTAGAATTCATTGCATTTACTATCATATAGGAGTGTTTGGATTAAAGCTTAAAACTGTTTTAGAGGTCAAAATAATGGAGTAGATCAGTTGAGTTAGGTCTACTATAGTGGATTGATCTCATATCTGTCCTTGTTTTGCAACAATTTGCGTCCTAAGTCAAAATTGCTTGTACACTAATCTTATTTGCAAATCTGTTAAAACCATTACAAAATCATTTCACATAGATGTAGAACTTGATTAGCTAGCTTGCTAAAGTTTCATCTCATCATATTTCATCTTAATCAGTCCAACATTTGCTTCTAAATCTCACCAAAGTCAAACTTTACATCTGTTTTTCAAAAGTCAAAACTCATCAAACCAGTTTTTTGCAAAACTTTCTAGATTTTTCATGGACTCAATTCTGGTTTAAATCAAGTGAAATTCTGGATTAAATAACTTCAATTGGTCAAGAATTCAAATCTTATTTTTGTCAAATTTTTGGACATTATCTTAATCACTCAATCAATTGTTCAATAAGCTTCACTTGTTCACACTCATATGTACTGAGTGTGAAACAGGTAACTTGCAGCCATTGCATTGAACTCAATTCAGAGAGTTAGAGTCTGTAACTTGGTCTAGTTGTAGCTTGCCAGGTGTTCTTTAGGACTGCACATTTGATTTTTAGCTTGGCTTTTCTGATAAGCTTGAGATTAAGCTCAAACTAGGGTCCCAAGCTGTTTGTGCTTTTAAAATCAGTTAGCTTATACCTTGTTGGACTGCTTATTTGAGATTAGGAGTAGCTATATTTAGTTGATTTTAGCTTAATTCAGTATAATCTAGCTTAAGTAGAAGTTTGGTGGTTTAATTTGTTGATTAGCTTATTTAAAAGTAGCTTATTTCATAGCAGTTTACACTACAGCCTTCATATTTCACACATAAGCTATAGATTTTATATTTTTCATAGATTTAGATTAATAATTTAGAATTTTCCTGAGTTTTTCATAATTTTTTGTCATTGTTAGCTATTTTTCTCAATTTAAAATAGTTTTTAGTCAATTTTAAATAGCTTTTATTGCAAATAATTAAGAAAAAGTTCAAAAAATAATTTTTCAATTTTATCAGTTTTAGAAAAATATAAAAAGCATAAAAATTTTTTTTCTTATTTTTCCCCTTTTATTTGGTATTTTTTACAATTTAAATTAGATTAAAATAGTTTAAAATTAGTAGAAAATAGAAAATTAATCAAAAAAATAAAAAAATAGTTTTGAAAAGTCTCTTATGGCATTTTAGATTTTATAAAAATAGTTTCACATTTTTCTCCTTAATTTTTATATTTTTAGTATTTTAAATTAGTTTTAAAGGTTAAAAATTAGTTTTTAATTTTAAATAAATCCGGAAAAATCCAAAAAAATAGTTTTAATTCTAAAATAGTTTTCAAATATCATTTCTAGAGTAAAAATAATTTTAGGCATTTTTAGGATATAGACATAGTTGCATTTTATTTACGTTTCGTTAATTACGTTTTAGTAATCTTGCACTTAGGATTTCCCGTATAATAGATTCCCTTAATTACTTTCCCTATTCCCGTAGTTTAATAAAATCAAAATCAAACAAATCAAAACATCGAGCATTAAATTCCAAACCAAGAACGACGTTGGCAATTCACGCCTCGTTGGGAAACGATTCGGGTTGACTAATCCGTTTCAACGATCACACACGGGATTTGATTTATTATTCTTTTTCCTAAAGGAATTTGAATCTATCTTCGTGATTATTTTTGATATCGATATTGAGGTTTTATCCACACACACACCCTTAAGCCTTCATTATCAGAGAATCAGTGTCTTAATCGTTTTAAGTTTCTTACGGTTAGTCATTCACAAGTGGCTAGCTTGTGTGAGTAAGCTTGACGTGTTTTGGCATTGAATCAGATGTCATCCGTGAGCACCTATTTATCCCAAGGGGAGATACAACCTGAGTCACCCGAAAAGGAAAAGAAGTGAACCGAGATCCATATGGAATGGAGCTCAATGAACTTAAGCCCGAATTTAAAAAATGGGAAGAACTACTTAGAGCCAATGTCATTAGCACCATAGGGAATAGGGATCACATCAATGCTTGCCTTTGCCACATGCATTACAACTTGTCCACCCGTCAACCATTCAACTTAGCCTACTACATCGCTAGGAGAATGATTGATATCCCAACTCAAGGATCGTTTGCTCTTGCTACGGGATGCTTCTCACCTGTCTCTATAGAGCCTATGCCCCAATTCCACCAAGCCCAAAAGGGATGCACCTTCACTATGAGCTCATCCCTTACATTTTTGTGCCCTTGAGTGACGAGCGAGTTGCTAAGACAAAAGGCAAGAGAGCAAAACCTCCAACTCCATCATCATCATCATCAATTAGCTCCGAGGATGGTCTTCCAAACTCTCATCTTCCACTCATGAGTATTATGCATCTCTTCCCGAGATCAGAATGCATCATGGAGTTCAAGCAAACCAATGGGATGTTCAAGTGCCTTGGTAGGATGATGAACAAGATTTACAAGAAATTGGACAAGTAAAGGTCCTTTTAAGGAGTGTTTGGAACAATACATTATCTTTAATGTTTGATACAATTTGGTTGTTTTTATTTTGTAGGAAGATAATATAACTAAAAACAATAATGTATGCTAACAATCTTATGCAGGGGGTAGCACAAGTATGCTATCAAATTTTACCCATTTTTACTATAATGTGAAAATCGCTTGGCCTTGCTCAAAATCTATGCTCCACTATGTTTGTGTATGTGTTATTTACTTTTCCTAACTAGAAGTAATTAATGTCACATGTTTTGAGCAAAATTTCAGGTTTCGGAAATATCCCCGACACTTAAAAATGTGTTCTGTCTGCTTTTCTGGCTCTGACGGATCGACGACACCAATTTTTTGGTTCCGTCTGCTATGCTAATTGGTACCGCTGCATTACTAGATAGTGCGGATCAGGCGGCACCCTTTTAAGGGTTCCGCCTGTGTAAAATTTTGGTGCCGTGGATCCTCTAGGTAATTTTCTAAATTTCGGTTATTTTGACATTCCAAATTACCATACATTGCTTGTAAGTTAATCTTAACTAGTTTTTACCCATATTAGAACTAGTATAACATACTTAGGCATATAGGAAATCCACTTCCAACCAAAATTCAAAAATTTGAAAAATTAACCCAAGGAACCCTTTTGCATAAAGGAAGGAACCAAAAATTTGCTTCCTTGCAACTGTGGGTAATCTGGATGTAGTTAGGATCTTACAATCTTTAGAACACATTTATTGCAAATCTTTGCCTCTTCACTCCATCCCTCTTGTATGGCTTGACTTGGGTGATATGACTAGCATTTAACCCACTTCCAAATCATTAGAAACCTCATCCCTTCTATGGTTTAACATCAAATCAAACACATTTCTCCATAATTTTTCACTTCTATAAATTAAGAGGTTTTACCATGATCATCTTCACACCTTCTTCATTCTTACCATCAACTAGCAAAAACACAAGTCAAAATGACAAAATCTTCACCTTCAACCAAGCCTTGCAAGAAAACCGCTAGGATTAGCGTAAGACCTTGTTGTTTTGTCAACTTGAGTTCTTCATCCGAGTCATCTCCACTCACCATCTCATCTCTTATAAGGAATGATACACACCTCACTTTGGCTACTCCTATTCCCATCACCATCACCACTCCACCAACAACAAAGACACCAAGCTCACCACCACCGGCACCCCTCCAAACATCAAAAACACCTTCACCACCAAAATCTCCAACCCTCATCCCATTGGAGTTATTTTCCATACCTCCCACTTCTCCAAATCCTTTCTTGGAGGACTTGGAAGATTTGCCTCCTAGGCCAAATCATCCACCACCATTGCCATCATTTGGCACTATTGAGCGGATTGCTCATGAGTCTCCTAGATCATCCTTCGACCCAAACGCCCCGTTAGGGCCAAGACCTCTTCTCTTTTACCCCATTCACAAAGACATCTATGGTCCTTTGTATGGGGATCAACCACTCCCTACATCAATGTCCCCTCACATAGAGGACATTGAGGAGTCCATGTGGGATGATCATCCCACAAGAGAGGAGATTCAAGCAGAACTCCAACATCTCCACCAATTCTCAAATATGGTGGATTCTCACCTAAGTGAGACTATGCAAATGCAAAGTGCTTTGATAGCCTCCATAATCACTGGCCCAAAAACCAACACCAACATCAACACATCTACTATTACACCACCACAACCTCATTAACCATACTACCCCCTAGGCATGGTTGCTCAACTTGTGAGCAAACCGCCCAAACCATTGATCGGACCCGGGTAATGGTCCATGAATTCCAAGAGGAAATGAGGTTCATCCTCAATCACATCCTTGAGCGACTCAACGCTCTTTCTCATCCACCATCTCATTAGAATGGTCCTAGATTAGCTTTTCTAAGCAATTTTTTTTATTTTTCTAGAATTATTTTTTTTTGTTTTTGTTTTTGTTTATTGTACTAGAACACTTCATTGTGTCTCTTTTCATGTTTTTTAAATCATAAAACATTTTAACTAATGAATGGTGTTTTCTATATTGTTGGTGCTTATTACATAGTGTTTGGAAATGCTTATGAATGATGATTATTACTAACAAATCTTTTTGTAGCTTTTTCACAATTCATGTATCCTCCCATTGGCACCCAATTTAGGGGGAGCATTGGTCAAGGCGGAGATAATGGCTCGTGCTCATTATACATTCCGTATCGCATCTTCTTTTTGTTGAGACAAAAAGGGCGAGAAATATATAGAACTTGGTTATGTTTGACTTTTCTGAAAAAGTCAAACTGCATACATTGACTTCTCCAAAAAAGTCAACATGATACTTCATTGGTAATACTTGACTTTCTGAAAAAGTCAATTGCATACTTTGACTTTCTGAAAAATTTAACATCATGCCTCAACTAGTGAGGACTTTGACTTTTTGAAAAAGTCAAACATCATACACTTGCATTATCATTTCTTTTTCAAGTTCTAAAACTAATATTTTTATAACTCTTGTACAATCTTTGTATCTTTTATAAAAATAAAATTTTTATTTTGTCCTCAACAAAAAGGGAGAGATTGTTAATACAAATATCATCATTAAACGTTATTTGTATTTTTGATCTTTCCTAAGTTGTTGGGAATAATCTATTACCACTGATAACATTGGAAGATACTGCTTGGATTACACTAGCAGTGGAAACGTATTACCACTGCTGATACATTATTACCACTGTTATTAGGAAAACGTGTCTAGATAAGTATATAAAAGATCTTGTGTATATTCTATATTGTTAGCTTTATACTTATCTTGCAAAGGACTCCTTGTACTATAAAAAGAGGTCCTAGGTCACTGTCTTAGATATATCAGAATACATACATACGTATTATTCACAAAGGCTTCAAGGTGTAACCCTAGTGATAAGCAAGATCACTCGTATTATTCATTAATAATATGGAGCTTAAGTTTTGTGTTTAACTGTTTACTTACATTACATCATACAATCCGTCTTCTAAGTATTACTAAGTAAATTCCGTGTGCTTATTAATATTATACAAAATATCATTGACACAAGGTTTGTGTCCAGATCTAACATGTGGTATCAGAGCGAAGGTTCTGATATTTTTTTTAGAAGATCCAAGGAATAAGCTTAACCTACTCACTCAGTTCAATGGAGATGGAAAACAATCAGTCCAACTCTTCTACACAAAGGCTGCCTAAACTCAAACTTAATGAGTTTGAGATGTGGAGGATACTGATTGAGCAATACTTCCTCATATGACTATGCTCATGGAGATCATCCAAACTGGTGATTCTTTCAAGCCCGTGTCGAAGACTGTGAAGGTTGGTGACATACGTGATGTACACTGCCGCGTGAATCTAGTTTTGAAAAAGCACTAAGGAAGAATGATATTAAGAAGTTTGTTGCTGATGACTTCTAGAGATCAGATCATAGCGTTAGCAAGTTCAAGACTGCTAAAGAACTTTTGAAGAGATTTTGCTCGTTGTTGGTGGTAATGATGCTACAAAGAAGACACAAAAGACATGTTTAAAGCAAATTTATGAAAACTTCTTTGCTTCAAGAAATGACTCACTTGATAACATCTTCACCAAACTTCAGAAGATTGTTACACAATTGACTGTGTTTGGCATTGAGGTAGAAAAGGAAGACTTCAATTTGAAGTTTCTAAGAAGTTTGCCTTCAGAGTTTCAAACTAATGTTACTGTCTAGGAAAACAAAGCAGATATTGAAACAATGAAGCTCAATGATATTTACAACAACTTTAAACTCATTGAACAAAGACTGAAGAAGGCTGGGAAACTTGGTACAAGCTCAAGCAGCTTGGCATTGTTGTCAACCTCTGTTGACAGTGATGATTCTGAAGATAATAGTGATGATGATATTGCCACTGCTGGTTCTACAGTTTCCACTGGTAATGTTAGTATTACTACTGCAGGTTCAAAGAAGAAGATTGCTGGTATTGGAGATCCTACCTTTTATCTCCACTCAAGTTAATGGCTCTATATTAACTCATGAAGACATAGAGAAAATTGATGAAGATGACTTGGAGGAGATGGATATAAAATGGCAAATAGCTCTTCTTAGCATGAGGGCTATGAAATTCTACAAGAAGACTGGCAAGCCTATTCACATCAATGGTGGTAAACGCAGCTTTGATAAGAAGAAAGTGGAATGTTTTAACTGCCACAATTGGGACACTTTGCTAGAGAATGTAGAAGACCAAAGACCAAGGACACCAGGTCTACGTGGTACAAGAAAAAGAAGGAACCAACTGTGGAAGAACCAAAAGGTGCTATTGATGGTGTAAGCTATGATTGGAGTTTCATGGCTGATGAGCAGGAGGAAGAACATTCAGAGCATCGCTTTGTTTCTACTGAACTGCTCTTATGGCTTTCTCTGACTCTGAGATACAAAACTTGAAAGTTGTTCTAAAACATGAGCTGCAGAGTTGAAAGGCTTAATGATCTATATTCTAATGAAAGAGAAGAGTTGTATACTGCTAATTATACTGTGTCAAATCTTAGGAGAGCTATAGCTGTTTTAGAAAACCAACTAGAGCACTATAGAGAAAATGAGTCAAAATATAATGATGACATGATTCTTCTTAGAAGAGAGGTAGAACATACAACAGCTGTGAATGAGCATACCAAAAGAGTTTGAAAAACTTAAAAAGAAAAGAAAATGTCATTTAACTTTAGACACATGTCAGTCTAAGTCAATTGATAAAATTTGGAATGCTCAAATACAAAGTAAAATTAAGTCTAGTATTGGTTATAATACTGCCCCACCTTAAGGTGTTCCATCACCTCCAGGCATAGATTTAGCTCATACAGGCTTAGAAGAGTTTCATGATCTTGAATGTGAATATGGTCCTCTTAAGAACACATTTGTGAAAACTGAGGAACAAGTTAAGCAAGAAACTGATGTTTTTGAAAGTGCTAGTGACTCATCAGTTGTTGATGAGAATGTTAAAAAGAATGTAGAGACTTCTATCACAAAAGTTGATAGTACTCTTACAGAGGAACCTAGGAGACAAGCTAATAAACCTAGACCAACTGTTAAGTATGCTGAGATGTATAGGAAAAAGTCACCAGCTCCTAGGGGTAACCAAAGGATTTGGAATCATGTTAAATCTCAACAACTAGGTAGTGACTTTGTGATGTACAATAAGGCATGCTATATCTGTGGTAGTTTTTATCATTTGCATGCTAAATGTGACTATCATTTTGGGAGAAGGGAAGTCCATGGGAATAAAAGGGTGGAGTCTAACTGGTTTCAAAATATAGTACACCCTAATTCACACTGCAAAATGGTCCCAAGAGCAGTTCAATTGAGAAGTGGTCTTAAAACTTTTGCCACTGCAAAAACTGTTACCACCGCTCACCCTAAGTCACCGTTAAAAGTGCAAAGTCCAAACCAACTTTTGCAACATGCACAAACAAAGGAACTTTCAGCTAAAAAGGTCATTATAACCAACAGTGGGTACCTAAAACTAAACCAGCTTCCACTCATTTAAAAAGTTTCTGTGCAAGTGTTGTAAACAAGAAAAGGGGGGACATGGGCACAGAAGGCCTCAAGACGTGGGAATGGAAACCTAATGGAACTACCTCTACAACCAATCCCAATGGTGTATCAATGACCTTTGATAGATTTAACTATATATGATAAAGAGGCAAATCCAAGTCAATCATGGCTTGGGTCCTCAAAAGAAACTAACTCTTTACTTTTATGTGCGTGAACATCCAAGGTCAAAAAGATCAAATCAAGGATATACAAGATAGTGGTGTTCAGGCACACACTGGCAACAAGTCCTATCTTTCTAATTTTGAACATTATGATGGACAGTATGTCAGCTTTGTAGGTGGAGTTAATTGATAAGTAAAATGGAAAAACAAGAATGATGCAAGAACTCTAAAGTTAAAGACAAACACGGATTATTATTATTTCACAAAACTGCACACTGAGTGCAGTGATACATCCATGGACATAAGATAAAAAGCATCATTACATCAAACGAAAACATCTAACAACAACCTACTTCTTCAAACAAAAGTCACATCCTACCCATTCCCATCCCCAACCTAACCACCTACCACCTTATGTCTTCTTTGGAATGGCCCATGTTGGCATCACCTTAGGTGCATTACGCATATCTATCCAGCTGTATACCTTAGGACTCTGCTAGCCCATCAAGACTTTTCACAGGTGGTAAGATGACGGTCCTTTTTGTGGGTGGTGTTGTCATTTGTGGTGAGAAAGGAGGCACTGCAGCTTCTTGATGAAAGGATTCTAGCCAGGGGAGGAACATTCAAGACCCTTAAAGTAGTATCATCATTTGTGCTTGTACATGGGGAAATGTAGCTTTCATTGGAGTCTGAGCTATCTTTAATGATGTCAGCTTCTTGTGGCATTGGATGAGTTGAAGAAGGACCAGCAGCAATAGAGTTAGCATCTGCATGAGTTCTTTTTCTTGATGTAACTGCTTCAAACACATCTCTTTTTGTTTTACCTGGATTATTCAGAATATAATGCCATGCTTCTTCATCCCAAAAGCTATTCGATATTGAGCTGTCCGAGGAGACATTGATTGGGTTTGAATTGCTCATGGTAATTTTTGGTAAAGTTGTTTTTGACAGAGTTTAGGAGAGAGAAGTGTTGGTGTGTTAGAAGGTTGTGGGTGCTTGGTTCTTTAATACAAAGTTTAAGTTGGAATCAGTTAGTTAATGAAGGGAAGGTATAAGTTGTTGAGAAGTTAATGAAGTATTTGACTTGTGGCGGATTATGACTTGGAGTTGACCTATTGACTGGGTGGTTTAGTATTGGACTAACCACTGGAAGTAGAAATCTTTATCCTCTTTTAGTTATTTTCTAATCACTGCAAATCTTAACAATATCTTCAATGTATGGTTTATGTTTGTGACATGAAGGTTTGAAGGATTCTTTGAAGTTGTTGCTGTTCAGTGTTTGTATTTTTAGT
This sequence comes from Chrysanthemum makinoi, assembly GCA_910596185.1. Lineage (NCBI taxonomy): Eukaryota > Viridiplantae > Streptophyta > Magnoliopsida > Asterales > Asteraceae > Chrysanthemum > Chrysanthemum makinoi. The sequence continues at coordinate 245,416,824 of OU343222.1, read as the reverse complement.
TGTCCACTAATTTATATACTGATATTAAGTTTAACATTGAAACTATAATGCAAGCAGTGGAAATAAGTTACTCTCAAACTGGAAAAAGGAAAACAGGGAAATTTCAATTCATATGAAAGATTCATTACATCCAAGAGAGAGTGTCAACAACCATAATCAAAACACAAAAAGATAACTTCCCTCATTCTAAACCCACACCCCAGCTACTCCATTGGCTTCTTGCCTTTGCCCACATAGTCATGTTTGTTTTTCTAAGCTCTCTTCCTTTTGTTCTCAAAGGTTGACTGCATTCTTGGACAAGCAAGACCAAGAACTTGTGGAGGAGGCCTTGGTAGTCTTGCAAGCTTCTCTGGTATGGAAATTTCTTCATGTTGGATAGCTGTTCCCAAAGCTTCCACAAAGCATTGGTCAAACTTCTTGACAAGGCATAGGTCATCTTGATCATCACATCTGATGAGCTAGAATAAACTCAAGAGATGGTGCCTGCAGCAGGTGTACGCCTGTCGTCTCCTTAGTACTTCTGGATGAAGTGCTTCCATCCCATGGTGGAAAGTATCAGCCCACCCTGATACGAGGAAGACTGACTGATCACAACCTCTTCCTTTGAATGAGGAGATGTTAATGGTGTGGAAGGATTGCTCATAATTATATTTAGGATTTTGTGTGTTTGAATGTTTGGATGAAGATTACAATATGTCAAGCCTCCTTATATAGACAAAGTCGGTCACAAGGGCTCATTAATGTATATCTTTACTTTTTCCTATTTTGGTAGGTTAAAGAGTAAATATAGATATTATCAGGTTGACTTTGGAAGATATTTTTCTTTGATAGTGGCTTGGTTAAAAGTAACTTTGGTTAAGAACAAGTTGGTTATTCATACTCTTTGTATTAGGCTAACACATGCAGATACATAACCAATCTTGGCTGGAGTTGATCTTAAAAGGTGTATAACTAAGATACACAACAAATGGTTATTGATTCACCATGTCTAATCCACATAAGAATCAACTAGTCCAGAGCAAACGGCCATTAAAGACTTGCCAAATCGTTTATGGTTGAGGTTACCAAAAACTATAAGGTTATCAACTCACCATATTCTTTATGATTAAGAGTTGGCTAGTCCATAGCAACCGGCTCATGGTAAAGACATATCAAATCCATTGATAACTGGTAGTTTGCTAAAAACTATGATAAGAGCAGTCTAGTTTTTATATGTTTTTCTTTACCACTGCTCTTTGAAATTTTTGTGAAAAATTACCACTGCTAGTTCACAAGCCCACTGACAGGTTATTATTTTACCACTGTTGATCTAGCCGTTACAACTGTTGTGTCAGTAACAAAATTTTTACTAGCCGTTGTATAAAAATTGCTTTCCATATATATATATATATAAGGTAACTTCTAGAGAATTATCTACTTTCCTATTTGATATTTATCCTCTAAAGATAAATACTTTCCTTAGATAATTTTGTAGAAAACTAGAAGGGGGGTTGAATAGTTTACCAATTAAAAACTTTGTTTTGAAACTTATTGTAAAGATCAATTGATATTGATCTTAGATATGTTAATGAAATATGCAAGCAATATGTAAGAAGTAAATAAGGAAAGAAATGATCAAACCACAACAAGTTGTTTATAGTGGTTCGGTCTACAAGGACTCTTTTTCCTTGCCCTACTCCACTCCTCGAGTCTCACACTCGAGAGTTTAACTTCACTAGTCAACAAGCTCCTTTCACCGGCTGAGAAAACCTTTACACTTCGCTTTTACTATTTCCGACACTAAGCTAGATGTCGAGTTCTTTCCAAGGGTACAACCACTCCCACACACAATGTATTTTGAGGACTAAAATACTAACCACTCACACTCACAAGATTATGATGGTTTGATACAACAATGAAGTATGAATCAACACTAGATCATACAACACTAAACAAACAAGACTTCCAACTTCTTGTTGAAGCTTGAATATGACTTGATCTTCTTTGCTACAAAAGAGATCACTAATATGATATGAAACTGAGTTAGAAAGGTTAGAGAGAAGATATGTAGGAGAGTATGTTAGAAAGGGATGAGAAACTACTTGGCTTGGCATTGCTATTTATAGCAAAAGTGGACAGGAGCGTCCACGCGACCGCTGAACCCTTAAAAGGTTCCTACTGCGGTATCCTTTGGTAACGCGGCCCTGACAGTCAAGATATCAAATCTTTGCTAAAGTCAACTCTATCTAAGTGAGATGGTGTAAGACATGAAGAGTACAAATCCACACAAAATATCTAATGACATCTTCTAATGATTTCCATGATAATACATGATGTCATAAGTTGTGATTTCTATTTTAGAAATATGCAAGTAACATAAGTAGTGTTTTGGTTTTAAGAACCTAACACATTCTAAAACTACTATCATACATAATGATTAGAGTCATATCAAGATGTTACTAATCATAAATGTAAATGCTTGAATGATGAATATATTGTTTGAAAAAGCTTGTTTTAATATTCATTAAACTTGATGAAAGTTTTAAGCTTTTTTATAAATTAAATTTACTTTTGTCGTTAACAAAACTTAAGTAAAGATCAAAAATATAAATAACGTTTAATGACGATATTTGTATTAACAATCTCCCTCTTTTGTTGAGGACAAAATATAAATTTTATTTTTATAAAAGATACAAAGTTTTGTACAAGAGTTATAAAAATATTAGTTTTAGAACTTAGAAAGAGAATGGTAATGCAAGTGTATGATGTTTGACTATTTATGAAAGTCAAAGTATTCACTAGTTGATGCATGATGTTGACTTTTCTAAAGT
>OU343222.1:245291860-245411983 GCA_910596185.1 Chrysanthemum makinoi | reverse complement strand
TTACGATGACGATAGTTCACATTCGGGTCACTAACCCACCAATGACCGCTATTGAGCCCAGCCGCGATCCAGGCTAACCCAATAACGGTTTGGGCCCTGAAGGCCCAAACCTAAAGTTATTTATGGGTTAAGATATATCTCTTATTTTCGGAGATATGTATCCAATGACCGACTTAAGCGGGATACGCCAAAGTTTGGGGAATACGCAACCCGGTAAGGGTTGCGTGTGTATATAAAGGGCATCCCCTCATTAAAGGCACGATCTAAAACCTAACTCGATATAACCCTAAAACCGATTACTTACTCTGGCGGAGGATAATCGTTGGAAACAATCCCGATAAGCCTAGCGGTGTTTTACGTTACTTAGTCAGGCGGTCTCAAGCGGCAATAATCAATTGATACAAGAACCAGACTCTAACAAGGCGTCCAACTTTTGTATCAACAAGTGGCAAGCATCCGTGGGACCATCACTAAGAACTAAGAACTAGAATGGAGGAAACGCGAATCGGCGATCGCCAGCGGACCTTACAAGAAAGAAGCTACAAAGCGAATCGGCTTCTAAGCGGACTCTTGGGACAACGGTGTAAGCTAAAATCGGGGATTAGGCCTAGACCTAGTCCTCCCTACGGTGGAGCAACGGCTTCGGGGACAACCAACATTACAACCACCACCGGTAGCGGCCGATCCGTTCGCACCCTTTTGCTACTCCTCTCCCACCGGTGCTAGAAGCCGACCTCTCAAAGGCACCGGATGCACTGATAGAAACAAGGGCCCGATGGTAGAAGCGGCACCCTTGCTCTAGAAGAGTCGCACGGAACTAGCAGGGAGATTTTGTATCGCAAAATTCTGAAACTTTGGCGCTCTCATGCAAGAGAAGCAAAAAGAGGTCAAGTCGAACACATGCCCGACTAAACCCCGACTCAGAATCTGAAACATCCTCATCGCCGTCCGGAAGGAGAAGCGCTGGAGGGATAGTCGCCGACCCGGTATTTGCCAAATTGGGAGAGTTAAAAATGATGAGACATCTAACTTCGCAACATTGAAGAAGCGAGGAGGATGAGCGGCGTACAATGTCACGCCCGGGCTTGGTGGCCGTAGAGTTCGGGGATAGACTTGAAGAAGGTACTCTCCAAGTGAAAGTCGCTAGCGAAAACTTCGAGGAGGATAATCGGCATAGCGCCAAAGAGGAAAAACTCATCCTCGATAATTCCTCGGATAACGGGGACTGGCCGAACTGCTTGGAAGTCCGGGAAGAACTATCGCAATCAGAGGAGGAGGACATGTCCTCCCATGGCGCGGCCAAAAGTGAATCGCGTTCACTCGGCGATCGGCGCTTTCTCGAAAAAATAAAGCGCATGCCCTCCAACGTAAAACTTATGATGGAGCGGTGATCCGGACGATCACCTAAAATTTTTGAATCGGCCGCTACAATCGAAAATTGGCCATAACCCGTGTGGTGCCACATGTTTAATTCCATCTTTGGTTGAAATGCGCGAAGTGGTTAAATAAGCTTCCACGCGAAGCATCAATGGCTTCGAAGAACGGTAGGAAAGCATTCGCTGAACTTCTCAAAGGAAGAGTGGCTAAAAACCCTGTCAAACTCGCCAGGGTAAAACGGCGCCGGGGAATCCTGGCGCTTATGTGGAGCGCTTCAAAGATGAGTGCATACGAGGTTAAGGCGTGCCGAAGTGTTGAAGATCTCAGGGTTCATGAGCGGGATTAATAACCAGAACTCATCAAAAGGCGAATGACAAAATCCCCAAGCGTTTGATGAACTGATGAAGTGCACAAGGTCCTTTATATAAAGAGAAGCTGCTGCGTGAATAGCAAGAAAGGTTACTCCAACTACAGTCACGGGAACAACCTGGGAGACAATCCACCGACGGTAGCAACCGAAGCGAGGAGCGGCGGGGGTTACGCGGCCTGGTGGGCCCGGGATAACGACAAGTATACCCCACTCACAAAGACTCCAAAGAGATATTCTTGGCGGAAGGCGCAAAACTTACGGCCCCACCAATGCGCACTCCGTAGAAGATCGGCGTGGGAAGTGGATCACTGCGACTACCATGGGCGTAAGGGCCATACCACCAACGAGTGTGTCCAATGGCCAACTAATCAAGAAATTAGTAAAGGAAGGCGGACCACTTGGTCAAAAATATCAGGAGGAAAAAAGATAAGCAATGGTCGGGAATAGAAAAGAGGCACCCGAGATAAGGCGACACTATATACATGATACAATCATGGCAGCAGTGACTAGGCAGAGAACCGCCAAGTTTTCCCATGGAAGTGAAATCTCCTTCCCCACTTTGATTGCGGATAGCGGTGGTAGAGCCGCCACCACCGGAAATTGCTGGGGTCACGATATCCACCGCATGTATGTAGATGGAGGAGCATCGGCAGGACATAATGTATGAACACCGTTTTAACGATTGCGACACGAGATCACGTGGTCGGTTAAGCCCGGTCATGGCGGTTTCACAAGAGAAAAGATATGGCCTATGGGCAAATCGCCTACTAGTTAGTATGGGTAATAAAGAACATTCCGCGACGACTGGATGAATTTTATGGTGATTAAATCCCCTTCGCTGTACATGGCATTATCGAAAGACCGGGATATCACCCATGCGCACCATCTTGTCACGGCACATGGGATGCTCAAATTCCCGATGGAAGGTGGTATTGTTACCCTACCTACACGCTCTTGTATCACATAGAGAATGTAACGTTACATGCGAGAGGCGGCACCCATTCGAGCGACACGCAAACAAAGTTCCAAATCAAAGGTTGCAATTCATCGATTACCCGAGCAGGAAGTGTCGATCGGAGGTTATTTGTCGGTAGCGGCAAAGGCATTTGTGTGCGCGACTCTTGCAAAAGAACACGGATATCTTTGCATGGGAGCCAAAACACATGACTGGGGTACCGCTCAATCACGAGAACATAAGCTGAGAATCCGACAAGGATACTCACCGATCACGCCGAAGAAGCGCGGCCAAGCTCCGGGCGTAGCGCAAGCAATCTGGCGAGAGGTACACAAACTTGTGGCAGGTATTATGCGGGAAGTCTACTATCACGTGGCTTTCCAACAGTCATGGTGAAGAAGAGTGACGGTAGTTGGCGGATGTGTGTGGACTTCACAGATCTCAACAAGGCATGTCCACAAGGCTGTACCCACTCTGGAGATAGACTGGAAGGTAGAGTCTTTGTGTGGTTACCCACTCAAATGCTTCCTAGACGCATACAAAGGATACCACCAAATCCAGATGGCTAAAGAAGATGAGGAAAAACGGCCTTTCATACAAGCCAAGGTGTCTCTGCTATACTAAAATGCCTTTTGGCTTGAAGAGCGGCGCCACCTACCAACGGTTAGTAGATAATGCATTCGAAAAATAGGTGGGCCGCAATCTAGAGGTTTACGTTGACGACTTGGTCATAAAGAGCCATATTGAAGAAGAATTGGTGCGGCGACATGAGGAAACATTTAGGACACTCAAAGAGATCAACATGAAGCTAAATCCTAAGAAATGCACTTTTGGCGCTGAGAAGGCATGTTTCTCGGATACTGATAGAACCCGATGGCATTAAACCATGCCCGAAAAACTAAAAGTCATCGAACTTCCCTCACCACGCACGTTGAAGGAAGTCCAATCTCTTAATGGAAAATTGGCCGGCCTAAATAGATTCTTATCCAAATCAGCAGACAAGTCACTCCCTCTCTTCAAAACACTCAAGAAGTGTATAAAAAAGGGAGATTTTCATTTGGACTACGGAGGCGAAGAAGCCTTTACGGCTTAAACAACACCTGCAACGCTCCCAACACTAGTCGCATCGACCGGGAAAGAATTAATTATGTATTTATGCAACTCATGGAGCGTCGGCCTGATGCTGCGGCGGATAGAATTCGATACAAACACTGTGTACTTTGTGAGTAAAGCGGAAAGCGAAGATTAATTACAGTATAATGGAGAAGTTGGTCTTGGCGCTAGTGTTCGCCGCTAAACGGCTGCTTGGTACTTCCAAGCGCACCCCATAGCGATAATCCGCAGGACCAACTGATTAAGCAAATTATCTCCAAACCCGGCGCATCGGATGACTGCGAAGTGGAGTGTGTTACTAGGTGAACACAACATTTCTTACAGGCCACACCGCGCTACTGAAAAGGGCGGATACTAGAGACTTCATCATTGAAAAACCGGAACCGAGGATGCACCATCACCAAGCAAGAAAGAACTACAAGACCCATGGATCTTGTTCACGGATGGATCTTCATGCGTGGATGGGTCAGGAGCAGGCCTCATCCTCACAAGTCTGGAAGGAATGGAATTCACTTACGCCTGCGCTTTGAATTCAATGACAAACAATGAGGCGGTATGAAGCCCAATCGTCGGACGGACTACGCATCGCAGCGGAATGGTTGTACGCAACCCGGAAGCAAATGTGGATTCCGGCTAGTAGCTAACCATTTGTTGGGATACGGCGGCTAAAGAGAAAACATGATCCAATACCTCGACAAGACAAAGGCACTAATCCAAGGCTTTGGCGGGTTTACCATCAGCGAGTTCCTAGAGGAAAATAGAAAGGCGAATGCACTAAGCAAGATTGCATCCACAAGCTTTGCACACCTGTCAAAACAAATATTGGTAGAAATGTTGAAGAGCAAATCCATCTCGGAGATGGAAATATCCACGGTAATAGAGGAGGAAGGTCCGACGTGGATGACACCTATAATGGAATTTATCAGCAAGGGCGTATTGCCCCAAGAACATAAGGAAGCCCGAAGAACACGTCGCACCGCATAGAGGTTCGAACTTCGAGACAGTGTACTATATCGACGCTTCCTGCGACCATGGCTCCATTGCGTCCCTACAAGCAAATTATGTACTCAGGGAAATCCATGCGGTTCATACAGCATGCATTCGGGACCATGTCGGTAGTGGCCCTACGGTCAGGACTCTGGCCCACCATGCATCGTGATCGTGCGGGAATTAATAAGAAAGTGCAGCGATTGTCGGGTTCATAGGCCCATCCCGCGCCACCACGAGAACTAACGCCTATAACGGCCATGGCCATTCTACAGTGGGGTATCGACATTGCAGGCCCTTCCCGTTGCCAGGGGAGGATTGAAGTTTCTCATAGTGGCCATAGATTACTTCACAAAGTGGATCGAAGCAAACGCAGTTGTAACAATTACGGCAATCGGTCCACGCTTTGTTTGGGACAATATTGTATGCCGCCGGACTACCGGGAAATCATCTCGGACAACGGAAACAATTTTTGATAATCCCTTCAAGGACTGGTGCGAGAAGTTGAATATCACGCAGCACTTCGCATCGGTTAAACATCCACAAACTAACGGCCTAGTAGAACGTGCAAATCGAAGTCTGGGTGAAGGAATTAAGGCACGTCTGGACAGGCACAAAGGAAGATAGGTAGAAGAATTATCACATGTTCTATGGACGCACCACACTTCAATCAAAACTAGCACGGGAGACACTCCCTTTTCTCTAGTCTATGGGACAGAAGCCGTTATACTAGCCGAAATCGGGATGCAAACTATTCGCACTGCTGAAATCAATGTGGCAACCAACGATGACGAACATCGTATCGACTTGGACCTGTTGGAAGAAAGATGCGAGCGCGCAGCCATATGTGAAGCAAGGTCAAAGTAAAAAATGAAGGGATACTATGATGCTAAAGTAAGGAGTGTTTCATTCAGACCAGGTGACTTCGTTTACCGCGCCAATGATGCGAGCCATGCAGAAGACACAGGCAAACTTGGACCGAAGTGGGAAGGACCCTATGAGTTTGAAGAGCATTAGGAACAGTGGCGTACAAACTACGACACATGGATGGTCGGGAACTACCGTGTACATGGAACATTTGCAATCTCAAACGATGCTATCTCTAGGAATGGCTACGGCCCGGTCTGCGGACACTCTTGCACTTTAATGAAGTGCCCAATAAATATCCGTGTATTTATATTTTGTTTTACTTAGTCAAATGTCTTATTTATTTTCTTTCATAAAAACTTGCAAGTATCAATAAACCGTTGCGGTTTCTAGCTAATTCTGCGACACATTTCAATTTGTTATTTCCATATACTTTATGTCTTAACATTTTTTATCTTTTTCCTACATGGCGTGCATGCACCTAAAAAGCCCACGATGGTAAAAGGATGAGTAAACCTACTGTGACAACCCGTACTTTCAGGTCATTTCTCGACACAATTTATGCCTCACTATTTCAACATTTATCGTAAACTTGGTTTACTTGTTCCAAATTCGCGTAACCTTTATGGTTTAGCGGCGAATTCATGATCATAACATCACGTACATTTCATATGGACTAAGATTAGTCTACATTTCATTGACATCATTTGCATCTCATTAGTTCCTTCACGACATTTCATTTCACTTGTATCGCGTAATTTTTATATTAAATAAACGTTATCGCGTGAGTTATTATTTTGAATATTTAACCCGTTACTTTCAAAATGATCCCGACATATTTTTATACTTACATTTAGTTATAAAAACTATATTTTGAGTTTACATAGTGTTTTAAATTTATTTGGTACATAAATCGTTAAATTTATATTATTACGACGTTTTCTTAAAAATTAGACGATAATTATTTTATCACTCAAAATTCACAAGGAATGTATTTTTATAATTTTTATTATATCATTACATTCTATTTTGACCTATCAAAAAAAACTTACTTGTACTAAAAATCTACCATTTACCTTATTACTTACACTTTTGTCAAAGTTTACAAATAATATACATAATTATATATATACATTATGAAAAGAAAAAAAAAATATAATGATTGGGAAGCAAGATCCTAAAAATCCGGCCCTTAAGGGTTGGAATTTATGGTTGTGGTAAAAATTTTCAAAGGTCTAGATATATACACAATCTCATTCACTTATTTCATTTCAACACAAATAATACAAGTAGCAACAATCATTTTTCTCTCTTTGTTTCCTCCATAACCGGCCACTTCAAGAGCTCAAAGGGATCAAAAAGTTTTTCAAGTCCAAGTGTTATAACAATCTAGATAATACTCTTTATTAAGGTTTTGAAATAAAAACCTAGGGTGTTTAGGTTAATCCTTGGTTCTAATCACCTCATCATATCACTAGTAAGCATCTCATGTTTATTTTCATCTTACATATTCATTTCATACTCATCTTATCATTTTTGAGCAAAAACATGCAAGACTTGTGTTGTTTATACCATTTTTACTTTGATTTTTAGTGTTTTATACATATAAAGTCATCCTATAATTACTCCCTTGGTATATATTGGTCTTGATGATGTCTAGGAACCCATGACACCCTAAGAAGGTGTATGGTAGGATTAGAATAGCTTTGGAGTTGATTTGAAGGGATTGGAATAGGTTTAGTACGAGAAAAACTATTTTCGATAAGTATATAAAAGTGTTCTGTCCTTATTTTGTTTTTCTGGAAAATCCGACAGTAGGCACGAAATTTTGGCCTTGATATTTAGAAAATATACTTTAAAACGAATCCGTGGCCGCTTGAACGGATTAAAACGGGGTTATAACGAAGAAGTTATGAATTTTTCAAGTTTGACGACGAAATGTATATTTTCTGAAATTTCAGCATACTATTTTTATTTTGTACGAGTCAAAAACGAGCCTTAAGCTTCATAAATTATTTCGACTTGTCAAAAATATATTAGTATACTTTGATACTGACTAAGGACATATAATACGTAGAAAACGGTTTGAAACTGACTAAGATATACACTTTTTCATAAACTTGCCGTAACTATTATTTTTAGAAAAACTATATTATTTTTACGAGATAAGTGTTACGGTAACTAAAATCACCATATTTAACCTCTATTATCTTTATGTTCGAGACCTTTATGACGAAAACTCCTGCACTGAAACTTCTAGATTTCGATACAAACTTTCCAAAACTGTCGAGTTCGTTTCCTAACGATCGACGTACACCATTTTACGACTAGTTTTCCAAAGCTATTTTTATCACTTTCATGAAATTTCCGACTACATTGTTTTCGGGAAAAGTGGAAATTTCACCATAAATCATTATTAAACCATTGTAGGATGACATTTTGACGTAAAAACTTGAAAAGTGATTTTTAATTGGTCAAGACGTCAAACGAGTATTTTTCGACGATAAGCAATATTTTCAAAACTCGCAAATGGTATAAATAACATACGAAATGCATGCATAACATTACATTGCAACTCATGACGTATCATATCATTCACAATAGGACAAGGGTAAAGCATTACATTATACCTCGGTGTACCCACTTTTGTCATCATAATCATTGCAACAGGTGAGTTTTCATAGCCCCACTTTCAATTGTTTTGTACTATTTTTGGGGGAGATACATGCTCAAACTGTTTTCATTTACTTTCACAAGTACTTTAACTTATATGAACTACTGTGAGTTCATAGCCCCACTTTTACTCTTTTAACTGTTTTACAAACTCTTGGGAGATACATGCTACCTTTTAAATTGAACACAAATGCTTTGAACTGTATGCTATATCCGATGTTTTATTGTCACTAAGTATTTGCCATGTTCAAAGTCCCTACATCATGAACCATTAGTCACTTGCGGGTGGCCGAGTATAGTGAATAGGCCTATTGGAATTAACACTCCCTCCTATTGACCCATTTAGGGAAATCGAGCACTATATTTGAATCATTAAGGTAAATTGGCAAATTACCTATTAGGGCAGCGATGAAACGATGATTACCAATTTTTATTGGTGCGATGTTTACGCTTTGGTGTCATGAACTTAGTGAAATAAATACGATGTTGTTTTTAACGATGAGTGTGAAACAATTTAACTCACACTACGATGATTGTGTTCAAACGAATTAATTAAACCTATGGTTTTACGTCGAGTTAGGTACTATTGTGAATTCATTTGACATCATGCACTTGATCATAAACTATATACATTTTGGCAATGGGTTGTGAACACACAGGTTGCAAGTTTTGTATGGGGACTTGGAACGAGTGGATTTACAATGCCTTTCTGCATAAACGATTCGATACATTGAGCCATGCACTATTTTGTGAATTCATTTGACGATTTCGTTTAAACATAAACTCTACATATTCGGCGTGGGTTGTGAACACAAAGGTTGCAAGTTTTGTATGGGCGGGACTTGGAACTGAGTGGATTTACAATGCCTTTGCTATAGCGATTTTGAAAGTCTTTACATTTCAACGATTTACAATGCATTTGCTGCATAAACGATTTCGAAAGACTTTACCTTTCAACTCAAACTCTATGAACTCACTCAACCTTTGTGTTGACATTTTTAAGCATGTTTTATCTCAGGTATCTAAGGCATTCACTTCATGGCATGCATTTGGGCACATCATGGAGTCGTGGTGACGGCTGTCTCACTTGGGTTTTTACATACTTTAAAACATCGTTTGAATTGTAACAACTTATTTCCGCACAAGATGATTTTCAATTGGGACCTATCTTTGTAAACTCGGATTGTTTTATTAAATCAAACGATGTATTTTCCAAACGACACTTTAGGTCGTTCAATATAACTGTGATTGTGATGCTATGACAGTCAATCGAGAATTCCATTCGCTGCAAAACAGTAAATTGGGGGTGTGATGATTGGCATCGAGCTTCGGTTATAGATAACTAGGTTGCATCATTGACCCTAGACTATAACTACATTATCATAGCATCTCATCATTTCATCATAAGTGCATGTTCACTCTACATGCGGTTTTATCGTACATTTTTCGAGTAATTTACTTTCATTTCATATCGACTGTCACATGGATGCCCTTAAATACCCATCCCATTATTTTTTCTTCATACTCTAACGTGGAGAATTCCTTGTCATTCCCTATCACAATTTTTATATCAGCGGATTCATCATCGATAACGTGAATACCGAGATAAACCTTTAAATAGGGCGAAGTCACTCTCACTCCTTTGTTTCATCACTAACATGTCGAGTTACACGTTACTAACACATTAAGTCACTAAACCATTAAACACTTGAAGCACTTACGACACCTCATAACCTATCTTTTCGGAACCCGTCGATTATTTTGAAAAATAACCTCAAACTTACCATTTCTTATCACATCTCTTTGGAGTGTTTATTATTAACATCGGATTTTTGCTACGTCTCACATTTCCTCTTGTTTTGAAGAAGATATGGCCCCGAAGAAAGCTACAGTTGAAATGACCCAAGCAGCTATTCAAAAGTTAGTGAATGATAGCATAGTTGATGCTTTAAGAGTCGAAGAGAGAAGTGGTACTGCTGCTGCTTGAGGCGCGGCTGCTGCTGAAGTCGCTAGGCTAGCTGCTGCTACTGGAAATGCCGGAGGATCCGGAGTTAAGAGATGTTCGTACAAGGATTTCAAAAGTGGTGAGCCACAAGTTTAGGGGGCTGAAGGAGCCGGCCATGGTACGATGGTTTGAAAAGATGGAATCCGTGTTTTTGCTTTGTAATTGCCCGGAGGATAGTAAGGTCAAATTTGCTACAAGTACATTACTCGATGGAGCGTTGTCGTGGTGGAATTCATATGCTCAACCGATTGGAATGGAGAATGCTTTCAAGCTTACTTGGGAGCAATTTAAGGGTTTGGAAGTTTTGTCCTCGTGCGGAGTGAAAAAGTTGGAGTCGGAGTTCTACGAACTAGTAACGATTGGGTACGATATTGACACATACATTCGGAGATTTCAGGAATTGACCGCGTTATGCCCGTCGATGGTACCGGATAACGAGAAGTTGCTAGAGGCTTTTATTGGGGACTTCCGAAGTTATTCAAGGACATGTGACTTCGTTTGATCCACAAACAATCGAGGAAGCTATTAGGGTGACTCAAAAGCTCATGGCCTAGGTAGTGAAGAGAGGTAAGTACACCAACACCAACCAAAACAACAACAACCCCAACAACCGCACCAACTACAACAATAACCAAAACAACAACAACGACGATAACCAAATCAACAACAACAAAAGGAAATGGGAAAACGACCAAGGAGATGATAACAACAACAACCAAAACCGCAACACTAACCGTCATCAACAACAAAATAGAAGGCAAGAAGCGGGAATGGTTTATGTCGCTGCACCAATGAGAGGTAGAGGGTATGCTGGAACACACCCACTATGTAATCGATGTAATTTTCATCACTCGGGTCCTTGCCTGCCAAGTGCCACAAATGCCAAACACCGGGACATCTAGCCAGGGATTGTAAAGGTAAAGCCGTAGTCACGTGCTTCGGATGTGGGGAACAAGGACACTATCGGAATCAATGTCCTCAAAACCAAGGTCAACCAGTTGAAGGTGCTCATGGGAATGTATATATGTTGGAAGGAGGAGGAGGAGCTCGTCAAGGTATCAACGACGGGAAGGCTGAAGAAGTTAAGGAAACTAACAGTCTTATTCCTCCTTATGTACTATGTCGTACTAAGTTTATGTTTTCCATCATATCTGAATCTTTATAACCTAAGATGTATTTCGTTTTGATAATCCCTCACCACTACGTGTTGTAAAATATTCTCATCTATCGTTTTATTTTTCTTTCCGATTTGTTATCATTTCCGAGGATTTCAATTCTTATTACTTTAACTATCATTTTAACGACACTTCTCCATGTCTTCTCTCCTCGATGTTCATCACAATTTTAGCATCAGTTGACTCAACCCCAAACAACATATGAGTCGATTAGTCCAAGCATTGCATAGTTACTCCTAAATTATACATAGCCTGATCACCTATGTCTAATTCAGGAAGAATCATGCAATGAAGGGAGTAGTAGGCTTATATGTGTAAGCAATTCCGTAATCAAGCCAAATTTTCAAAAGATTTTCTTCAAACCACTTGTTTCCAGTTTGATCCGCGTGGCAGTTCTTGTTTGATGAGTTGCAAAGATCGAGCTAGAAACAAGTTGTTACCTAAACCGATTTAGCCTAATCGTATGACAGTTCTTGTTTGATGAGTTGTGGGATTAAGTAAAAATCGGTTACCAAAAAGTCTTTTGAGGGTTTTGCTCGAGAATGGGAAAGTTTGCCACATCAAACCCTAAACCGGAGAGACCAACACAAACTGAATTCAGGGACTGAATTCCTTTTTGGATGGGCGAATGTGACAACCCGTACTTTCAGGTCATTTCGACACAATTTATGCCTCATTATTTCAACATTTATCGTAAACTTGGTTTACTTGTTCCAAATTCGCGTAACCTTTATGGTTTAGCGGCGAATTCATGATCATAACATCACGTACATTTCATATGGACTAAGATTAGTCTACATTTCATTGACATCATTTGCATCTCATTAGTTCCTTCACGACATTTCATTTCACTTGTATCGCGTAATTTTTATATTAAATAAACGTTATCGCGTGAGTTATTATTTTGAATATTTAACCCGTTACTTTCAAAAATGATCCCGACATATTTTTATACTTACATTTAGTTGTAAAAACTATATTTTGAGTTTACATAGTGTTTTAAATTTATTTGGTACATAAATCGTTAAATTTATATTATTACGACGTTTTCTTAAAAATTAGACGATAATTATTTTATCACTCAAAATTCACAAGGAATGTATTTTTATAATTTTTATTATATCATTACATTCTATTTTGACCTATCAAAAAACTTACTTGTACTAAAAATCTACCATTTACCTTATTACTTACACTTTTGTCAAAGTTTACAAATAATGTACACAATTATATATATACATTATGAAAAGAAAAAAAAAATATAATGATTGGGAAGCAAGATCCTAAAAATCCGGCCCTTAAGGGTTGGAATTTATGGTTGTGGTAAAAATTTTCAAAGGTCTAGATATATACACAATCTCATTCACTTATTTCATTTCAACACAAATAATACAAGTAGCAACAATCATTTTTCTCTCTTTGTTTCCTCCATAACCGGCCACTTCAAGAGCTCAAAGGGATCAAAAAGTTTTTCAAGTCCAAGTGTTATAACAATCTAGATAACACTCTCATTAAGGTTTTGAAATAAAAACCTAGGGTGTTTAGGTTAATCCTTGGTTCTAATCACCTCATCATATCACTAGTAAGCATCTCATGTTTATTTTCATCTTACATATTCATTTCATACTCATCTTATCATTTTTGAGCAAAAACATGCAAGACTTGTGTTGTTTATACCATTTTACTTTGATTTTTAGTGTTTTATACATATAAAGTCATCCTATAATTACTCCCTTGGTATATATTGGTCTTGATGATGTCTAGGAACCCATGACACCCTAAGAAGGTGTATGGTAGGATTAGAATAGCTTTGGAGTTGATTTGAAGGGATTGGAATAGGTTTAGTTCGAGAAAAACTATTTTCGATAAGTATATAAAAGTGTTCTGTCCTTATTTTGTTTTTCTGGAAAATCCGACAGTAGGCACGAAATTTTGGCCTTGATATTTAGAAAATATACTTTAAAACGAATCCGTGGCGGCTTGAACGGATTAAAACGGAGTTATAACGAAGAAGTTATGAATTTTTCAAGTTTGACGACGAAATGTATATTTTCTGAAATTTCAGCATACTATTTTTATTTTGTACGAGTCAAAAACGAGCCTTAAGCTTCATAAATTATTTCGACTTGTCAAAAATATATTAGTATACTTTGATACGAAGCTAAGGACATATAATACGTAGAAAACGGATTTGAAACGACTAAGATATACACGTTTTCATAAACTTGCGGTAACTATTATTTTTTTTAGAAAAACTATATTATTTTTACGAGATAAGTGTTACGGTAACTAAAATCACCATATTTAACCTCTATTATCTTTATGTTCGAGACCTTTATGACGAAAACTCCTGAACTGAAACTTCTAGATTTCGATACAAACTTTCCAAAACTGTCGAGTTCGTTCTCTAACGATCGACGTACACCATTTTACGACTAGTTTTCCAAAGCTATTTTTATCACTTTCATGAAATTTCCGACTACATTGTTTTGCGGCGAAAAGTGGAAATTTCACCAAAAATCATTATTAAACCATTGTAGGATGACATTTTGACGTAAAATCTTGAAAAGTGATTTTTAATTGGTCAAGACGTCAAACGAGTATTTTTCGACGATAAGCAATATTTTCAAAACTCGCAAATGGTATAAATAACATACGAAATGCATGCATAACATTACATTGCAACTCATGACGTATCATATCATTCACAATAGGACAAGGGTAAAGCATTACATTATACCTCGGTGTACCCACTTTTGTCATCATAATCATTGCAACAGGTGAGTTTTCATAGCCCCACTTTCAATTGTTTTGTACTATTTTTGGGGGAGATACATGCTCAAACTGTTTTCATTTACTTTCACAAGTACTTTAACTTATATGAACTCTTTGTGAGTTCATAGCCCCACTTTTACTCTTTTAACTGTTTTACAAACTCTTGGGGAGATACATGCTCCATTTTAAATTGAACACAAATGCTTTGAACTGTATGCTATATCCGATGTTTTATTGTCACTAAGTATTTGCCATGTTAGAAGTCCCTACATCATGAACCATTAGTCACTTGCGGGTGAGCGCGAGTATAGTGAATAGGCCTATTGGAATTAACACTCCGCTCCTATTGACCCATTTAGGGAAATCGGCGCACTATATTGAATCATTAAGGTAAATTGGCAAATTACCTATTAAGGCGGCGATGAAACGATGATTACCAATTTTTATTGGTGCGATGTTTACGCTTTGGTGTCATGAACTTAGTGAAATAAATACGATGTTGTTTTTAACGATGAGTGTGAAACAATTTAACTCACACTACGATGATTGTGTTCAAACGAATTAATTAAACCTATGGTTTTACGTCGAGTTAGGTACTATTGTGAATTCATTTGACATCATGCACTTGATCATAAACTATATACATTTTGGCAATGGGTTGTGAACACACAGGTTGCAAGTTTTGTATGGGCGGGACTTGGAACTGAGTGGATTTACAATGCCTTTGCTGCATAAACGATTTCGATACATTGAGCCATGCACTATTTTGTGAATTCATTTGACGATTTCTGTTTAAACATAAACTCTACATATTCTGGCAGTGGGTTGTGAACACACAGGTTGCAAGTTTTGTATGGGCGGGACTTGGAACTGAGTGGATTTACAATGCCTTTGCTACATAAACGATTTTGAAAGTCTTTACATTTCAACGATTTACAATGCCTTTGCTGCATAAACGATTTCGAAAGACTTTACCTTTCAACTCAAACTCTATGAACTCACTCAACCTTTGTGTTGACATTTTTAAGCATGTTTTATCTCAGGTATCTAAGGCATTCACTTCATGGCATGCATTTGGGCACATCATGGAGTCGTGGTGACGACGCGTCTCACTTGGGTTTTACATACTTTAAAACATCGTTTGAATTGTAACAACTTATTTCCGCACAAGATGATTTTCAATTGGGACCTATCTTTGTAAACTCTGATTGTTTTATTAAATCAAACGATGTATTTTCCAAACGACACTTTAGGTCGTTCAATATAACTGTGATTGTGATGCTATGACAGTCAATCCCCAGGAATTCCATTCCGCTGCAAAACAGGTAAATTGGGGGTGTGACACCTACTAAATAACTCGTTGAGTAAGAGGGTTGCAAACCCATCAACAGTGGATCACGTATCCTTGTTAAACACCTTATTCTCAAGACATTGGATTAATTCGTCGCATCCCACGATGAATGCGCCACAATGCATACTATGCGCGTTTAACAAATTAGGAATCAAGACACTTGGCTCCTTACTATGATATTCGTAGTATGCGCTGCATTATACCAACATACGACTATGTTCGAAATACTTAATATTTTATAAGTATGATAGTTCATACATAATTATGAACAACAACGATTACTCGCGCTAATACAATAGTTTGTTTCTTAGACGATGCGCATGTTTTTCATGAAAAGACAAATAACTAAGTACAAATATGATAAGTCGCCACGACATTCAACAAAAAGTAATATTTTATTAAGTACCATACGTTCTTACAAAATATTATTTACAACATAAGATACTGATCCACACATTACAAACTATGGCAACGTCTCAGAGATGAACTACCCGCACAGCTAGCAGCGTCTCCAACCTCATCCAACTTCTTCAACAGATCGGAGTCTTGGCGAGACACCGTGGCAACACTAACCGGTATCCCGTCAGATCTGGGAAGATGAGCTGCACCAACGCCGCACAAAACTGCCTTACCTTTAATCCCTTCCTTCTTCGCAAGCCTGGTAAGATGCACTTCCAGCACTTTCTTTAACGGCACTTCCTTTTCTAGAGCAAAGGGATTTAAGATATCACGCGGACGAGAAAAAATAGGCACTTGAAGCTGGGATTCATCAGGCTTCAAAAAATAATCAGCTTGCGCTTCCGCATTTTCAGCGCGGTGCCGAGCTAAGGTCAGCCCCTCCATAATGACCCCTATGGGGAAATCCTGGTCGCGCTCTAACTCAGAGATCATGGGAAGCTCCAATGACTTCATCTTCTCCATAGCAGCCACCAGCTCATCATATGACTGCGCATTGTACCCAGGTACCTTATCCACGGGCACCTTCAACAACTTAGCCTCATGAAGCTCCTCAACAGCCTCTGATTTACCCCGTGCCAGTGCACACTGAACCACTCCCCCGAAGGCATCCACCACTTCCTGCGACTCCAAGGTACTGAGCGCAGCAAGTCGCATGCCATGGCTAATGAGCCACCTGCGCTCAGCGATTGTTGACAGAAGTTGGGGATACAACTCCTCATCGTAATCCAGGCTTAGTTTGCGCAATTTCATCTCTTGCATTTCCAGAGCACTACTCACAGTGGCACCAAAATCTTCCAACTGTGAGGTCAACGTGTCCTTACCCTTCTCCAGATACTTCAGTGCCCAGCGACACGAAGACTTATACCCTGCTGACTCAGCACGCTCCTGGCTTATTTAACCCATTAGCGCCATTTTCTCTTCAGCGAGCTTTTGGGAGTACAAACTTAGGCCCTCTGCTTCGGCCTTCGCGCTCGCCAACTGCGCCTCCAGCAACGCAATTTTTTGATCCTTTAGAGCGCCTTGGCTGCCTTCCCCAGAAACCTTGGCTTTTAGCTTCTCAACAAGTGAAGCTTGATGCGCAGCCGCCAACATCAACTCCTCAACCAGCTGATCCATGGGCGCATCCCCTGCCGCCAATGGCTCAGCGTTTTTGCTATTTAGCTCAGAGTGTACCGGACTGTCTCTGGGGGCGACTCTGCAGACTGTTCAAACCTGCACGCGAGAAAGAGAATTATTAATTTCTCACATAAATAGTTGATGCGCTAAAAACTTTGACGACATTACTTACTGCGGGCCATGGTATGTGCTAAAACACATACCTTTTCTATATCAAAATGGACCCAAAATAACCAAGAAAGAGCCGTTTATTGCTAATATTTGTGGTTTTCTTGAGTTTGTGCTTGTGCAGGTATGGATATGTAAAAACACGCAAAAAAGAACCAAATCAGACGTAAATTCGAGCACGAGAGATCAAGAGAGCTTAAGCTGAGCCGGAAGGTCAGAATTATGCATTTATGAAGATTTCTAATCTCTGAGGATGATTTGTGAAGATTTGATCAAAGTTTGAAGAAATGTCAAAACTGGCCCCTCAAGTTTCAACAATTGACAAAGATGGCCCTTGAAGATTCAGAAAGTTGCAAATTCAATCCTTGGTCTATTGAAGATTGACAAATTCAGTCCTTTGAAGATGGTTTCAGATTTACATCTATGATCCCTCAAAAATCCGAAATATACAACTTTAGTCCCTACATTGCCTTGGATTGCTAATACTAGTCCAATACCTAATCCTAAATCCAATATTCACTTAACTATACACGGCCCAAATCAAAACCCCTTACCCGGTCCAATAACAATCCAAACCCGCCCAACCCTTTTTAATAACCACTCCACCCGACTCACCCTTTTACCCGATCTTAACCCAGGTCAATGCCCCATAGACCCGGTCAACTAGTTTGAATAACTATAAAATAATCCAAACGCGCCCCAAACAGGTTCCCTGTCTTCCCCACCCAAACACCACCATTTTATCACCAATCCCAAACACAAACCTCGTACTAAGGATCTTTCAAACCTTATCCACCTCTGACCTGTCAGATGAAGCTGCCACGTGGACAAGTGGAGTATCCTCATTGGCTGTGACACATCAATTGGAGAAATGGAGCACTCTGATTGGATAAGGTGACAATGGATGATTTGTGTGGCTCAAAATAGCTTCTAGGCTCTTCCAACCAGGGATCCCAAGACCTCCATTCAGCTATAAATAGACCCTTTAGGCTCACAATGTAATTCGTGTAGTGTAGTGCATTATTTCCTTTAAAATTTAGTTTATGTTTATTGTATTTTCAGCTTTCAGTAGTTTAATGTTTTATTAAAGTTTTTGTAATCTCAATTTCTTGTACTCTCTTCAGTTTTAATAAAAAGTTTCCAAGTCTCATTTTTGATCTTGCATTTCATGATTTGAAAACTAAATAAACTGTTTTTAAGATTGTGATAAGCTCATATAAGCTGTCCATAGCTTTTGTGAGCTTATTTGTTGATTACTTGTTCCTTTTCAATCATTTGCATCCACAAAAAGGTTTAGTCAACAAAAGTCAACTGTCATACTCTTATTGGTTCAGAGATGGAATTGGGGTGATATTTGGCTTGAGTTGGTGTTGATTTGATGTTTTGATATTGGGTTTATACTGTTACTCTGCCCAAATTTGGTTGGAATAACCAAGTGAGTAATCATTCTTCTTCTTCTCAAAACTGTTTTGACTAATGATCATGTGCATTGATGTTTGGTGCTTGGTTTACTGTCATTTGATGCTCTTTGATCTCAGTTACTTAGCTGTTATAATCAATGCATAAGTAGGTTTAGGTTTAGTTGCTTGGTTTGCTTATTAAATCTGTTAAAGGGGTGTTTGGATTAGAACTAAAAATGAGCTAGAGGTTAACATGTTGCAGTAGATCATTTGGTTTAGGTTTATCTTAGTTTATTACATTCACATCAGTCATCTTTTTGCATCTAAATACACAGAAAGTCAAAATAAGCTTGAATCTGCTCTTGTTTGCTTATCTGTTGGAACCAGTTATAGAAATCAATTCAAATAGGTTTAAATCTTGATAAGTTAGCTTGATAAAGTTGCATTACATCATATTTAATCTATTTCAGTCCAACATTTGCTTCTAAAATTCACAAAAGTCAAACTTTCAATCTGTTTTCAAAAAGTCAAATGGTGTCAAAGCAGTTTTATGCAGAACTTGCAGCAGTTGCACAGGGTTCAATAAAGATAGTTAGGGTCTGATCTTTGGTCCAGTGATAGTCTGCTAGGTGGTCTTCAAGACCTCATAACTGTTTTTCACTCAAGCTCTTTTGATAAGCTAGTGCATAAGCTCAAACATAAAGCCTGTTCACTGTTGTGCTATCCAAATCAGTTAGCTTATAATCTTATGCATCTGCTTATTTGAGGATAGGAGTAGCTTAATTTAGTTGGTTTTAGCTTATTTCAGTATAATCTTGCTTAAGTAGAAGTTTGGTGGCTTAATTTGTAGTTTAGCTTATTTAAAAGTGCTTATTTAGATTCAAATTACACTGCAGCTCTGATATTTCACACATAAGCATTACATTTCTTATTTTTCATAGATCTAGATTAAGATTTTAGAATTTTCCTGAATTTTTCATTAATTTTGGTCACTGTTTAGTATTTTTCTTATTTAAAAATAGTTTTTAATCACTTTTAATTAGCTTTAATTGCAATTAATTAAGAAAAAGTTCAAAAAAATAATTTTTCAATTTTTCCAGTTTAAGAAAAATATAAAAAGCATAAAAAAGATTTTTCCATATTTTTCCCCTTTTATTTGGTATTTTTCACAATTTAAATTAGATTAAAATAGTTTTAAATTAGTAGAAAATAGAAAAATAATCAAAAAAATATAAAAATAGTTTTGAAAAGTCTCTTATGATATTTTAGATTTTATAAGAATAGTTTCATATTTTTCTCCTTAAATTTCATAATTTTTAGTATTTTAATTTAGTTTAAATAGTTAAAATTTAGTTTTTAATTTTAATAAAATCCAGAAAAATCCAAAAAAATAGTTTTAATTCTAAATTAGTTCTTACATTACATTTCTAGAGTAAAAGTCATTTTAGGCATTTTTAGGATATAATTTAGACGTAGTTGCATTTTAATTACGTTTTATTACGTTTTAGTTAATTCGCACTTAGGATTTCCCGTAAAATAGATTTCCTTAATTACTTTCCCCATTCCCGTAGTTTAATAAAATCAAAATCAAACAAATCAAAACATCGAGCATTAAATTCCAAACCAAAACGACGTTGGCAATTCACGCCTCGTTGGGAAACGATTCGGGTTGACTAATCTGTATACGATCACACCACGGGATTTGATTTAATATTCTTTTTCCTAAAGGAATTTGAATCTATCTTCGTGATTATTTTTGATATCGATATTGAGGTTTTAACCATACACATAACCCCTAAGCCTTCATTATCAAATCCGTTTTCCGAGCCGTTTTAAAGTTTCTTACGGTTAGTCATTCACAAGTGGCTAGCTTGTGTGAGTAAGCTTGACGTGTTTTGGGTACTGTGAATCAGGCCAGCTGTATCAGCAGAGGGAGGAGGCGACGCAACGTCGCTCGATGATGATTCCACCGTTAGGATAACGAGGCGCTTTTTCCTCGACGAGCTTGCGCCCTCCCCTCCAGGTGATCTCTTGCGCTTCAACAAGGGATCCTCTTCCTCCTCCTCTTCCTCCATGTGCTCTGCCACAGCTACTTGTGATGGCTGTGCCATTGGGGAAGGTACTCTAGGATGCGGCACGCTCTGCAGTGGGGTCGCTTCCAGTGCGACAGATGAGCTAGCCCACTGCTTCTCCCACTCCATCTCCACGATGCGCCCAGATGTAGCCTCTAGAATAGGCTCTTCTCCCTCCTTCAACGGGCGTACCCACAGGTGGCTGGCGGCCGCCAATCTCACAACGACAAATAGATCCATCTCTGCACCACAGAAGACAACAACAACCAAGTTATTATAATTACAATAGAAGAAGAAAGGCTTACATTACAAAAGTAAAGGAATGCAAAGGACGAGCACCCACCCGGCCATGCGCCTAAGAATATTGGAACCTCCTCAGGACTACCAAAATAATTGCGGCTAATGCCCATATGCACCAAAAATTCCTCAGGGTAGGAACTGATGGGGATGCGATTGGCGTTTATTGTATCCGCATCCTCCACATTGTACGATCCAGGGGAGGGCTCATCCTTTGGCAGGGTACCACGGGTGTAAAATCAGCGCGATGGGAAGCACGCGTTGTCTACCCAGAAAAATGTTTCTCTCCAATTCCTCAACGCATCTAATTTTTCAGTATAACACTGAAGCCGCCCAGCGTGCTTAGCAAAGGATACCCACCCGTTTGACCACGTTGTGTGGTAAAACGCGCGGAACAGATGGATGGTCGGGTTAATTGCCAATAATCGGCAATTTACCTCGAAATTCGTGATTTTAGCTGCACCTATGCAGTGCAGCTGGGATATATGCAAACGATAGTAGTTTAATACGTCGCTCAAAAATAGCGATATGGGCACACGCTGATTTGCGAACTCGAAAAAACGCATATATACCCCTATTTTCCCTTCAGGGAAGTCCGCAATGGACGCTTGTGCACTCGGAACTACCGGATGCACCGCGAGGGGTATATAATAATCTGAAGCGAACTCTAGAAGCTCGTCCTCAGTTATTTCGGATGTGAAATCAGATAAACCTCGAACCATGGTATCTTTTTTATATGCGCACGCGCGATTACCTTTGAAGTATTACGGTTTCTTGCTGGGAAATTCGAAGCTTTTTTAATGGTGGAAATGCGTTTTTTTTACTGTGATAATCACAGTAATAAGCAAACGGATACTTATATAGGTCTCCTCATCCACGCGATGACTGACACGTGGATTCCACTATCTCTATTTGAGTGGCTAGGATCTACTGAGGTGACGTGCTTACAGTTACTTTCCCCCGATTTACGAGGCGTCCATTTTAAATATTATGTCTAGATACACCGTGTATCTTTAACTGCGGGAAGTCTGTTTAGCTTCTTTGCTACGCTTCATAGTTTTTATTTCTTTGCAGTTATTAGTCTAGCATCCGAGTTCGTCACTACGCATACTAGGCGGGGGACATGATGACGTATAGTCTACATTCGGGTCACTAACCCGACCAATGACCGCTACTAGCGAGCCCAACACGACTGGGCTAACCCAATAACGGTTTGGGCCCATGAAGGCCCAAACCCAAAGTTATTTATGGGTTAAGATATATCTCTTATTTTCGGAGATATGTATCCAATGGCCGACTTAGGCGGGATACGCCGAAGTTTGTGGAATACGCAACGGAAGGGTTGCGTATGTATATAAAGGGCATCCCAGCCCTCATTAAAGGTACGATCTAAAAACCCTAACTCGATATAACCCTAAAACCGATTACTTACTCTCACGGCAGAGGATAATCGTGGGAGACAATTCCACGATAAGCCTAACGGTGTTTTCTGTTTACTTAGTGCGCAGGTCTCAAGCAGCAATAATCAATTGATACGAGAACCGGAGCTCAAACAAGGAACGTCCAACTTTTGTATCAACATGTTCTGACTTTTAACATATGACTTAGGGGTTTAGGCTGGAGTATAGTGAACTTCGCGAGCATACTCATGGATTTATAAGCAATGTGGCAGAACTTTTGAAAGATGGAATGATTCGGGTATGCAGTCAACTTCAAGTTATGCTTAGGACATCCTAACCTTTGGTTTAACCTGTGACATGATATTATCGACTTCATGTTAACAATATCTTCCATTTGTTGTACCTTTGGCATGCTACTCATGCAATCTTGATGATAGACCTGGTGTAGATGTTATTGAATCCGCAAAGTTAATAAGAAACTTAAAATCTTCTATGAATCAAAAATGGTTAAATAATTTGTGAATCAGAAATGGTTAAATAAACCTATAGCAACTTTCAAAATCTTCTATGAATAGTATTCATCAGGAACCGTCGTTTCATTAGAATCCAACTAAAAAAGGAGCACGTATTACGTACCTCAATGTTTGTGAACATGCTTATAATTCGCTCCTGCAACAAACACGCTGACATTTAGTGTGACAAAATTTTCCGATACGTGGCACGCTTTTCCTCGCCACCATCCTACTGATCCACCAACGATCTACAACAGTAAAAAGCAACGATAACATCAATCTAATACATTCCTGATACTACTAATCTCATACACATTTGAACTCCTATATACTTAAAGGCTGCCAACAATTACCATTCAATCCCAGAAATGAAGATAAAGTTGTTGGAAGTTTTGAGAAATAACCCGTAAGTTGGACAAACGTCGGAGTTTCTGTTCACCTAACTATTCGTCAATGTTCCTTTTTGCTCTATTTCAGGCATCATCTCAATTCTTCTTTGCCATCTACGGTAGATATGGTTGACCAGTACGCACTTGATTCCTGAAATTGAACGACCTTCAAGATACCTAAAGACATGAAACCAAACATCACATCTTAGTATATAATATTATTTGATAGGTTTTCTGCTTGAAAGACCCTATCTTTGTTTTTAGATGGTGGTATAGATTGAGTTAGCTGACATCTGAATTAGCTGACCAAGTCTTTCCGACAGATCGATGATCATTTATGTTTTCTGAAACTCCAATCTTTAGTTGCTGTGGTTGCATAACTCGTGCCACAAGTGGGTGGATAATTTCATGCCACAGATGGTGACCATTTTTATATTCCATGCCACAAGTGCTTGCATAATTAGTGCACGGCAGCACATGATACATAGTTGTTGACCTTTTTTTTGACCAGCCATGACTCCTGTTATTCTTGTACTGTGCATGGTAGCTTGTATTGTTACCTTCTGTTTGTCAGTTTGTTAAAACTGATAACTAATCAGTGACATAGATGCACAAAGTGGTACTTAACTAAATGCAATAATATCTGTCTTACTCTTACTAGCTGTGACACATTCGCACTTAAGTATTCTCCTACCAGAACCTCTGTGCATGTTGCAGACCATGTAGTTAATAGCTTATAACTACTTTTAAATAGTAAACATATGTAGACTAACCTTCAAGATTTACAGGAAGAGAAAAAATCTGGAAGATTAAGCGGCGTTTTGATAGAATGACACGTATAACCAAATCCATGTAACAACTGATGATATATCTTGGGTAAAACTAATTTAGCAATGGACAATTAGGCCAACATCAGAGGCGGTTGTGTAACTGGACTGAAAGCAAGCCCACAACCAAAAAAATTATAAAACCACCGACCATTCAATCCCAAAAGACGGCACTCAATACAATAGTATTAAAAAAAGAATATAAAATGGTCACCGACCTTTGGCCTTAGCGTATATAGAGAAAAAGGATATGACCATTAAAGCGATGCAATAAATAATTTGGTTCAAATTTGTAAAGGTGGGTTGAGTCACGAAATATCATAATTTCGTCGTGGCTGCAAACAAACGCAGTTGCATAGTAACCATTTAAACTATGCCATCAGGTTGTTACCTCGCCAAGTTACAGACGAATTTTCATAGACTCATTTCATTATACTCAGGTTACAACAATCATCACAACCCATTTGGAAATCTTTTTAATGAAGATTAGAATTGCGACAAATAAGGCTCGGGTCTGTAAATCTTGAAGCAATACCAAACACCCACAATGGCTGCAGCCACGGTCCATGTGCGGCTACCTCGCCTATATATAGGTGTTAGTGTCTGCTCTGAAGAAAATAATTATTAGAAAAAACAATATCTTATTTAGGAATCGAAATCATCAAAATCATCTCATTAACCTGATTATTTTAAGAAAAATCAAAACCATTCTCTCCGTCATGCAAATATATAATCTTTAATATAGTTTAAAATAACGATTATATTAGTAAACTCAAATTTTTGGTTGGTTCAGCCCCAACTAACACCACTAAGTAGATATATATTTGATAATAGCTTGTAAACATGAACGACATACAAAACCAGATAGTGTATTGACTATATACAAAACAGAATAACACAAAGTAAAAGGGAGCACCGCACATTATATTTTCAGAATAGATTCTGAAGGAACTTGATACAGCTTTTAGACATGTAGCATAGCATATGCTATACTATAATTACATACATTATGGATTTTTTATGCTCTCTTTACCGAACACATAATCATGAATGACAACTATGAAGCTGGGTAAAACAGCCAACAGAAAACATAAGCATCTAATTGGCAAAAGGAAAATATGAACCTGCAGTCTCATTATACACACCGGGCTAGAGCATAATGTCAACTATCAAAAGACATGAAGGGACTGAATGAGTAAATGCTCATGTAGATCAGATTACTGGATTATCTTCTAGTAGATCAGATTTAAACTTACTCAATTCTCGTATAGATCATGAAGGGACTGAATGAGTAAATGCTCATGTACGTCATTTATAAATATTTATGGGAACCCAATCCAGAAACTGATCCCAACTTGTTTAAGCAGTTGAAACCTGAAAACGCTAACCCGGTTTGGTTTGAGTGGGGTAAGCCATTCGAATCCAGATACAGTTAACACTCCACTAATAGGCATATTAGTATAAGGGTTATGGAAAAAAACCACCAAAAAGGTCAAAGATAAATCAAATACCTCAATCTGAGTTTCAGTAACAGCGTAGTAAGCTTGGCTTTAGTTAGTTGGACCCAACTGCCCCTCATCTACATATAACTCTGTTGATGCTGATACCCATTATCTACATGAGAAAGAGATTTGTTAGACTTCATACCATAATCAAAATCATATTTTTAAACCAAAGAAATTAGCCATGCTTGCCACAATCGTAGGAACCTAAAAACCCTTGCAATCATATGCACCTGTTATAATCTATTGTATAAATTCACAGACCATTATGTACGATAATTATGTTAAACCTTACACAATTCCAATCACCACTCACTGTTTCATTCATGAACTAATTCATACATGTGTTTTTATGAATAAATAATGTCGAAATAGCTAGAATATAACGGCCAAAACTTCCTGGAGCTTAAAATTTGTAACATTACAAACTCACAATGTAAATAATTAATAATGTAGAACTGAAAAGTAAAACGAATCTGTAATAAAAACAGAATATGGGTTAGTGTTCTTGATCCCTAGATTGTGACCTTGATACAGTGAAACGATAAGACTTGCAATACATTTAATACTATCATTCTAAATCCACTGATACGTAAATCAGAAGCTGAAATTTTTAACCGAAACAAATAAGAAAGCATACAAAGAGTATCGGATTCTGAATAAACGCTTAAACCTTCATCAACATATTCTTGAGCATCATGTGATCCCGTCTTCCGTTTATAAAACCAATAAAAATATATATAAACAACTGTTAGACAAACTAAAAACACCATATATCCATTATAATTTATCATATACAACTGTGTAACTTGATTTGTGATGAACATACGTTTGTGTATATTGGAAAATTAGGGTTTTAGAGAGTACTGTATCATTAGAGAAGATGGATGAGGAAATTATGATAATACGGTTTTAAGAAAATAACTATATAAAAATTAGATATATGTGGGAATTGTATTTAGAATAGGATTCCATAGCATTTATAGAGTATAAATCATTTAAAAATAAGCTCATAAGTTAGTATTAAGCTAATAATAAGCTTTTACAAAGGTTAAATAAGCTAAGTAGTCGAAAAGGTATTTTTGGACTAGGTTTGCAAAACATGAAGTGTTCGGGTTAAATATGTAAACTTTTGAAAGATAAAGGTTTTTTTGTACGTGAATTATGTGCAAGGGAAAAGTCTATGGTCTATTTTGTAATTATGGCAAACTTACTTTAAAAAGGAAATAAAAGTTTTTGTGTGAAAATGTAAACTTGGAAACCTTGGGGACTAAAAGTGAAATCCGACTTTTTGAAATATTTTTGTAAAAACAGTTTTAACGAGGGAATAAAACTATCAAATCTGGAAACTTTGAGTATAAAATACTTTTGGGTACAAAGTTTCATTTTTCCAAAGTTGGGGGGCTAAACTTGTACATTTCGAAACTTGAGGGTAAAAAGTGTAAATTTGAGAAAAAGTTTAGAAAACTTGAGAAATTATCACGACATCATAAAAACGAGTATTTTGATGACCTAAGACCAATAACAAGTACTATACGTCGATGTTTAACTAAACTTATATCTATAACATATATATATCAGGATGTGTATGATGTCATTATTCACACGAAATGCCACCTCAATGCCACGTTTTGCCACGTAATGCCACATAAGCAATTTATGTCCAGTCATCACTTTAATGCCACCTAAGCAATCATTTATTAAAATTTTGTATTTATTTTTCAAAGAAATGACACTTGCAGGATTCGAACTCAGGTCTTGGCATCCACACACAAGCGTATTAAGCAGTGGAGCATGTGAGTTAATGTGATTTGATAATTGAAAACAATTATATCATGCTTTAATAACTACTGCATTACCTAATAGATATATTCATAAACCTGTAAATTATATTGCATATATATCTCTACAACGTAAAACCCTAATTTTACGTTCGTTCATAATATACTTTTTCTCCAAACCCTAATTTTATCTTTTTGTCAGTCTTTTTTCCCTCAATTTTCTCACACTAATATTCTTTTTGTGTGTGCAGGTTTGAGAAACTAACATGATTCCTCCTTGTTCCTATATCTATGATCAATTAGTTTATTCTTATAATACAATCATCAAATCTTGTGATCTTAATATCATGTTTCCCAGGTATAAATTTCATGATGTTTATCATGTATTTCCTGCCGATATCTTTAATACCATTTTTCTCTATTGTTTCTACAGTTTATTCTGAATTGATTTCTCAACTGTTGGAAGGTGTAAAGCAGATAGAGGTATGTGTTTTTATAAATCATATATCATATGGAGAAATACCTAATTATGAGATTTTTTATTCGTTATATTTTATTAAATTTTAAAAATCATTTTTGGGACTTTAATTGATTTTAAGATCTTTTTATTGCAGCCATTTGCAATGTGATAGCAACTGACACCAGTTAGTTCATCTTTTTAGTTATGTGATATTACATTAGATTGGGTTATGTGATATGTGGAACTCAGATAATTTGTTTATCTTGTGCTACTCAGGTGTTGACATATGCACAACAGTCTCACGAAAGATTAGGTTATGAGCAAACAGCCCTTAATGAAAGAATGCAAGACTATAAAAGACTGATTGATTGGGAATGTAGATGGTCGTCTTCAAATGGTTCCAATGAATCTCCAAATGGAGATGGTATTCTGGCAATTGGTAGAAGTTCCCGTAAACTGATCGAGGTAGTTATGCAATTTGCTTCAAAGGGGAAGGTAGGAACTTAATACCAATTTTCCTCTTTTTAGCTGGGGCTCCTTTCATTTAGATCGTAAACATGAGTTTCTATTATGTGTATATCAGTTTCAAACAATAAGTCAAGGATATCTTTCAAAGCTCTCTTCAAACTTGAGGGCTGACTGGAAAAGAAGGTTTTCCGTTCTTGACAACCCAAGAATGTTAAGATTTATCATTTGATACGATTCTAGCAGTCTAATATCCACTCAAAGAAATAGTTCTGAACTTGGTCATGGGCTGCTGAGTCGTTGCCTTTCATCTCATCATCACCATGGTGGGGGCGGCATACATGACGAGAAATCTGTTGCTATGTATACTAACCAGAAACTGTTTCCCTCGCAGATTTGAAGCCTGCAGACATGAACAGCTATTGAAGTCAAGGTATACCACAAATGGATCGATAAAAGTCTTCCATACTTAATTCCCACCACGTTGTGCTTTATACTATTAGATAAAAAGGTATGTACAAAAACCTGCTGCACTAACTGCCATGATTGGTACAATAATAACCATATTTTTACACATTAACAATAATCGGTATATATGTATCATAGGGTTATGCAACTCAGGCAAACATCAGCTTAATGTAGAAGATTGATTTTGATAGCAAACTTTAGCTAGACTCGCATATGAGATTCATGGATTATGGTGTCAGAAAACGGATAGATGGCAACGGACACTTGATAATGAAATGACACACTTTTTTGGTAGATACATACGGGTTAATCCTATACCAAGCGATTATTTCCCAGAACACATGTCACATCTTTTTATGAAGATTTCAGACACAAGGGGAGCATTTATCCAGCATGCATTTTATGTGGCATTTGGGTTGACCGTGGTGGAGGCCATGAGTTGCAGGTTTCCCACATTTGCCACACCTCATGGAGAGAATTCATAGTATTTTATATATTTTTAACTGTTCTTTGCGTGTTGACTAATGCAGCTATGATAGGGCTCGAGAACATGGCTTTCATTGCCATGGCTATCAGCTTGGTAACTTACTTCTGTGGTTATATGAACTTCAGTTTGACCAAGTCAGCCACAACACTTACAAACTTCTCGGGCACTGCCTATTTACTATCACTATTTGGAGGGTTTATTTCTGACACATACTTGTCAAGATTCAAGACTTGTATCCTATTTACATCGTTCGAAGTTATGGTATACCACATTCAAACTATCATCAACTATTAATCTATAGTTTGTGTCGTATTTATAATGTATTTAATATGATGTGACTACTGTGTACACTCAGGGTTATGCACTTTTAGGAATTCAAGCATGCTTCCAACAATTACGACTAATTCCCAGTAGTGCTAGCCTAGGGAATGAATGTGAGCAAGCAGAAAGTGGTCAAGAGGCGATACTGTTCACAGGTCTATATCTAATTGCATTTGGCACAGGTGGAATTAGAGCGGCTCTGCCTTCAATGGGAGCTGACCAATTTGACCAAAGTGACCCTAAAGAAGCAAAATCAATTGCAAGCTTCTTCAATTGGTTTCTGTTCAAATCACAACTGGTGTTGTATTTGGTGTCACCTTTATGGTTAGGATCATCTCTATCCAAGGTTGGGATTTGGGGTTCGTTGTATGCACCTTGATTCACAACAGTATCATGGTAGTCTTATGGCTGTTGGTTGTATTCCCCTCACCGATTCTGGTCTTCTTCTATATTGAGATCAATTCGCACACATATGCATATGTATTAGTAGTTTTTATAAATTATATAGTCATTACCAGTTATTTCCAACCTTATTCAGAAGAAAAGCTACCAGCTCATGATGGGCCTTAAGTATCTCTGCCACTATTGGCTTTTAGATTTGCTGAACTTCTGCTAGACACCTGACATGCAACGAAACTACTTCAACTCCATTTGAGGTATGTAACTTCTATTCCAAATAATGTGGATTACAACTTACATTTGAAATTTTGGAAGTTCTTAAATTTGTTTGGAAGTATGTGGCTAGGGGTGTTAGCCTGACGTAAGTCATACATCGTCAATTGATTAAAATGAGAATGGGCCTCCTTTCGATACCACACTAACCACATCTCAATTGACTAAAACTCAAAACGTCACTGAACTAACATAAGCGTCTTCAAATGTAAAGGTATATAAATTGCTGTTATATGAACCTTTTTGGTCATTTATCATTTTTTTATGGTTTATTTGTATTGTAATTCTGAGTTGTAACATTTTAGTGCTATGAGCTTGCATACAATTACTATATAGTTGTTATAAATGAGTTTATTCAAAACTATTTTTATTATAGACGGGTCAAAATGGGTAAGTTTTTATAGTGTATCAAAATGGGCTTGGCTGCTTTTGATACACGCAAATCCTTTATCATCCTTTGCTTTCTGAATTTAATTGGTAATTATTATGTTAAACATGATTATAAAACTGTAATTTGACAAAAAAAAATGCCCCACAATTTAGGATATTCTTATGCATCTATATCATTCAGATGAATTTAGAACCCCTTGTACCGATTTGACCCATCTATGCCTTAGAAAATTAAACTTTAGGCCTAGAGATATTTATTTGGGCAATAAGTATAGTACAAGCCATATTTATAACTTCCCATTAAGAGTTCATTAGTTCAATATGAATATATGTATGCACATTATTATGTTGGTAGTTGTTGAGAACATAAGTATTACATCGTTATTATATTTTAAATTGTTTATATTTATCTGCTCATTGGCTATGCGCAAGTATATCTTTTGCAGATATGTTGAACCATTATTGTCATTGATGGACTTTAGATATTCAATTTATTTGCATATAAAGTGTGTTGTGTAATACCTAATCGTGTTCTACTCGACTCCAGTTGTGTTCAACTACTGAGCTTTTGTAATGATTGAGAAATACCAAAGAGTGTGTTGAAAAAAAGGTACGTTGAGAACTGAAAATGAAGCACAACCCCAAACGTGGAAAATTGGATGGGTTGGGCGGGGTTGGGTAAAGGGTCACAGAGGTTCTTCAGTAACTTACAACTATTACTAATAGCACTAGTACCACTTTTTATAACATATATCACACATCATAGGACTTCAACCTTCGGCGACACCTTCAACATACTACTACCTAAACCCAAATGTTCTATAAACACAACAGATACTAAGCGTGTGCTTAGTTAAAAAACAACTGCGATAGTAAATATCAGCCTTAGTATGTAGTAGTCGACTTTAGACCGTAAGACTATCTCTTAGCATAACGAATAGTGGGTTAATAGATTAGTATTTGTCTATCATTATATCAAACATTAATATATTAACATAAATTTATAGATATGTGGTTTTTTATTTTTCGATTTTTATCTTTAAATGAAATATAATGATTTCGACTTTCATTTTTCCTTCACTAATATGTATTTAGGTTTAGTTTTAGAAATTTCCAGATGATGATAATGACGTAGTTGATGCTAAACTCATGATTATTGCCGATGGCAATAAATGATAATGATGTATTGCATGATGTTGAACTCGACCGGTAATGATGATCAGGATTCATGATCGATGATGATGTTGAACGCGATGAACGATAATATTCATAATGATGTATTGATGTTGCACATAGCGTTTTCCATCGAACATTTGGAACTATTGTCTAATTTTAGTGCCCAAGTATTTGAACGACACCCATTTATTGTGGAAGCTGGAGTCAGTTTGGGCTGAAAAGATGTCAAACAAGTAAGTTTCTAATTAATTTCTGGATATATATTCTCTTGGTGACTACGATAAATCCAAATTATTTGTGTGCAGGGTTTAAATACTTTTCGGTTTGCAATCGAATTCCGCTGCTGTTTGAACAAGGTGCTGATGTTGTCACGAGAACTGCAATGAAGAGAATTAAGTAAGAAGTCTATGAGTTTTAGTGTTTCTAACTTGAGAGGTATATTATGTAAATGGGTCAATTCAAGATTTTTGTTTAATATGGGCCACGTTTTATTTAATACGGATCAAATAGGTAAATCAAGAATTAGCTTAGAAAGTCATCTAAAATTTATTTTTCTAAATGAAATTTAGATCATTCTTTATACAAACAGGTCTTGGACAAAAGCATTTTATGTCATCCTAAATGTCCCAAAGAATTACCCATTTACACTCGTTAGCTAACTAAGCTAACTAATCTTTGGTCTTAAGTAGTTCAAAGATCTTATCTTTATAATTAAAACAAAAGTATAGGCTATTGTTAATTTTAGTTGGTACTTATTTTAAAGAGTTCACACTTTTTTATCATTATTTTTTTTCCCAATTCGTAATGTAAGATTATTATATTCGTCATGTTGACGCTAGTCCAGGAAGCTCAAAGACAAAGCGAGAGCGACTTACGAAATGTCTTGAAGCTGCAATTAAGAGGAGATCTTCTTAGGTAAAGTAGATTATGCATAATACTTTTTTATTTTTGGCTTCAAATTTATATACATGTTTTAAATGATTTAAACATGGATAGTGTTTACAATGTAATATATTGTTTGTCTAATTCTTATCATGTATTGTTGACAGTTCATGGAACCAATGATTCAGTTGTACAAGTAGAAGAGGCATTGAGATTGGAGGTGCTGATCAGGTTCTCTGAGCATCGAGATTAATTAGCTTATGTTGTTACTTCTTCCATAAATGAAAGCTTGAATCAATAATGCAATATGAAGGTGGGTGACGTAGGTCTATTGTGTAAATGAATCGATTCAGGATATGTTTGATTAATACGGGTCAAACAGGTAATTGTTTATCTGTTTACTACATTATAAGCCCATTTTGTTCTTAATTTACACCAGCATTAAGAATTAGTTTCTTATAATTGATCTACATTTGCTTAATTTTTTGTAAACGATATTCACAAAAGAATCATGGTACTCATTATCGTTTGTTAGTAAGAAAGTATCTTATAGGTCTCAAAATAAGCCACGGGATTCTTTGAAAGAATTGAACCCCTTCATTTCTTTGTTCTTTCTTCGTGACTTAGGCAACAAACACAGAAGGGATCCCAAACCTTTTGTTTGGAGTCTTGTGGTGATTGTGGTAGATGGGTGGTTTTGAGGTTGTGAAGTTGTGAGATGAAATTGTTTGACGTTTGTTGTATGACAAGAGTTTAGGGATGATTTAGAGTTGACTACTCACATCTCACGAGTTCAGGAACTCTTTGTGTTTCAGAGACTCGGGTTTCAGAGTCTTGAGTTTTCAACAACTTGTATTCAGAGTCATGGACTTTCGGGTTTAGGATCAGTTTGTGGTTTTAGATCAACGATCCTTGCAGTTTCAGAATCATTAACCAGAGATTCAACGATAAGGTTCAATATGTGAGGTTCAGTGTGAGGGGTTCAGGGTCATCATTTTATGACTCAAGTTCAGGGGGTCACGGTTTAGGGGTTCGTTTCATCAGCCCCTAAGTTACACATTTCTCATTTGATTCGTACCGTATTAACAACCTGTTGTATCCTCTGAGTCAAAGACATACTAACACCCTCATGTTGTAAGGACACCTTGAGAGAGACCAATGCCTGATGTATAAAACATCATAACACAAGCTGATGTAACCTCTGCTTCGTATAACCCGTTGATTCACAGACGCACCAGCTGATTTCTTTCAGCGCCCCTGATCTGCTTGACCAGAATCACCCTCTCATTCATATCACATTTTGAGTACTATTTTCACAACTGATCTTTATCAGACCCCTATTATCCAACTCGTGTTCAACCCGAAAACACATTAACACTTACTTAATTACAACCATATCGTCTATCTACATTCACAACCCTCACCACAATCATGACATTCCCTGAGAGACTATCAGCATCTCTTAAATATGTATCTCTAAAATGAACATGACACTTTTGGTCTATCACTATACATTAGTCACTAAATAACAGCAAACTTGATATCTTAATATCTTGACATATAGAAGTTTAGATAGTTCCTTTTTAGATGCCAGACACCAAAAATTAAGGCTTATGGAAATGTTTGGGTGCTGGTCTAAAGATGTGACTACCTTGATATCCAAAACAAAGAAAGAAATGATTTTACACAGAGATATCTACGACAGGGGCATGATATTCTCGTAGGGGATATGACGTGTTAGTATTTTAGGAGATGCGACTCATCCAATGCAGCCGAATCTTGGGCTAGGTGGTTGCTTAGCGACAGAGGTCATTTTTACAAATACTTTATTTGATAATAATGAAAACTTGAACACAATGCATTCTCAGATGTAAGTTTTTCAGCCGTCTTGCTCAACTCTTTGTTCACCACGTTGTTGTTTAGAGCAGTTGTGCATGAACCCTCTGTTAAAACACGTTTTTTAAATAATACTTAACTTTCATAAACCCTCTTTTCATTTTAGCAAAGGTATTATAGAACTCGATTATGTTCGGTCATTTATGATTTACGAAGTGCCATTTTATTTTATTGATTCTACGGATATGGTATAAGAATTGACGTTGCTATTGATATATGATTACAACTCACTTTTGTATATAAGACTGATAATTACATCTGCATTCGTCTTATGTTATTGTCATTGGCAAAAGAATGATTGCCTAACAAAGGTACATGTCATTATGCCTACATTCAGTTAAAATTATCATCTACCAATTTCTCTTATAATGTTAAAAGACTCCTGCACCCTTGCAACATACATTTCAGTGGAGAGCAACCGAAGAGTTGTGTGATCACCTCACTAGGGAAATTAAATGTAACAGAACTTGACGCATATGATGAGCACATAATAGCCATGGCTTTTTCACTCGTGGCCTGTGCAAATAGTCTTAACTATGCATGATTTTTGATGCATAATGCCATAATATATGAAATTAACTTATCTAAATAAGAGTTACTTAAGTTAGCCAAGATTTGTGAAGGGTACATTATGCTTCTACTTGGTTGCAACTAGAAGTAGTTGAATTTTACTGTGATATAGGATGTACTTTAAAAATCGCAGGTTGGCAATTTCGCCATAACAAAGGTATTACTTTGATTCCTGTCATTTTCATTGCAAAAATTCGTTACCCTTGGACTTATCGAGGAGGCTGTTGAGCGAAATTCCCGGTAGTAATTGGCGCACTCTGGTATCTACTTTATTTATTTCATTTTTTTATAATCAGAGAGTTGGTTTCCATGGACCTCTAATTTCCTAATTTTTTTGGGTTGGCAGGGTTATAAAGATAAACTAAATATTACAAAATACAACTACTCTATTAATATGAATATAACTCTATACACATTATTTAATTCAAAAAAACAGCCAAAAAATAAACCTACAATATGAAAAAAATAATAAACCGGGAACTAAATTAAACTTAGAATTTATCAAGCAAGAAATCACAAGTCGTGCCCGCCCTTGGCTTAACATATATATATATATAAATATATATATATATATATATATATATATATATATATATATATATATAATTTAGATCAAATGAAAACTTTTTTAAAGTTGTAAAAGTGAGAACCCAATTAACATATGCCATGTGGAAATTAGTAATTACAAAATGTTAAATTCTTTATTAATTCAAAAAGGGTATTATAGGTATTTGATTTACTTCCATCTCTCCTTGTAACCCTACATTCACTCCATCATTCTTATCTCACAATAAACTACAACCGCCTCAACTAAAAAATGCCTCCATATGTTCTAATCTCCATCTCCTATTAGTCTCAATCTAATATTAGGTGCCTCTCATTTTTTTTATATTATTATTTCTCCATCAACAACCTTCCGCGATATCTAGTTTTATTTTCCCCCAATCTGAAAACTACCCGACACCCCATTTGACCGGCGACCCTCTCGCCATCATTGTGATGCACTAATAAAATACATCCCCGTAATTGGATCTGGGATTCGTTATATGATTGGTTTTTCGTTTTGTAATAACAACTTATACGAGAATCCATTTTTAAATGAACGGGTAGGATGTTTGTTTTGTGATATGACTGGTTTTATTGTTCGTGAAGGCAGATACACCGTACCCATGTAGAACCTAACCATAAATCGTTATCTCGTCGGATTCTGGGTAAAAAACCAGGCGAGGTTTAGTTTTTCCGGCGAAGCTTCTCATATATTTTATATATGTTTATAAGTTTACTAAGTCTGGTTGATTGATATGGTCATTTTGCATACAACATGGTTCACTAATGCTTATCTCTTTAGAACAAATTTTAGAAGGCAATTATTGTTGAATTTATGCACCTGAAGTAGTGGTCCACTTATAAGAGTGTGTGCCCGAGGATATGGTATTTTGTTTAAATTTGTGGGAGAAAACACAAACCGGATGTAGTTATGTAGCGTTGTTAAACTTCAAATTTAGACATCAATAAAACACATGTAAGCACTTTGAAGAACCTACACAGTCGCACAAGTTAATGATCCACAAGTGTGTGCTATAATAGTCATAAGTTAATGATCCACATCTATATAGTTTGTAGCAGACTAGCTAGTAAAGAAAAGTAAAGCTCAAGTGATCCACATCAGTTCAGGTCCCATTTACTTTGTAATAGACTAGTTTTGTTTCATGTTGAGAAGAATAAAACTAATGCAAAGGGATTAGATTTTTATAGATGACATTACTTGCATGACTAGTTTTAGTTTTTCTATGAAAATGCCATAGAAACCCCAACTACCATCGTGTAACAGATGTGGTGATGTACCAGAAAATAACATTTTTTGAGACCCATTGCGTGATGTATTCTGGCGAGCCACATATTCAGAGAAGATACATGTCCTTCGCGTATGTACCAAAATGGTTTCGTACATGGGTTTCGAACAACCAGTTATTCCGCCGAGCCACATATCTGATGTATCCGATTTTTTAAAGATATTAAGTAGTGTATAAATGTATCAATTTATTAGATTTTTTAAAGATGAGTTCCTTAGATAATTTAGCTTGTGTAAAGTTCGCCCCACGTATCAATATATGTATGACTCATGTATCAATGTATCAATCTACGTATGATCCATGTATTAATGTATCATATATTGTATATATATTTCATGTATCAATGTATCATATATTATATGTATGACTTATGTATCAAAATATCATTTTTAATATGATATTAGTGGTTGTATGTATGGACCATGTGTCAATGTATCATATTATTAAATTATAATATGAAATCAAAAAAAATAGTTAAGAGGTACTGTGTAATGGTCGGAAAAAAAAGACGGAATTCTATTAAAAAAATCAAGTTGGAAACTAAACCGAAAACGCTTCAACAATGATATTTATGGTTTGTGTAATGGACTAGTTTTGAGAGCTGGTACAACATTCTTAAAAAGTTAAAAAAAAAGAGCATATTAAGAATTTTATACAAAACTATCGTGAAGAAAGGCTTACATATTTACAAATTAATGTACGTAGTAAATGAATGCTATTCAATGGCCCCTAAATCATTTATTTTTATGGTACATAATACCCCTAAATTTAACTTTTATTACAAAAATGCCATCCACCTAGTATTAATGTCATCTAATCTCAATTAGTTGATCTAATGGTCCAAATTAGTTCTTATTTTTACAACTTTAAATTATATCTCACATTAACCCTCCCCTATATATATATACTAGCTTATAGACCCGTGTTAAACGCGGGTAGCTTATAAAAGACCGCAAACTATAAGCTACTTTTATTACTTTTTTAGATTAGATCTTTAAAAGACACTCATTATCATAATTAGAATATAGACCCATGAAACTCATGGATTGCAGTTGCATATTTTTTACATGTATCATTAACAACTTCTATATGTAATACGTAGTAACAAGTTAAAATTACATTCATGCTACAAATAATATAAATATGAATTGTATCATTAAAACCTTCAAATTGTAATATCATAAGTACATAACCACTTTTGTTGACCCACATGGAAATTCATCAATAAAATAGGTATGCTATCCGCATTTTGTACACGACTTGTTAACCCACTTAGAAAGTTCATACATGCATAACCTTTTGTTAGAAAAAAATCATAATACTTGTGTAACATGCATAACTAAAATTTAATAGAAAGCAAAAACTATCTAATTAAAAAGCAAACCCATGTAGAGAATGAGAAAGGGGATCATATACATATATGGATCGATTAGCTGGTTCATGATCTCGAGCATAAAACCAACCAAACATAGCAAAGTGAACAAAATTTACAAAAGCAACCCTCCTAGGCTAATTAAAACAATAGTACATTGACTAAAATACTACAATTAGTACATCGCATCATCAAAATCTTACCTTACGTTTTCTCTTTAAGAACTTATGTCATCATCCTCTTCAAATGACACAAATCTTAGTTTAGTCTTTCTTAGTCCAATAACGAACTCCGGCGTATGAAATGAATCGGCACTTGTGTTTGATCGACTCTTTGACATCACGTATAAAAGTCGCCACCTGTGTTCGAGTATATAGTACATATTTGAAGTATTACTCAACAATATCAGAACAATACAAATAGTTTTGATATTTGAGTGTTCTTTAACAAAATTATAGATTATGCCATGTCGAGAAAATGCACCAAATAGCATTAAACCGTCATATTTACTTGACACACTAATTGCTTATAACATTTCATTTTCAATTTTCCTATATCCAATTAGTATCTCCAATATTTTTATCAGTAAGTTGAAAATACAATTAAGAGGTGTTTGGGAATGCACGTTAAAACTGCTAAGTGCCTATGTATTCCGACACAATAAGGAGGCAACTGTCATTGTACGTGAGTAGCAATTTCGATCTATCTACTCATGAATGTGTTAACTTTAACTATTAAATCTCAAAACATGGCAACCTGGTCAATCGGGCACAAGTCAACCACACTGAATTTCCATCGTCTCGTATCCTAATAATCTAAATAGCATGTTATTCACAATTACTACGTATGCATTTATCAACATGCTCGAACTGTTCTAAAGCCATTTTTATGTCGTTCTGACCCGTTGGAGGTAAAACACAATCCAAATTAACCCATTCAACCATTTAGTAGTAAGTGGTTCGATATTGGCTTACCACTTAGGCACGGCCTCCAAACTATATTTGTAACTCCACGCAGTCCCCATGATCGCAGCCTTCATAGAAGGATCAACATTCCTGCAAGAAATAATGTGTTAAAAATCATATAGTTTGGCATATAATCTTGAGTCTAACCTTCATAAGTAAAAAATGTCTACTGAATTTGCATCATGGTTTACTAAAGTAACTTGCAATATATAAATCCACAACTTCCAACAATTATGGACGTAGCTACTTGCCTTTTATTGCATCATTGTCTATAGCACTAAAAATGAATACATTATTAATCATCAAAACTTGTTAGTAAAATGTTAGCTAGAACATCAACCAAATAAGTTGTCTTAATGCAAATTGAGAGCATACGCATAGTAAAGTCAAAGGTTTATAAAAAGTAAATGAAGCATATCCAACAAATTCACACATTAACTTTCTCGGGCATTTCATCAAACAGTTTGTTTGCGTAAGATTTAACAATAAAATTAGAGAGTTTGTGAAAATAAATTGTGTAACTGCTACACAAAAGATTACTATGCAAAAATCTTCAAGTAAACGCATAAACAATATGACAGTAATCGTAAAAGTGGAGGATGTATATCAGTGGAGGATGTATATTCCTTAGTAGAGATGCATATCAGTGGAGGATGTATATTCCTGAGGAATAGAAGAGATACGCAATCATTTATTTTTGAAGGGCGCGTAAATCACGGCACAATTTTGACGTACCCATTGAATTTGTTATTTCTCATTAATTGTGAATTGAATTGTCAACTGCTGCTGACGTGGATTAAGTGACATGGCTTTAGTGACGTGGAGGGAATGCCAGCATGGCTTTAATGAGCTGTCAACATTTTCAAAAAAACTTTTGTTTATTATATATATAGATATATATATATATATATATATATATATATATATATATATATATATAATTATAATTATAAGTATATAGTTATATGAAAATCGATATTCGATATCGACGCACCTTGAAAGTAAATAAACTAAAGCACTTGATAACATCGTTATTTTAATAACTCAACAACGGGGAACAGTTCATTTATATTTAAGTGTGAACTTTTGATGAATATCAAACTAAGTCGATATAGCGCGTATTTTGAACTTAAAACATTAAGCACTATTCGCACAAGTAAAACCAACACTAATAACGCTCTATTGAATTGTATATTCAATGCTCTATTGAATGGTATATTCAATGCTCTATCATTTGGTCATGAACCAAAGGTTTATCATTATTCTGAGACTTGCCATCTCATTCTTAGGTTCCGGGTTGGAGCCTCAGCTATATCGTACTTGATCTCTTTGTGCTTGTTCATTTCCACTAAGGTGAGTTCATAGCCTCACTTTTACTTTTATTTACAAACCCCGTGAGGGAGATGCATGCTCTAAACTAGAACACAAGGTTTTTCATAACTGTTCGCTACTTGATTATTGGAATTGCCTAAGTATTTAGCCGAAAGACCCCTTTAGCATGAGCCATTAGTCACTTGCGAGTGAACGTAGATATCGTGAATAGTACTATGGGGAGTAACGACCCTGTCTTGGTTATCGGAAATAACCGGGGCGCACCATATTTGAATTGCATTAGGTAATTGGCTATTACCTCCTTGGGGCAAAGCGTTGCGTACGTAATTCGGTGTATGCAGTTGAGTATTGGTTGCATGAGCTTAGCGCATAATAATCTATGATTTTCTTTATGATAAGTTGTTAGTTTACTATTATCATGTTTATGTTCTTGTGTTCAATTGATTAAATATAAACCTATGGATTCACTCAACATTTTTTTTGACCTTTTAAGCATGTTATCTTAGGTAATCATTGAAGATCATATCTATGGCACGGAGTTAGCAATGCAAGACCTACATTTTGTGGTGTAAACATAACGTTATCATTTCTTACAAACTCATGATCAATCTTTTGTGTACCATCTAAAACAATTGGGAAGTATTTTGTAACAAACTATGAGTTTTTCTTGAATGATAACAACTTTTCTTAAAATGTCTCTTTTGAGTCGTTTTCTATGATTATTGACTGTGATTTCCATCAAGTAACACCCCGATTAGCCTTCCGCTGCTATGTTGATCTTTGGGGGTGTTACATGTTGACATCAGAGCCAAGGTTATAGAGAACCAAAGAGTTTTTCTAAAAACATTTGGACTATAA
The DNA here is from genome assembly GCA_910596185.1 of Chrysanthemum makinoi. Lineage (NCBI taxonomy): Eukaryota > Viridiplantae > Streptophyta > Magnoliopsida > Asterales > Asteraceae > Chrysanthemum > Chrysanthemum makinoi. The sequence continues at coordinate 245,370,245 of OU343222.1, read as the reverse complement.
CTGCACTTTTGAAACGAGACTATTTTACACCACTACCCTATGCCCTCCATGATCGCTCTATACATTAGGATTAATGTACCCTACAGACTACATCCCAAAGGTTCAATCTTCAAGCATACTTCTAGGAAGTGTGTACGAGCTCTCATTATGCCTCTTGTATCACCAGCATATATCCCTTCATCATCAGCCCATCCACCACCAGCTCCACTCACCACATCACCTATGGCAACCTCACCATTACCACCACCTACTGTGTTCTTCCATCAGACCACCACAGTTCCTGCATCATCACCACCATTGGCTTCATCACCTTTGGATACCTACAGTGAGCCTCCATTACCGCTCAGCGTGAGAGAGTGTTTCCTCCCAGAGTCATCAGATCCATACCTGCAGGTTGTGCCTATTGATATTCAGCCAGGACCTCGGAAGAAGGTTGACGCCAGACGTTGGTCATTTCTATTGCCAATCATGCGCCGGTGGAGATCCGAGGAAGGAGCTCCAAGCACTTTTGAGCTCGGGGAAAGCTCAATGACTACACTAGCTAGATTCCTCCCTGTGACAAGAGAGCCAGTTCATCGCTCCATTCGTCTTTTGGCAGCCAGACTTATTAGACATGAGGACAAGTTGAGCGAGATCATGGCACACATTGATGAGATTCCCTTGGTTAGGATCGAGAGTATAGAAGAGGAGGTTGAAAACCTTGTGGTTGGTCGCTACTCCTTGGACATCGTGATTGATATGATGAGTACCCAGATCGTGGATGCGAGAGAGGCTGTCACAGACCTGACCCAAAGAATCGAGACTGCTAGGCAAGAGGCCAGTATTCTGAGAGAGACTGTTGCAGGTAGAGAGAGGGTTTTGCATCATGAGCTTGCATTTGTTCATGCCCATACAACCATCTTGGAGCAGAGATTAGACGACCTACAAGCTAGAGACAGAGCTCGAGAGTAGCAGTTCGAGGAGTTATCAGCTTTGGTTGGAGAGCTACGCCGTCGTCAGGAGGACACACCAGGCGACGTAGATCAGGGTCATCCTTATTACAGCTTAGTATCATAAATCCCGCCTTATGTGGCATTAGTATAAGGGCTTGTATCTTTTGGTTTATGAAAACTACGGAACAAGGATATTAATGTTGTATCATTTGGTTGTGAACTTATGCTATGTATCGATGTTTATCTATGATATCGTGGTTGTATTTTTATGTTCTTGTGTTGTAATTTCATCATTCATCTATTGTATAAACCGAGCCGATCATTATATTCTTATATATATTATGATTTTGTTGTGACAAATCATGATTGACTTATTCCTGCTTATAACGATACCATTCCATTGATTTAAAGTGGTGATCTTGACTATTATGATATTTATAATATGTAACCACTTGTATTATTGTCGATGATTCTAAATTTTGGTGTTTATCTCTTAGTAATTTTAGAAAAATGGTCAAGAAGAAAGCTACCTCATCTGCTACCATTACTCCAACCGCTATTCGAAAGATAGTCGCTGACAGTGTTAGTGCTGCCGTTGCCAAACATGCTGCTAAAGCTGAAGCCGCACGCATTGCTGAAGCTGAACTTATTGCCCAAGCGGCACACGAAGCCGAAGCTGCTGCAAGAGAAGCTGAGATTGCACGAGAAGCTGAAGTTGGTCGAGAAGCTGAAGTTGCACATGAAGCTGAGGCTACACGCGAGTCTGAGGCTGCCCGCATTGCTAAGCTGCACGCGTTGCTAAATCAGCACGAGTCATTGAAGTTGCAAATTTCAATGAAACTAACAATCAGACCAACCAAAGTGAGTCTCTTGTGGTACGTAAATGTAGCTACAAAGGATTCATGAACTGCAAGCCTACCTTCTTTAAAGGAACCGAAGGTGCTCTTGGTCTTCTTCATTGGTTTGAGAGATCAAAAACTGTATTCCTCCTAAGTGACTGCACGGATGATTGCAAGGTTAAGTTTGCAACTGGAACCTTGCTAGAAGATGCATTGTCTTGGTGGAAAGCTCATGCTTAACCGATTGGAATGGAAGAAGCTTGTAAGATTTCCTGGTCCGATCTGAAGCAAACTTGTCTGCTAAGGGTAATGATCTTAAGACATACTTCAAAATATTCCACGAGCTGAGGGCCATGTGTCCTAACATGTTTCCCACAAATGACAAGATTTTGGAAAGTTTGATCAGGGGTTTACCCCGAAGTATTGAAGAAGATGTCATCGCTTCTAACCTAAAGACTGTAGAAGAAGTTGTCACTGTATCCCATCATCTCATGGAATCGATTCTGAAGCTAGGAACCGCACAAAGCTCGAATGACAACAAAAGGAAGTTTGATGACCGAAGGAACATGAACCCCAATCCTCATCAGCCCAACAACTCATCTCAATTCAACAACAACCGAAACAAAAACAACCAGAACAACAAAAACAACAACTAGTACCATTAGAACAGGAACCATCATCACAACCAAGAGAACAGAAGACAAGAAGCCGCAAGGGCTTATGCTGCTACACCCACTGCTGGTAGGGGATATGTCGGACCTCATCCCCTGTGCAATAGATGCATGTTGCACCATTCTGGACCATGCACTGTGAAGTGCGATAAGTGCAACAAAGTGGGTCATCGGGTAGGAATTTCTGAAACCTTGCAAATGGAAACAACATGCCGCTGACAAATCTAAGCTGTTATGGATGTGAAGAAAGGGTCATTTCAAGAACCAGTGCCCAAAGAGGAACGCCGCTCAAAACAACAATACGCGTGCAACATCATATGTGTTAGGAGATGGAGATGTTCCATTGAACCCTACGTTGTAACGGGTACGTTCTCACTTAACAATCATTCTGCAAAAATCTTATTTGATTCTGGAGCCGATAAGAATTTTGTATCTGCTACCTTTGTACCTTTACTTGAAATCACCCCAATTACCTTAGACACAACTTATGAGATAGAGCAATTGCAAAAGAAAGATGGATCTTTTCGAATGTGCATCGATTATAGAGAATTGAACAAGCTCACAATCAAGAACCGATATCCTTTGCCTAGAATTGATGATCTGTTCGATCAGTTACAAGGATCGAGTGTATACTCGAAAATTGATTTAAGATCAGGATACCATCAGTTAAGGGTGAAAGAAGAAGATATTCCAAAGACCATATTCCGAACTCGCTATGGTCATTATGAATTTTAAGTGATGCCATTTGGTCTAACCAATGCACCTGCTGTATTTATGGACCTCATGAATAGGGTCTGTAAACCTTACTTGGATAAATTTGTCATCGTGTTCATTGATGATAATCTCATCTACTCTCGTGATAAGGAAGAACATGCGGAACATCTGAGAACTATCTTGAGATTACTCAAAGATGAAGAACTGTACACTAAATTCTCTAAATGCGACTTCTGGATCGAGACAGTACAATTTCTTGGTCACGTAATTCACAGTAAAGGCATTCATGTGGACCCAGCAAAGATCAAATCTGTTAAGAACTGGACAACACCAACCAACCCCACCGAGATTTGCCAATTTCTAGGTCTCGCCGGTTATTACCAAAGATTTATCAAAGGTTTCTCGAAGATAGCCAAACCATTGATGGATCTAACCCAGAAAATGAAGAAGTTTGAATGGGGAACGATCAATAATCAGCTTTCCAACTCCTTAAGTAAAAGCTTTGCGAAGTACCAATTTTAGCTCTACCCGAAGGAGTAGAAGACTTTGTGGTATATTGTGATGCTTCACACTTGGGTCTAGGCACTGTTCTAATGCAAAGGAACAAAGTAATTACTTACGCATCCCGTCAACTCAAGAATCATGAGAAAAATTATACCACTCACGATCTAGAACTAGGATCAGTTGTATTTGCTCTTAAGCTAATGGAGATACTATTTGTATGGAACCAAATGCATAGTCTACACTGATCACAAAAGCCTTCAACACATCTTGGATCAAAAGGAACTGAACATGCGTCAACTCCGCTGGGTAGAATTGCTTAGTGACTATGACTGTGAGATCCGCCACCATCCCGGAAAGGCGAATGTCGTGGCAGACGCCTTGAGCAGAAAATATCGCCCTAAGCCGCTTAGAGTGAGATCCTTGGGAATGGTAATCAATTCACCCCTTCCATTAAAAATTCTTGAAGCTCATATCGAAGCGCTTAAAGAAGAAAACAGGCCAAATGAGAAGATTTATGGCATGCCGGAGAACAAAAATGGATTTGTGAAGAGATCAGATGGGACATTGTGTTTCAAGGATTGAAGTTGGATTCCACTTTATGGAGGTATCCGTGAGCTCATTATGTATGAATCTCATAAATCTAAATACTCCATCCATCCCGGTCCTAACAAGATGTGCCAAGATCTTAAACTTCTATATTGGTGGCCAAACATGAAGGCCGATATCGCGGAGTATGCTGGAAAGTGTCTAACATGCTCAAGAGTCAAGGCAGAACATCAGAAACCATCCGGATTGTTAACTCAGCCAGAAATTCCCATTTGGAAATGGGAAAGGATCACAATGGACTTCATCACTAAATTGTCGAAAACTTCTAATGGTTTTGACACCATATGGGTCATTGTTGACCGTCTCACAAAATCAGATCATTTCTTGCCTATCAAAGAAACCGACGAGATGAGTACACTTGCTCAGTTGTATCTTAAGGAGATTGTTTCTCGCCACGGGGTACCGATTTCTGTCATATCTGATCGTGATAGCCGATTCACCTCAAGATTCTGGCAAACACTCCAACACGCTATGGGTACCAAATTGGATATGAGTACCGCGTACCACCCTCAAACAGATGGACAAAGTGAAAGAACAATCCAAACTCTGGAAGACATGCTGAGAGCGTGCGTGCTCGATTTTGGAAAGGGATGGGATAAGCACTTGCCTCTGGCAAAAATTTCTTACAATAATAGCTACCACGCCAGCATCAAAGCAGCTCCATTTATTGGGCAGAAGTTGGATAGGTACAACTTACTGGCCCTGAAATTGTTCAAGAAACAACTGAGAAGATAATGCAAATCAAGCAACGTCTACAAGTAGCTAGAGTTAGACAAAAGAGCTATGCTGATGTCACAAGAAAACCCATGGAATTCCAAGTTGGAGACCAAGTAATGCTAAAAGTATCTCCTTGGAAAGGAATAGTCAGATTTAGCAAAAAAGGAAAACTTAAACCCCGATACGTAGGACCGTTCAAAATTCTGAAAAGAGTTGGTCCAGTGGCGTATAAGCTCGAGCTTCCAGAAGAGCTCAGTCGAGTACACGATACTTTTCACGTTTTGAACCTTAAGAAATGTCTATCTTCCTCTGAAGGATATACAGCTCAATGACAAACTTAGCTTCGTAGAAGAACCCGTTAAGATCATAGACATGGAAGTCAAGAGGTTAAAGCAAAGCCGCATTCCTATCATCAAAGTTCGGTGGAACCATAAGAAAAGAGGTGCTGAGTACACCTATGATGCACGTGGAAGGCGCGTTCAGGGTCAAAGGAAACTTCCTTTTCTTCGAGCAAGTTTTTCAACCTCCTAGGCAGTGAACCTAATTGTTGTAGTGTAGTATGGGATAAGCCTCGGGGATTGATATCGTTCTCTAGGGGAATAGTTTCGTTAGGCTGAAGTGTATGTCGAATTAAGTCTAAAGGTGAGGAATGATTATTTTTTGTATTTTTATATTCTATGAATTAAAATCTCGGTTTTGAAGGGGAGGGCGGAATTAGTTGGTAGTCAACTAACCCAAAAGCTACTAACTAAATTAGGGATCTACCAAGAACGTGAAGTGTATCTACTTATGATGTATTTAACTCCTTGCTAGCTATCCAATTCTACCTACTGAATTGTCACATCCTCATCTAATTGGTGAGTGTATTCCATGTTTTATTCATAGGGAGGTGCCGGTGGTCCCTAATTCTATGAGAATAAATTCATAAAATAAATACAACGAAAGCCAACTAGTGCACTCTAGGGCTATAGATCACTATTTAGGATGTTCAAGCTCGCAACTCAACGATTGAAGCAAGTTTTCCTTAATCTAGTGCGACAACCAATTAAACAAGAGACAATAGGATTCAAGAATTATAAACTAAATCAATTTGACTCATTGAATTTGTCACACCTTAATGATGAAGATAGATACAAGCATCAATAAGAAAATAATAAGATCTAATCAATTATATACAAGTTTCACACAATCATAAGAAAACCCTAGATGAATTAGCCAAGCATAATAATAATTGAAGACATGAATTAAGATAGAATCAACAAACCATTACAAGATTTTTATGGAGTGATTGAAACCCTCTAAGTTGCTGGAAAAACACCTACCTAAACCCTAGAATCAGACTTAGTGTTTAGGGCTTACAAAAAGTGAAGTTATAAGGTTATATTTATAGGCAGAATTTCTGTCGGCAAAAGGTGACGGCGTCAGCTCGATAGAGTTATGGTGTCATGAATAATTTTTTCACCAAACTGTATTTTTTCTCGTTTCGGTCGCGTGGGCTTTTGAATCACCTAAATCCGAGTTCGTATGCAAAAGTTATGGCAAAAACAGTATCAACTACTTCGCGCATGTTGTGATAGTCTTGATCAGCTTGTGACGGCATCAGTTAAGATATGTGACGACGCCGTTATTTAGTTGCGACGTCATCTGAATCTTGGATCTGGAGTGTCTGGAGTGAAAACTGTGAGTGACGCCCTCCATATTTTAGGCATGACGCCGTGAGGCTTTATGACTAGGAATTTCACTGAGCGGTCGCATGCATGTTTTGAGCAAGTCTTTATAGAGGGACGTCGTCGCACTTTGGATGGGACACCGTTAGGTTCTGTTGATCAGCCTTGAGTGGCTTCGAGCTTAACTTTGCCATTTTCTTCATGTTTTTTCCCCTTTTCGTCCAAATGTGCTTCATCCCAGCATTTTGCTTCCAAAAGACCTAAAAAGTAAAAATGAACGAAATTAAGCAGTAACGGATATAAAATGTGTCGAAATAGGGCTTAAATGACCCTCTAAAAGCGTATGTTTTAAATCCTTATCAACCTGGGAGAACGAGGATGTAATGCGTACAAAATATCCTCACCTGTTCACCGAATCACCCACGAAAACTTCTGCGAGTTAAACTGCGGGACGCGGTTCTCTTAAGGGGTAGGTACTGTAAGCTCCCGGAAAATTTCATATATCATTAATTGTTTAATCATGAATAAAGCATGAATCTTAGAACCATGAAATTTTCTTGACATCATTTTTACATATCATTTTGCAAGTGCATCATAAAATGGCGAATCTAAAGCTCAAAATCACACCGTTGTGACCCGATCAAAATTCCTTCGATCCCGGTAATATTAATTCTTTAATTTATATAAATAAATTATATAAAATAAATATATAATAAAATTTTTATTTTTTTAGATCCGGGTCATGCCCAACCCAAACCTCACCCTTTCTTTTCCTTTTGGCTCATACGCAATCCGATCCAAAAACAAACCAACCCCAACCTATCTTTCCCCATGGGCCTAACCGGTCACTACCTAGCCCAAGTACACTTTTGAAATTATTTTGTAACAAGTAGTAACTTTGATTTTGTCCCATTTTTCTGTGAATCAATCGAGTATAAGCAAAACAAAACACAAAATCAAAATATCACACCTCTTTATTACTTGCGTGTGTGTATAAAACAAGGGAGAAGAACCCAACTTAGCCACCCTAAGATAATTTAATAATGCTCTAATCCTACTTTGAATCTCATTTGACCCCCATACCCAATGGTCCTTGTGTCTCCATGTCCATATTGATTTGACTATACGAACGCATGCCCTATATTGTTGCTGAAAAACGCAGCATGCCAAGACCAATCACACTCCGTTTTGCCTTTTCCTTGAAACCATATGAGATCATGCATTGAATAATAGAAACACCATACTTGTTCTCTTATATAGCACTAACCTCAAACACTTAGTAAGCTCACAAGTTCACTCACAACTCACAAACAAAACTCACAAGCTACTCTCACAAACAAACCGTCCACTGTGGAACGGGTCAAAGCAAAGAAACAAAATGCTAAGGGTTTGGAAAAGTTAGATCGATAGCTTGGGTATAAGGAGAACAAGGGACTTCTTGCTCACGTTCACTCTTCTCTTCGTCTCATCACCACCTCTCGGTGTTGTAAGTTTCTTTCAATCCATGTTCATTACTCTCGTTATCATTTCATGTAGGACCTTGTTTTTATCAACCTTATCACGAATACCAACCTTAACACACAAGTAACACGTAAAACACTATGCGTAAAGATGAAGAAAGATTAAGAAAGGTGGTGACTTAAGATGATACGCGTATGTGGAGAGAAATAAGACGAAACAAGAAACTTGTACTTCAAAGGGAAAACACACACACATACACACTCAAGCACACCCCTCGAATGACAAATTTGAGGGGTATTTTTACTTCCATACTAAACGCCCTAATGGGCTTGGCCATGGGCCACGTTTGGACTTGGATTGGGCTTTGGATTACATGAACTTACAAAAGGCTAGCTTAACATAACTAATACCCATTTAGCTTAGCCCAATCCACGAGCCCGTTGACTATTCTAATACAATATCTAACACACATTACAAAGTTCCTAAACGTGAATGACCATCACTTCTATTAATTATTATCAAAGCTAACAATCTCTCCCTAAGGGATGGTCATTCAAAAGATGCTCCACTTGATTAGGTCTTTACTTTCTTTGAGCTTGAACTTTGTGTGTCGATATAGAATAGTATTGATTCTTTGTTCCTCATGCTTTGTGATTATTTAATTGTGTTGTCTGCCGTTTGTCAACTTCTTTGGGATAGGTGTCTCCACGTCTTTCTCCACCATGCTCATACTTCTTTTGACTTTGAATTTCCAATAATGAAGTTCTCTTGTCTTTAACTTTGTAGATTCTTTGACATTGACGAAGAATCATCTTTAACTTTGCATTGCCTTTGATTTAGATGAGAACTTTCATGAGATGTTGTTGGTATGAGCATGGGAAGATGGTGCGGTCTTTCCTCCAAGGAACAATCATCAGTACCTGCATGAATATGTTAGTAGAAAACACCAATCGATCATTGTGGACTTTTCTTAAAAGAATTGACCACTACGATTGTTATACTGATGAATGTCTTGATTCCATTCACCTTGGTCGGGTGAATCAGCCGTCCTAATCCCATAAGGGACAGTTGGCATTACATTGAATAAATTTATGTAACGACCCTCATCTTCAGGATTCAATTCGTGAAAGGAATCTCCTTAGCGGGATTTCCAGCACTTACAGGTTCGAATGTCGAGGGTGTTAACAACATAGTGTGAAAACACATCTCTAATTCTTACAAAGGATGTTCCTGAAATTGGAGGCCCTCAAGAAGGCTAACACGATATACCGAAGTATATCTACAATTCAGGTGAGTCGCTGAAGTACACCGAAGTATCACTCCACGACTGTAGACCGTTTGAGACACGCTAAGCGCAATCCATAAAGAATTACCGAAGTGACCTGCTGTCAAGGCTATTTGATGTTGACCCTGGCAGGAATTTCCATTCAATCACTGAGGATCACAATTGTAAATCCTCTCATAAATGTTCTGGCATATTGCTAAGATCTGTGTAGGACTCTAGAATATATCACTTGTGTTCTTATTTTTGAACAACAAGCGATGAAATATTTAGTGTTCCTATGAGATCTTTTTATGAATCTCGTGGCTCTAGACTCGATTAGTGCATTTTGGTTTTCCTAAGCGGAGACTAGGGAGAGGGTCTCCTTCTTCAATACTAACGATCTCTAAGCGAAAGCAAATAGATTATTTAGGGTTCCCAGTGAGAATGAAACAAATCCTTTTAAGAGAAATTGAGTGGCTAGAAAGTTAGGTGCAGTGCGTCACTGGGTCCATGACGTCTTTGTCTTCAATACCGATGTCATCTTTGTGACAACCAGTAGCATATGAATTGAACCCAGTTTCTGCCCCAAGGTTGATTATGGAGGGCTATTTCTTTTCACCCATTCTTTTACTTTTCTTTTTAATTCTTCAACCCCTTCTTTCTCCTTTCTCACATTACTTCCTTTTTTCAATCATACCTAAGGACTTCTAATACTAACTATAGGTATTGTCCTTGGGTAGATCCCTCCGGCTCTGGCGGATCATAGGACGAATTTCCTATCCTTAGTCACCTTATAACTCCATTACTATCCTATGTTGCCATAAAACCTTTTTATTGAAAATCTCTCAAAGTGTTTATGATTAAAACATATTTTGTTAACACTTCGAGAGTTTTGAATTTTCAAAAACACTCCCCCTACACATGTGCTTATATTGTTTTAACTTAAATCTGCACAGAGAGGGAAGAGTTCGCACTTTTGAATTGATCGGCTCATGATAGACAATTCCCCACGAGACACGGTTACGTTGCTTAGTTAAAGAGTTCCATTGTCAATTTTTAGGTGACAACTAGCTCTAATAACTAACTTGAAGTTGTAAAATCTTCTTGAAAAGAAGGTTAGACCCATGAAAGTGCATGTCTCTCACAAGTTTCTCGAGATGGTACATTTACTGACTTTGATTTCTCATCAATTCATTGGTTTCTTCTGAGTCGAGCTCTTTTGAGATTCAAACAACAATCATTAAACATTTTTGATCACGTTTTAATCACGTCTTCTCCCCCTCAAAAATAGCATATTCGTGATATTTTTGATATCAACGGATTAAACAACATTTTTAGAAGCTTGTAGGGAGACAAACGGATTTGATTTTAGCATGAAATTGGAACATTTTAGTTTTATATTCCCCCCTTAATAAAGCATAATCAATTAATGGGTTTTAGAGGGAGTTATCGTGAGCACAAAATATTTTGAAAGATTTTGAAAATCTTTTTGAACAATCTTGAAAAAGATGCTCAAGATGATGATTATTTCTCACCAGTTTTAAATGTAGTGCACTAAAGCGTACACTAGATTTGTTTCTTTAAAAACACGAGTTTTGATTTGAAAATAATCAAAAGTCATCATTTTTGGTACGGGTTTCGTACTGAAGTATACGAAAGCCATTTTTTGAAGAAATTTTGAGGAACGAAATGTTTTAGAAAACATTCAAATAACTCTCGCTCAAGCATCTGTACATGTCCGTATCATTGTTGAATGAAATTTCTAGAAACGTACAGAATATCGATTATACGAGAGACATGTCGTGAGAAGAATACTTTTGGATTTTTTATTTTATATTGTTTTTGTATTTTTTGAAAGTTTTATATTTTTATATTTTTCTTTTGTTGGTTTTTCAAATTTTGTATTTGGTTTTTCAAAAATATTTACAGCGAAGCTTTTTGGAAATCATTTTCAAGAAGATTCGAGAAGACGTTCTAACTCCTCAGGGGTTAGGTTTCGCATTTCAATTCATCGAACTAAATTGTCAAACCGTTCTTTTGGAAGGGCTTTCTGTAACAACCCGCATTTTTGAGTTACTTTTCATATTTTTGAAAAGTTACTATTCACCTTTACTATTCATTTTCACTATTCATCCCTTAAAATTTTTAATCCACATTCTCGTAAGATAAATTATTTTAGTAATAACCTGAGAGTTCAACCATCGTTAGATCATTTTCGCAAAAGTTATTAAGAAAACATCGTCTTAAAGTTTCATTTTGGTCGGAACACCATTTCAACATCCCGCCCATAACGAAAATCAACCCTGTCAATTTTCCTCACATCAGATTAATTTTTAGATCACTCATAATTAATTAGAGAATTTTTAGGATTTCATTTTAATGTTACCAAATAAGCCCAGCGCAGTACAAAACTAAACTTACGTTTTAAACAATTCTACTTACATCAAGACTTAACGATTCCTGCACTGTGTTTCTAATATGTTTTTGACACTTTTACATTTTTTGGAAAATTCAAACATATTTCCCTCCTCCTTTGACCATAAAGAAATTAACCTTGTACGTTCTACATTTTTCTTAAATCGCGTAACTTTTAAACTTCACAAATAACTGTAAAGTTATTCCGCGTATGACGAAAACCACATTTTAACATCTCATATCACTTTTAGACTAATTTTAGTCTACTCTAAATAAATTCACGGTCGTTTCCCTGAAATTTCGTTCTTTTCCGATAAACTGCGAATTACGCGTTTTTGACCCGTATTTTCAGCTTTAAGCAGCGTTTTTGCACCCAATGAGACTTATCACCCATTTTATATTTTTATATGGTGTATAATGATGAGTTTCATCATTCCTACAAATTTCTTATTTTTACGATACCTGGTTTTAGGTTTTATGGCTTAACAACTTTCGATTAGCGATTAACGGAACCAAAACTCACTCCGTAACCAAGATAAGATCAAGACTTATCATCTAAGCCTTGTCACCAATTGTGACAGCCTCTAGCGGGGATTCATCATGTTGGTGTCAAAATCCTAAGCACACTTCCTTTAGATAATTTACATGTGTAAATTTAACCATGGTTAGTTTTTAACCCAATATATAGTTAACCAAAATCTCTAGCCTATAAATACCAAGCAAAAGCTTCATATTTTCTTGCACCACCCCTTCTTAACATCTAAAGTCCTAAACCTAAGGCATTTCTTATAGATCTTGTAAGAACATTCATGTGTTCTTGAAGAAAACTAGCGTTTGATCTTCGTTCTTGGAAGTTTTCAAGAAAGAGTTGTTATAATCTTCAAATAACTTCAAGTCTCCAAAAAGACATTGTTATAATCTTCATTTCTTCTTCGGGTTCTCAAGAAGGCGTTGTTATAATCTTCTAATAGCCTTGGGTTTTCGAAGATTGCAAATTCTACGTCGAAGCTCCGCTAATATTTTATTTTTCCATAATACTCAAGCATTCTATATTAAGGTAAGTATTTATAAAACTCAAACTTATTTAAATACTTATAAACTTTGTTAGTTTATGTATTGTATTTATAAACTCTTAATATATCATATAATCAAGTAATCAAAATCCATGTTTTACGTATTGAGCACTACATCACTAGGGAACTTCATGTGAGGGGTTTCATTTGAGTAAAACATATCGACGAGTTGTTGGATTTACGATTTAAAGTGTCCTAGCTCCTCGAACGTTTACTGCATGACCTCTGAATTATGATGGCCCAAACGGTAGTACAATATCTATAAACTAAAAATGTTTTCACATATTAAAGATCTTTCTATAAACATCAAATGATAATTGACTACATCATGATCAACATAGAATTATATATAGGATGGTTTATGTTTTCCTAAACATTATTCCAAACCTAAGTCACAACATTCTATTTTAGGTTGCTCGTAGAAGTTCTCACGGCATATCCATCATTCTCGTTATACATTTGATATCATTTACTCTGAGGTGAGTTCATAGCCCCACTTTCTATTACTTAATTGTTTTACAAACCCTTGGGGGAGATACATGCTTTATTTTAAACCGAACACATTGCTTTCAAACTGTATACTTGTCTGATTATTTTACTTGCACTAAGTTACCTCATTTGCCAAACTTAAGTCCCTAATCATGAATCATTAATCACAAGTGAAGTGAGCGCGAATATTGTGGATAGATCTATCGGGATTGACGAATCCCGTTTGTTTGACCAGGTCCGGTAAACAAACGCACTATATTTGAGTACATTAGGTAAAAATGGCAATTTTACCTGTTAAGGGCACGTATCAACAGTTTCTCCAATTAAATTTGGAACACGTTAACGCCTTGATTTCATGATGCTTAGTGAAATAATAACTGTTTTGTTTTCAACATTATGGGTGTATAATAACGTAACCCACACAAACATTATGTGTTCAACATTTAACAATAAACTCTATGATTTCACTCAACCTTTGTGTTGACAGTTTTAAGCATGTATTTCAGGTCCATATTGTACGAGGCTGGCACGGAGGAGCACGGATACTCAAGAAGGCTATAAATTTTATTATCATTCGAAAACCCACTTAATGTATTTTGTAAACAATGGAACCAACTGGGACCTATTTTGTAAACTCTGTTATATTTGAATAATTTGAATGATAAGTCCTTTTTAAAACGACTCATTAAGAGTTCGTTTTCTATTGTTATGACTGTTGTGCCATGAAGTAACACCCAGTTTGAATTCCGCTGCGTATCACGAAATTGGGGGGGGGGGTACATATTGGTATCAGAGCTTTAATTATAGAGAAACGAGTCTAATTGTGACCTAAACTATAACTACTTTTACAAACAAAAACATTTTATAGCCTTCCGTTCTCCGTGCCTTCCATCCTCCAGACAATTATGTGACTTTTAGGCATTTTAAACTATATAAACATACTAGTATATTGATATATACACTAGACATAATTTCAATCATAAACAAAGTACTCAACATATCTACGTATGCCTATTCTAAGGCATTACGGCACAATCATATTTTCCTAATCTCCCAATCATGCATCTACTCATGCATTTTAGGATTACGAAACTTCCTCCAAGACATTGTAACTGACTACAATGGTCTTTCCTACTTCCCAGACATTGTGAGATACAATGGTCTCATTCATCTCTCAGACACTGTAAATCCTATAGTGGTCTCTATTACATTCTTAGACACTGTAAATCCTACAGTGGTCTCCATTACATTCTCAGACATTGTAAATCCTACAGTGGTCTCTATTACATTCTTAGACACTATAAATCCTATAGTGGTCTCCATTACATTTCTCAAGACATTGTGGGTTACACAATGATCTCTCCATCATTTCTCAAGACATTGTTAGTTACACAATGATCTCTCCATCATTTCTCAAGACATTGTGGGTTACACAATGGTCTCTTTATCATTTCTCAAGACATTGTGGGTTACACAATGATCTCTCCGTCATTTCTTAGACATTATGAGTTACACAATGGTCTAATTTACTTCCCAGACATTGTAAGTTATACAATAGACTCTAGAAATTATCTTATAAAACCTTATATGGTATTGTTTTTACATGAAACCCGTCACAGTCTATCAATTTCCCTAATGGAAATACAAGAAATGGGATTTCTAAAGGACAAACTGATTCATCATCTACAAAAGCTGAAGTTCAGCAACTTTCTCTACATTCATCAAAATTCTATTTTGAAACCTTTATTGTTAAATGTCCGTGATGCTAGCCGAGTATAAACTATTCTAGAATTACTTAAGATTTCCTCTCCACACGTATCTACCCATACTATCTTCTATGCAATGGAATGTGAAAACATAGGTTACAAGTCTTTTATGGCCAGGACTTGCAATTGAATGGTTTGATATCGCCTTTGCTTAGTGGAAAATTTCTCAAAAGCTATTGACATATCACAAGTATACCTAATTTAGGTATTTGAAAAAATTTATCGAACCTCGGCTAAATATAGCCTAATCACCTATATTTAACCTTGGGATAGTGGAACATAGTCTGATTAACTATGTTCGACTTAAATTTTTTAAACACTGAGAATAGTTATGCAAGGGTTATATTCAGGTTAATTTCCTACTTAAACTCGATAAACCACCAGAATTCATTAAAAGGATCTAGAGACACGATAGTGTCTTACCACTCAGCAAAATCTTAACATCTTATTTATACTACCTAATTTCATTCTTGAAATTTTCATACATGAGATAATCCGAACTACTATCTTGGGATAGTCATCAAATCTTCTCGTCATTTCTTAGAAGTACTAGCCTGAATAGGTTTCAAGGATATCATTCCGCCATATTCCTTTAAAATTCACTTTTGATTTTAAACTAAACTTGACATCTCTACCTAAGAATAATGGTAAACATACACTACACTCTTCTAATCATCAACATATCACATCATTATCTGAACCCCTTATAAGTCAGTATGTAAAACTTCACAGTATCACATTTCTTTCAAACACTAGTAGACATAAACACTATACGATATAGCCTTCATCTCGAAACCACCTAAGACATGATCAACTTTGGAAATGGTTTGGATAACCACTTGCCACTAGCAAGACTTTCCCTACAACGACAGTTTTCACATCATTACAAACCATTTCACATCAACAATATGTTACACCTTTGATTAACAACAGTTACCCTAACGACAAACAAAAACTATTCCATTTGAGGCACTATATAGACGAAAGTGTTAGTTAACCATTTGATGGACTAAGGTGTTCAGAGATCACCCACGAAACAACTAAGGAAACCATACAAATACAAATTAGGCTCCATGCCGCACACTATCACCAAAACTCCATGTTAGAAATTAAGGTTTGTTGAAAGCCTCGATACAATAAGATATGATTCGTTTTGAGAATTGGGAAAAGCCAAACTTGAGCTATATTGGACTCAATAAGATTTTAACAAAACCCTTTAGGTTATCAACTTAAGCCACATGGTACATAATACATTCTATGACCAGAAACTTGAGAACGCAAAGATTAGAATTCGGCGCATACATCCACATTTTTCTAGACACTTCAACATCGGATAACACACATTGAATTCCGGGACGGAATTCCCATTAAGGTGGTGAGACTGTAACAACCCGCATTTTTCAAGTTACTTTTCATATTTTTGAAAAGTTACTATTCACTTTTACTATTCACTTTCACTATTCATCCCTTAAAATTTTTAATCCACATTCTCGTAAGATAAATTATTTTAGTAATAACCTGAGAGTTCGACCATCGTTAGATCATTTTCGCAAAAGTTATTAAGAAAACATCGTCTTAAAGTTTCATTTTGGTCGGAACACCATTTCAACATCCCGCCCATAACGAAAATCAACTCTGTCAATTTTCCTCACATCAGATTAATTTTTAGATCACTCATAATTAATTACTTAATTGTGTGGAAAACTAGAAGGGGGGTTGAATAGTTTTACCAATTTAAAACTTCCTTTTAAATATTTAGATCGACTTATGTCAATCTATATGGTTGTTTATGTTGGACGTTGATAGATAGATATATAAACGTGTAATGAAAGATAAAGAGTAAGAAGCACATCACCACGACACAAGTATTTATAGTGGTTCGGCTACAAGGACACCTTCCTTGCCCTACTCCACTCCCCGAGTCACCTACTCGAGAGTTCGTAAGCACTACACCAATCTCCTTATGGCGGAGAAGCCTTCACAACGTCGCTTAACCTTTTTCCGGTACAAAGCTAAATACCGAGTTCTTTCGCACCAAGGCGAACCACACCTAACACAACGTCGCATACCCTTTATACGGTGCTAGGCTAACCACTGAGTTCTTTCACACCTTAGGAGAACTAATCCTATCACAACGTCGCCTACCCTTTATTAGGTACTAGGCTAAGCACCTAGTTCCATTACTATGGAGGAACTACTACCCTTCACGACACAACACCCATTATCAAGGAGATCTACTCCTTGTTACAACACCATCAAGGATATCACCATCCTTGTAAATAAACAAATACTTATATGTATAACGATGCACCTCATCGATTATACGACCTAAGCATTCTTCCCAAATGCTACTTGATTTGATTCTTCGGCATCCTTCACTAATGCCTTTGACACAACGCTTGGCACCCTTCACTAATGCCTTCGTCTTGACACCTTTAGCATTCTTCACTAATGCTTTGACACGGATGATGAGCACCTTTCACTAATGCTTTCATCTTGACACTTTCGGCATTCTTCACAAATGCCTTCAACCCAACATCTATGGAGAAAGATAGATCTATCAACAAGAGAACCTTCGTTGTCTTGATGATGACGAAGCATGACAACTCATGGACTTGAGCTTGCACGTCTTCAAGAAGTGGTGATCTTTCCTTTAAGAGGAACCTAGAAGATCACACAAAAACAAAAGACAAAGACTACATAGATCTCTTGGATCTGAGGTTAGAGGGTTAGTATACTTGGGGGAAGTATGTGTGTAAAAGGATAAGTAGAAAGGAAGAAATGGCTCTCTATTTATAGAGAAAATTCTCTACTGTTCCCGGATCCCACGGATCCCTTCCACTTGGGATCCGGCTAGCACAAAGCTAGGGATCCGTGGAACGCCCCTCTTTGCCCATGGGTATTTTTGGTTATGGGTCATGGGTTATGGGTTGGTCCATGGTTTTCTTTCTAGATACAATGTATCTTAAGGATACAATGAACTTGGTCAAGTGGTATATATAAAACCATGGGTTATGGGTCAATACCATTTGCTAGTATACAATGAACTTGGTCAAGTGGTATATATAAAACCATGGGTTATGGGTCAATACCATTTGCTAGTATATAATGAACTTGGTCAAGTGGTATATATAAAACCATGGGTTATGGGTCAATACCATTTGCTAGTTTTTACCCATTTAGTATATACTTGTTTTTACCCAACTACATTCAATGTATTTGGTCAATGGGTCAAATACTTAAGTTTCTACCCATTTATATTACCCAATATACTACATACTAGTTATGTGTATATTTACCCAAATATGTAAACACTAGTTGTTGTACATATGTAATACTAAATCATAAAATCACTTATACTTGTTTTAGTGTTTTATGTGAAAATGTGAATATGTTAGAAACTATTAGTTCAAACCATTTACGTATTTTATTTGTTTCGTTAATATGATTTTACGTTTGTTATCGACAAAATATTAGAAGATCGTAAAATATAAATAAACGTTTTTACGGCTTATTTGTATTAACAATCTCCCCCTTTTTGTTGATGACAAAACATAAAATTATTTTAAGGAAAAGCTAAAATTCGTAAAAGTTTGAATTTGTAGTTTTTACTTTCTTCTCCCCCTTTTTGTCGAAACAAAAAGAGCTTCGAAAGGAAACTAACACATTGTTTTTAGGAAAAACATGTGAAAGAAAAAATAGAGAGCAAGTAACGGGAACGGATCTCGTCTTTACTCCCCCTTGACGAGTCCATCCCTATGTAAGGGCGTCAAGAAAGTAATACTAAGCTAGTTTGTTTGCAACTAAGTTTGCAAAAGATTTCGTCTAAGTGACGAGTCTGCTCCCCCTTGATGATTGCAATTTGCAAAAGGATGTCGAGAAATGTAATCCTAATATTGCAAGTAATTTGCAATGTATTGTTTTGACACAAAGCTCCCCCTAGCTTTAGGGTGTCAAAGGCTTCAAGTGTAGATTGAATAACTACAAAACAAAGGTTAGAAAACAAGTATAATGCACAATTTCCTGCATATGTGATCCAAGTTAGTAGAAAAATAGTTTTCTGTCTCACGGATCCCACGGTTCCCTCTTAGTAGGGATCCGTCTAGGCAATTT
Source organism: Chrysanthemum makinoi (assembly GCA_910596185.1). Classification (NCBI taxonomy): domain Eukaryota; kingdom Viridiplantae; phylum Streptophyta; class Magnoliopsida; order Asterales; family Asteraceae; genus Chrysanthemum; species Chrysanthemum makinoi. The sequence goes on along the minus strand of OU343222.1, from coordinate 245,351,014 downwards.
TGAGGGATCCGTATAGTTGATAATTAAATTCAGCAATGGTGATGTAACAAGTAATGTTAACATCAAAATGAGATATGTATTCAACCAACAAACATATACTCAATGCAATATGGCAAGTAAACTATCATTCAATAAAACATAAGAGATGATCAACAAATCTCTAAAAACTAAGAGAATGATTTAGCCATATTCTACTAATATTAATAAGTGACCAAAGCTTAAGAAGCAACAATGTGCTTGAGTCTAGGGATGAGTAGACTTGTTGATTTGGTCCAATCTTTTAAGAAGATGATTAAACATGAAATGCAACTCATTTCGTACTTCTTGAACAAGTCCTTGGGTGATTAGACAATTAGAGCAATTATTGTCTTGATTAGGAACAGGATGTTTTGAGGAGGTTCTACAAATGATGGTGGAGGTACATTGAGTAATTTAGGATGAGGTTCTACTAGGAATGAGAGTGGTGGTAATGGAAATTTCTCCATATGATCAAGTCCTTGGTTGTTCCTTGTTTCCAACGATGGACTAGTTGGTGATGTAAGTGGTTCCTATTTTAACGAGAAGGTGGGTGAATGGGAAGTTCTCGGTGGTGAATGTTCTAATGAATAGAGAGAGGCTCGGTAAAGGAGTGTAGTCCATTCTCTAGGAATGAAGGTTTAGATGTTTTGCTAGAACTAGGTACGTTTGGTTTAGAGCTCGATGATCCCTTTTCTAACCTAAGAGGTTTAATGCTAATTATTGCGGTTCTCTTGGCAATTGTTGATTGGGTTTGTTGAGGTGAGATTCTAGCACTATTATCTCTTATGGAGGATGATTCGGTGGATGGGAAGTCCTACCATTTGTGGGTTTAACCGGAGATGATTCGGTTGAGGAAATTTCGTGTACAACACGAGCAAGTTTCTTGGGTGGTTCTTGGTTGGATGAGTTACCACTAGGAGCTTTCCTTATGATAAAATGATAAGGAAAAGGTTTCTAAATCCTGAGAATTATGTTGTGTTTGATGACTAAGGGATTCTAGCAAGATGACTTATAAAGGGAAGGATTTGGCAAGTGCATGCAAGACTTAAGTCTCTAATATCCTTTGGAATGTGATGATTAGCATGCACAAGAGTCAACTTAAGAGTTTTACTGATCTAGGGATTTAATAAGGATGAGGTGGAGTGTTCAAGTTAGCAAGATGAGCTTGAAATGATTGTTCGAGCAAGAGTTGACATAAATCTGTCACCCGGATCCTACGGTTCCCATCAATGGGGGATCCATCTAGGCTAATCCTAGGGATCCGGCTCTCAGTAGCTGGGAAAGGATAGAAGTGATGTTTGAAAGGTCTAAAGCCCATACCTTTTTGAGTGTTTCAGTTCTCCTAAGTGTCTTTAAATGGAAGGGTACTTAAATGTTCAAGGGCAATGAGTGATGTAGCTAATGATTGCCTTATATGGAAGAGATTGGAGCTTTCGTGAGTACCAATCAATGAACAAAGATGACACTAAAATCTTGAGAGTGTCAAATGGAGCTAAATGATCCTAGTGATCAGATAGTGACTTAGGATAATGTCTTGGAGAAGATCCTAAAGGTTTTAAGGTGGAAGAACTAGAATTTGATCCATTTCGACCAATTTTGAGGTAAGGATGATTATGATCAATTTTGCCATAATTGAAAGATTTCTAAGTCTAGATGTGAGGGATCATGTGAGAAATAATGAGTGATCTAGAGAGCGGAAGAGTAGTGAGTTTATGTGAAACGATAGATCGAAAAGCACTTTGAGTGTGATCCTTAATGAGCTATGAGTGAGTGTGAAGCTTACTAAGCTTGAGAAGGACTTAAGAGATCCTAAAGTATTAAGTTCAGCTAGTGTGAAGTAGTCTAGGAACATGGTTCGAGGTGTAAAGGATTAAAACTCCACTTCTATTTTCCCGGATCCCACGGATCCTTCACTTGAGGGATCCGGCTAGTTACAAACTAGGGATCCGGCATCTGGGAGAGTTTTTACTTAGCAGTGAGCATTTGTTCTAAGTATCAAAATTAGAAACTAATGATCTCTACTGTAAGCATACATGTATACAAGTAAAACATACTAAGTAGCATGTAGAAATAGCACATAAGCACTTAAATAAGATCTAGCTCACAAGTAACACAGAGGTATATCAAACTTAACAAACGCTATTCAAGAAGCTCAAAATAGATTTACGATCTAGATTAGTAAATCGTTTGTATTAACAATGGTGTGCAGAGTAGATGATGGTGTTCAAGACAATAGGGTTGTTTTGGCAAACGGAAGCAATGAACTATGTATAGTCATTACGGATGGTGATTAGCATACAATGAACTTCGTCCATGAAGTCATGTAGCTCTTCTCGATCAAAGCAAGATAATCGCTTGATGAGGTAAGTAGTTGTGATTAACTAAAAGAAAAATCAATTTTACAACTTGGTTGATTAGTAATCCTAAGACAACGCAAAGTATTTCCATTGTAAACTTACTTTAGGAAAACATGGGAGTATAAATTTCTCAAGTGAGAGAATGAATATGAGACTATTACTAGCGGTGCTCAATTACGGCTAAACACGACCATTTTTACGGGCGATTCCACATACCCAACTTCTATCATGGAAGCAATTCAACCGTTAGGTCAAATTGAGTTTCTAGTGCAATAAATTCTCCAGTATTCATTCTCAAGTTCAGAAAATTTATATTCCTACAATGGCCTATCGAAGAGTAACAATGATGATACTTTTCTTCGTTTATATTAATATTATACTTGAAACAACTAAGGTGACGAAGGTGTCAAAAAAATTAAGAGTTGTCCATATGGTGAACAAGAAAAAATGGTTGAATGAGCTAGTTCAACATATGTTGTTGGAAAGCTCGAGTTTGGACTTTCGGATATGAACAATTATAATTGCGTTGCAAAATAATTTACTTGAGTATATCGGATGAAATAATCAAGTTTTAATCCTACTATGAAGCTTGGAGAGCGATCATGAAAAGGAAAACGGGAGAGTACATCATCAACACACGTGTAGGTTATGATCCGATGTACATTCTTGTTGTTTTTTGAGAACGATACAAGAACAAAAGAAATCATATAAGCACATAAAACATTTATGTTGCACACATGACAAACTCAATCAAAAAACCATTTAGTGTGTTATATTTTTTAAACATTTTTCAAACTATATGACTTATCTAAGTATCTAAACTAACATTTTCGACACAACTAGATGTTATCCCAAACACTCCTTCAAATAGCACATTGATTAGTAGGATATTACTAAATCGACAAACAAGCACAAAAGCTATTTGAGATAAGCAAATAATCAAGTAATGCAAAGAGGACAATTTATCATTTAACATAGCATACGAAAGTTCTTTTCATCGCTTTGTGTTAAATATAAACATGTAAACCAAGCTTGATTAGTTTCTTTTATATTTATAAATATGATCAAAACCTTAATTTCAACAGAGGACACATTGTTATTCAAAAGTGAAAACAACCATCTCCAATTAGATCAAAAGTTTGTGCAAAAGTTATGATCGAAAAATGACTTTCTATTATAAATCAATGATTCTGTAAATTATTGTTTTGAATAAGTTTATGAAATCATTTTTAAATGAAAGTAGACTCAAATACCTTTAAAACGATAGGTGGCACGACTTCTAACGACTTACGGTTAAAAAGTTATGAATTTTTGAAATTCAGACAAAAACTGTCTTCTGTACCACGGATCCCACGGATCCCTTGCTTGAGGGATCCGTCCGGTGTAACCTGAGGGATCCGAATTGACACAGAATTACAAAAATGTACGTTTTGACCCGACGTAAAGGTTTAGTCTTTATAGACTTTTTAGTGAAGTTATATTACCCATTTTTACCTTTATTCAAGCTTGATTAACAAGATATCTAACAACAAAACTTCAAAGAAAAAAAAATCACTAAAACACTTTTCATATTATGCTTATTATAAGATAGAAGCATATATCACCATTTTGTCCACAAGCAATTTAGCACGTTTTTGACAAAAAATTGTAACTAAGAAAACATACCTTTGCTATATCCCCTTTTTATGGTTTTAGAAACCATAGACGTGAAATACTTCATGATCTTCTAAGATACTCCAATCCTTTGCTATATTCCCCCCTTTTTTTTTTATGGTTTTAGAAACCATAGACGCGAAATACTTCATGATCTTCTAAGATACCCAAATCCTAGTATGAAGACTTCTCAAAGGAAAATGTTAGAATGATCTATCACTATCCAACATATGATGATTTCTAAAAACATGACCTTTTGTTTTAAGAAATTCCCTTTTTTGTAGTTTTCAAACATACACGGATCGTATCAAGTTTTCAAAGTACAATATACTAAAAAAAACTTGGTAACGAAGCTCTGATGCCAATTGTGGAAAACTAGAAGGGGGGTTGAATAGTTTTACCAATTTAAAACTTCCTTTTAAATATTTAGATCGACTTATGTAAATCTATTTGGTTGTTTATGTTGGACGTTGATAGATAGATATATAAACGTGTAATGAAAGATAAAGAGTAAGAAGCACATCACCACGACACAAGTATTTATAGTGGTTCGGCTACAAGGACACCTTCCTTGCCCTACTCCACTCCCCGAGTCACCTACTCGAGAGTTCGTAAGCACTACACCAATCTCCTTATGGCGGAGAAGCCTTCACAACGTCGCTTAACCTTTTTCCGGTACAAAGCTAAATACCGAGTTCTTTCGCACCAAGGCGAACCACACCTAACACAACGTCGCCTACCCTTTATACGGTGCTAGGCTAACCACCAAGTTCTTTCACACCTTAGGAGAACTAATCCTATCACAACGTCGCCTACCCTTTATTAGGTACTAGGCTAAGCACCTAGTTCCATTACTATGGAGGAACTACTACCCTTCACGACACAACACCCATTATCAAGGAGATCTACTCCTTGTTACAACACCATCAAGGATATCACCATCCTTGTAAATAAACAAATACTTATATGTATAACGATGCACCTCATCGATTATACGACCTAAGCATTCTTCCCAAATGCTACTTGATTTGATTCTTCGGCATCCTTCACTAATGCCTTTGACACAACGCTTGGCACCCTTCACTAATGCCTTCGTCTTGACACCTTTAGCATTCTTCACTAATGCTTTGACACGGATGATGAGCACCTTTCACTAATGCTTTCATCTTGACACTTTCGGCATTCTTCACAAATGCCTTCAACCCAACATCTATGGAGAAAGATAGATCTATCAACAAGAGAACCTTCGTTGTCTTGATGATGACGAAGCATGACAACTCATGGACTTGAGCTTGCACGTCTTCAAGAAGTGGTGATCTTTCCTTTAAGAGGAACCTAGAAGATCACACAAAAAAAAAGACAAAGACTACATAGATCTCTTGGATCTGAGGTTAGAGGGTTAGTATACTTGGGGGAAGTATGTGTGTAAAAGGATGAGTAGAAAGGAAGAAATGGCTCTCTATTTATAGAGAAAATTCTCTACTGTTCCCCGGATCCCACGGATCCCTTCCACTTAGGATCCGGCTAGCACAAAGCTAGGGATCCGTGGAACGCTCCTCTTTGCCCATGGGTTTTTTGGTTATGGGTCATGGGTTATGGGTTGGTCCATGGTTTTTTTTCTAGATACAATGTATCTTAAAGATACAATGAACTTGGTCAAGTGGTATATATAAAACCATGGGTTATGGGTCAATACCATTTGCTAGTATACAATGAACTTGGTCAAGTGGTATATATAAAACCATGGGTTATGGGTCAATACCATTTGCTAGTTTTTACCCATTTAGTATATACTTGTTTTACCCAACTACATTCGATGTATTTGGTCAATGGGTCAAATACTTAAGTTTTTACCCATTTATATTACCCAATATACTACATACTAGTTATGTGTATATTTACCCAAATATGTAAACACTAGTTGTTGTACATATGTAATACTAAATCATAAAATCACTTATACTTGTTTTAGTGTTTTATGTGAAAATGTGAATATGTTAGAAACTATTAGTTCAAACCATTTACGTATTTTATTTGTTTCGTTAATATGATTTTACGTTTGTTATCGACAAAACATTAGAAGATCGTAAAATATAGATAAACGTTTTTACGGCTTATTTGTATTAACAAATTGTTTTACAAACCCTTGGGGGAGATACATGCTTTATTTTAAACCAAGCACATTGCTTTCAAACTGTATACTTATCTGGTTATTTTACTTGCACTAAGTTACCGCATTTGCCAAACTTAAGTCCCTAATCATGAATTATTAATCACGAGTGAAGTGAGCGCGAATATTGTGGATAGATCTATCGGGATTGACGAATCCCGTTTGTTTGACCAGGTTCGGTAAACAAACGCACTATATTTGAGTACATTAGGTAAAAATGGCAATTTTACGGAAGCGTATCAACAGTTTCTTCAATTAAATTTGGAACACGTTAACGCCTTGATTGCATGATGCTTAGTGAAATAATAACTGTTTTGTTTTCAACATTATGGGTGTATAATAACGTAACCCACACAAACATTATGTGTTCAACATTTAACAATAAACTCTATGATTTCACTCAACCTTTGTGTTGACAGTTTTAAGCATGTATTTCAGGTCCATATTGTACGAGGCTGGCACGGAGGAGCACGGATACTCAAGAAGGCTATAAATTTTATTATCATTCGAAAACCCACTTAATGTATTTTGTAAACAATGGAACCAACTGGGACCTATTTTGTAAACTCTGTTATATTTGAATAATTTGAATGATAAATCCTTTTTAAAACGACTCCTTTAGAGTTCGTTTTCTATTGAATAATCTGAATCATAAGACTGTTGTGCCATGAAGTAACACCCAGTTTGAATTCCGCTGTGTATCACGAAATTGGGGGTGTTACACTTTCGTAAATAGATCGGCGAGTTGGTAATCTGTCTTCACGAAAAATAATTCAACAGTACCATCTTCTAAGTGCTCTTTGATGAAATGGTAGCGGACACGAATGTGCTTAGTCTTTGAGTGATGAACAGGATTGCACGATATGGCTATGGCACTTTTCGAGTCACAATACATAGGTATTTTATCGAAAGTAAAGCCATAATTTGTGAGTTGTGTTCTCATCCATAGAACTTGAGCACAACACGCAGATAGAGACACATACTAAACGGCTTCAGGTTGAAAGTGCAGTACAATCTTGTTTCTTTGAAGACCAGCTTACTAACTTTTCACACAAAAATTGTGCTCCTCCGGATGTACTTTTTGCTGTAATTTGATCACCTGCGTGATCCGCATCTGAAAAGGCTATTAGATCAAATCCGGATTCCTTCGGATACCAAATTCCCATGTGAATGGATGTCTTCAGGTACCGAAAGATCCGTTTAACCTCTTTGAGGTGCAGTTCGGTAGGCTTTGCCTGAAACCGTGCTAATAAGCAAACAACAAAATGAATATCGGGTCGACTAGCAGTGAGGTACATGAGAGAACCAATCATGCCCTGATATTTCTTCGGATCGATAGGTTTCCCAAATAAATCAGCTCCAATTTTTGGTGAAGTTACCATTGGTGTTCCGACCGAATCACAATTATCCATACCATGATTTTTCAAAATCTCAGTTGTATATTTAGATTGATTAATAAAAATTCCATGAGGGGACTGATGTATTTGTAAACCAAGAAAAAAATTTAGTTCCCCCATCATGGACATTTCAAATTTGCTTTTCATGAGATTTTCAAAATGTTTTGAAAGATTCGGATTAGTGGACCCAAAAATAATGTCGTCCACGTAAATATGAACAATCAAAATGTCATCGTTGTATTTTCTTGTAAACAAGGTAGGATCAACCGTTCCTTTGGTGAAATTGTTTATGATCAAGAAAGAGGACAGTTCGTCATACCACGCTCTCGGAGCTTGTTTCAAACCATAGATTGCCTTTTTGAGTTTGTAGACGTAGTCTGGATATTCCATGTCTATGAAGCCTTCTGGCTGACTCACGTACACTTCTTCTTTCAGAGTTGCATTCAAGAACGCAGTCTTAATGTCCATCTGATAAACCGTGATGTTTTTGTGAGCTACATAGGCTAAGAAAATCATGACTGCTTCAAATCTGGCTACCGGCGCGAATGACTCTTCAAAATCAATTCCTTCTTCTTTTCTGTATCCTTTGGCCATAAGACGAGCTTTGTTGCAAATTACAGTCATTTCTTCATCCTTTTTGTTCTTCCATAACCACTTGAGATCAATGACTCGAATGTCAATTGGTCTTGGAACCAGATCCCAAGAGTCATGTAGACGGTATTGGAGAAGTTCCTCCTGCATTGCTTCTATCCATGCATTGTCTGCCATTGCCTCCCGAATGTTCTTCGGTTCAATATTGCTAATTGAGCAAAGGTAAATGCACAAGTCGCAATCGGTGGCAAGTTGGCGTCTCTTCTGAATTGGCCGTGAAGGTTCACCAATAACTTGTTCAATTTGATGGTCTTTTGTCCACTTTAGAGTAGAAGGATACCGTTGGTAAAACGTATGCGAGTTAGATGGTTCTCGTAAGCTTGAAGATGATTCAGTTGATTCCGTAGCAAACGGGTTTTCAAATAAGTCTTCATCTAACGTTGCATCATTCTGGTTTTGTGAAGGTTCTTCTTGAAATGATATGTTTTGGTTTTGCTCATCAACTGCTGGTAAAACTGTTTCAAGAATAGGATTTGCATAAGTTGATGTAGATGACGTTGATGAAGTTGGTGCATTGGTTTCGACCGTGGTAGATGCATCTTCTGTTGGTGGTGGTGGATGATTTTGAGCGGGTGCAGCGGAATGATGGTTTGATGCATTTGTCGAAGTTCCACCATAGTATTCATCGAACATTAACTCGAAGAAATTCTCCCATTCTTGTTCATGAGGTGTGTCAGCAAAAGTTGATGGAGCTCTTTGTTGTATGAGTCCTGAACTGATGTGTCCAGAAGTCTGCTGGTTTGGTTCGGGTTCTAATCTATTTTGATTAGAAGCCATCGGATTTAGCGCGGGTTCTAGAGCGAGTCTCTCAGAAGCCATCTGTGAAAGTTCGTCAAAATTCACATTCATCGTCTCCATTATCTTCCTAGTTCTCCTGTTATACACCCTGAATACCCTCGAGTTTTCTGAGTATCCAATGAAGTTTCCAATATCACCTTTAGCTTTTAGTTTTCCTAGATCATCTCTGTCGTTCGTCGGATAGCACAAAGCGCCAAACACGTGAAGGTAAGAGATATCAGGTTTTATGTTGTTCACTAGCTCATATGGGGTTTTATTGAATCTTGGATGAATTAGAGATTGGTTCTGAGTGAAACAAGCAGTGGCAACAGCATCAACCCATAGAAATAACGGTGCACTAGAATAAATTAGCATTGTACGAGCAGCTTCCACAAGAGTTCGATTTCTTCTTTCAACTGCCCCATTCTGTTGTGGAGTTCTAACAACTGATGTCTGATGTGTGATTCCAACATCTTCAAAATAAGCTCTTAACTCCTGATTAGTAAATTTTGTGCCGTTGTCTGTTCTTACTACCCTTACTGGAGCTTGAAGAAGTACTTGAATACGCTTCAGAAAGGTGATGATGATGCCTGGTGCTTCGTCTTTTGACCTCAAAAACTTAACCCATGTATATCTTGAATAATCATCAACAATGACAAGAATATACTTTTTCCCATTAATGCTTATAACTCTCATTGGGCCACATAAGTCCATGTGCAACATATGCAACTTTGCTTCCGAACTAGGTACGGGTTTGGGTTTATATGAAGCTCTTTTGCTTTTTCCTTGTTAGCATGATGGACATAAGTGATCCTTGGTGTATTTGAACTTTGGAAGTCCGTTGACGATGTTGTCTTTGGCAAGCTTGTTGATCGTGTCGAAATTAAGATGGGATAATCGTCGATGCCACAACCAGGACTTTGTTCCAGATGCTCGTGTCATAAGATATATTGGAGATGAAGAGGCCATTTGGTTTATGTCGATAGCATACAAGTTTGCATCACGATTCCTAGTTAAGAGATCAGTGCCATCCAAGTTTCTAATGAAGCATGCATTTCTCCTAAATGCAACCTCTAAATCTTCATCACAGAACTTCCCGACTGAAAACAAATTGTGTCCCAACCCTTCGACACAGTAAAACCGAGTGATCAAATAATTTCCAAAGGTAGATCTCCATAACCCATGATAGCTGCTACATGATCATTTCCAGAATGTACGGTTCCCATGAATTTCGAGACGAAATTGATCAGCAGCTTCAGATTCCCGGTCATGTGCTTGGAGCAACCCGATTCGACGATCTAAAGACATATTTCGATAACCTGACAAATACAGAAGAAGATGTTTTTGGAAACCGTTTTGATTTTGGTTCCTTTGGGTTAGAGGTAAAATCCTGATCACACTCATAGAAGTTTTATATTGGTGTATCACTCATTCTACCATTCTGGAGTGTGAAAATTCTACCTGTTGGTTTCCAAATATCATCCCTAAAGTAAACAGTATGCTTCTTATCAGTAGTGTAAGACCTAAATCTTGCAACTAGTCTTCCTATTGTTTAACATAAGTTCTTTTTGGAACGTTCTTCTTAACAGGCTTAACATTCTCATTCGTAGAAACACAATCATCATGAACATTAATTAAAGATTTCTTGCAAGTTACACAAAGAGATTCAACACATTCATTAAACTTAGCAAGTTTCATAGGTTCATTACATTCAGATGAAATGTCTTTCTTATTATAAAGCGGTAAATTTCTAGAGTTTTCTTCTACTTTCTTCTCTTTATTCAAGCTACTACTCTTAGAGGCAGGTGAGACTCTATTGTTCCTTGTATTGCTCTTAGGCTTTAGTCTGCTACTGCTAGAGGTGCTTTCTAGTCCTGTAGAAGGTAATGCACACGCATTAGGATTCACTTTTTTTATCAAGAGAAGTGGTTTCGGCTGTCCTAGTCTCTTTAGAGTACTTGTTTAAAATTATGTCGTTTGTTCCATATGGTTTAGATGTGGAGGCAGACGCATTAGTGGTACTCATCCTAAAAAGGCCAGGTGCTAAAACTTTTGGTTTCTCAATAACCTCTTTTTCATTTTCAACAATCGTATCTTTTTGCTTAGGCAAGACAGGTGGAGTGACTGGTTTTGACAAATCATGTTTCTCATTGACTTTTGGAGGAGGCTGAGAAATAGACATTTTTGGTTTAAAAACCGGTTTGGGAACATTTGCTTTCTCCTCAGTCAATGGTTTTGCAACCTTAGTATCCACAGCCTTTCCTTTTTGACATTCCAGCTGAGCCCTCAAAAGATCATTTTGCTCTTTCATGTCCTTGTAGGCACGCTCATACGACAGTTTGTCATACTTGCATTCCTCAGTTTTTCGATCAAGTTGTTTAAAATATGATACATTTTCTTTTTCAAGTTTTTCAAGAGCTTTTTCATATTTTGAAACAAGGGTCTCAGACTGGAGTCTTTCATGGTCTTTAACAGAATATGTTTGTAAAACAATGGACATAATATCGGTAGTTACAACATCTTCGAAGAGAGAATCATTTAAGTTGTCCAAAACTTTGATGTTTTCAAAACATTCATTAGCTTGCTTTACCAGGGATTTATGGTCCTTGACAAAGTCACATGTTTCTTTCAAAAATGCTTGTTTAAAATGAATTACCCTCGCACTGATGTTATTTAGCGGAGTGGCAATTTGAGTTTCAAAAACCTTTTTCATTTCATCATCAAAACTAGAAAACAAGTTGTTAGTACTGATGTTGATTTTAGATTTAACAATCCGTTGAAGTTGCCCGATTCTAGTTTTAATATCATCTAAAATGCTTCTAGCATCACTTGTGTTAAAAGGATTGTTTGAAGGGTTCTATGTTCGAAAATGATTTTGAAACAACAATTGGTTTTTAAACTGATTTTGACTCTTTGTTTAAAACACTTGGTGTTATGGAAAGCTTTGACTTTTCTTTTTGAGGAACAAATTTAATTCCAGAAATTTTGTTAAGTTTGTTGTAATCAATTGGTTTTATTTATGGGTTCTTTTGTTTCATTTTTGATCTACTCTCGTAAATGAGTTCTAACGTTTCATGAGAATCATGAACTTCTATGGGTTCATGTTTATCTAACAAAGCTTTTCCATTGTACAAAACATTTTGTTCTTTCTGAGCTTTCTTGAGTGCACAAGGAGGTTTGTTACCAAGAGCCATTTTTTGAGTTGTATGAAAATACGGGTTTGTCTGATTTGTTAAAATGTTGACAGTTTGAGCTGAATGACCCGTTGTGACAAGCAAATTTTCCAATTTGTTTATTTTTTTCATTTTTCTCAAGAATTTCATCAAGAAGATAATCTTCTTGTTTTGAAAAATCAGAAATCAACTGTTTCTTCTCTTTTTAAAGATCAAAATAAGTTGCTTTTTGTTTAGAAAGTTGGTTTTTAAGATCAGAAATTTCCTCGTTTAAAGATTTTATTTTCAAGTTCAAATTAACATCAAGTGTGAAATTCAAAAGCTTTTGCATTCTCCTTGTACCTCTCAAGCTCAGCGCTCAATTTATCATTCGCGGCCTTAACATCGCGATTGACCCTTTTCACTTTCTCAATTTCAATGCCACAGTTATTAATCAATGATTCAAATAAGGCACGTGTTTCCTCATCAGTCTCAGTATTTTGTGCCACACAGCCTCCACTAGGATCCATATCTGGAGTTTCAGAGTTAATATTGCTACTACTCGGATTGTCCAGGTATTCATCATAAGTAGGTGCTGGCGTCACAGAATGCTGTTCGTCATGCCACATCAAATATGACATTTTTATAGCATGGATTTATAATTGGTACCTCAGATACTGCATTGGCATCATAAACAGGAGGTGTGTCAGAATCAGTGTCGTACGTAGCCTCCTAAAGATTTGCCATGAAGATGCAGTTTGCATTGATATCCTCACGATCTTCCATGCCATCCATAATAGCTATAAAGTCATGTTCCTCAGCACTCAACTGCATCCCTGCTTCATTCTTGTGTGCCAACATCAATGCTTTCTGAAGATATGCAGAATTCATATTTTTCGGCTTAGTAGGACAATTCCTTGCCATGTGACCCACTCCTTGACAGTTGTAACACGTAACCCGATTAGCCTGATTCACATTTCCATAATTCCCAACGACTGGAGCTGAAACACTCCCATTCTGATTTCCCACTGCTCTATTCCCAAGATTCTGACCCAACTGATTTCCAACATTCTGACCTAACTGATTACCCTGATACGGAACCGCCTGATTACCCATGTGAAATCCAGTAGCATATCCTTGTGGATTCGCAATAACTCCAACCATTTGTCCTTGATGACCCATATTCAAACCCGGCTGTGCAATTTGCCTGTTGCGAGTGTTTGATGAAATCCTTTGGTTGTTGTTAGTTGGTGTGGAATAGCGTCCTTTGAATACTTTAGTCAAATAAGCAAATGCATTTGACAAAGCCTCTGTTTGTTCAGCTTCAAGGTCAGTGATTCCTTGTTCCTAGTATTATGGATACAGTTGTTGTTGAATGACTTGTTGTTCTTGTGGATAGAATTGTTGTTGAGGGATAACAGCTTGTGGTTGTAGAATGTATTGCTGCAATTTGTTGTTATTGGAAGATGATGAAGGTTGTTGTTGTGTGTTCCTTTGGAGTTGGAGTCTTTGAAATTAGTGCCAAGGGATCATGATTCTTTGCCAATCTTTCTTTCCTAACTTCATTGACTTCAGCTTGGTTTTGTTTCAGAAAATCGTAGAGTTGATCAAAGTTCACATGATGTAAGTCCTTTGTTTGATTGACCATAGTGACATAGCGTCCCCATTCTTCTTGAAGATTGTTAAGGAATTTGATGTTACTCACGATAGTCTTGGGTGTCAACTTGTTTCTGATAAGCTCATTCATCAAAGTGCAAAACCTTCCATAATGGGATTCAATGGATTCTCCTGGAGTTGATGTAAACTTCTCCCGTTCAGTTAACAGCTTGTTCTCCATGTCTTGTTGGCCAATTTCTGTTCCATAACATAGCCGTCTAACACGTTCCCACATATCATAAGCAGTTTCACAGCTGTCTACAGCAGCAAAGATGTCTCTTGGTAAACCCAGTTGGACAATGTGTATTTCCATGTCATCTGCTTCAACCTGCTTGTTATCCTCGTCCGTGTATTCTGATTCATCTTGATCACGAAAAGATGGTGGAACGGGAGGTGTTGCATTAGGATTTCCATGGTCTTGGACTTGTCGAGGCTTGAAGGGTCCATTCATAATGGATTGAATCATGAGTTTTCCATTAGGTTTGGTCTTGATGTAGCTGAGCATATGACTTGTCCATTGAAGATATCCACCTTTTTCCAGCATGGAAGGACGGTTTTTGGCACCGGCTGCATGAATGTCTTGTTGAGTAGCCATTGATGAAGGTATTTGATGATAAAGTTGATGTAGGATTGATTCAACGATAAAGGAGTTGTGTTTGATGAAGATTAAGCTCGGTTGTTGTAGTGAAAATTTGGTCTGAAAACTTAAAAACCTCAATAATTTCTGTTCGGAGCGTTTTTAGGACTCGAAGGTTAGTTCATTCGGCGTGTCATTCTCCTTGTTCTCACGGTCGTTTTGATGGGTAGAACGCTGAAAACAGAGTTACGGTTCAAAATTTATGGCCGTTTGAAGTTTTGCTGAAGATCTTACTAGTAAACTTTAGTTTAGGCGTAGGATTTCCTTAGGCGTAGACTTCTTTAGGCGTAGGATTTCCTTACGAGTAGGATTTCCTTATGAGTAGGATTAGGTTATAAACCAAAATCCTTCACACTTGTCCAAGTGTGAGAGATATCCACAAGTCGAAGTGTTTTTCAGGCTTACCGAAGCAAGGAAAACACTGAGTAACCGTTGTTGCACGAAGATTCTTCACCAAATGCTTACGAGTAGGATTTGGTTCTTACGAGTAGGAATCCTTATGAGTAGACTACCTTACGAGTAGACTGCCTTACGAGTAGAACTAGGGTTTTGACTTTCTGTACTTGAAATCCTTACGAGTAGACTGCCCAGATTTTTGCAAAAAGCACTACTTTTCACCCAAAAACATGATTCCAAATGATTTCTTTTGCACAAACTTCTTCTAAAACACGTAAAGATCAATAAAAACTACAAATTTAGCTTAAAAAACACGTAAAAATCAAAGCTTTATGCCAAAAGCTCATGTTTTTATATAAAAAACGCAACTTTCTTGTAAAGTTTAACAAAAAACGTAACACAACACTCCTAAACCATTGTTAGGCGATTGATACCAATTGTAGGACCTTGTTTTTATCAACCTTATCACGAATACCAACCTTAACAAACAAGTAACACGTAAAACACTATGCGTAAAGATGAAGAAAGATTAAGAAAGGTGGTAACTTAAGATGATACGCGTATGTGGAGAGAAATAAGATGAAATAAGAAACTTGTATTTCAAAGGGAAAACACACACACATACACACTCAAGCACACCCCTCAAATGACACATTTGAGGGGTATTTATACTTCCATACTAAACGCCCTAATGAGCTTGGCCATAGGCCACGTTTGGACTTGGATTGGGCTTTGGATTACATGAACTTACAAAAGGCTAGCTTAACATAACTAATACCCATTTAGCTTAGCCCAATCCATGAGCCCGTTGACTATTCTAATACAATATCTAACACACGTTACAAAGTTCCTAAACGTGAATGACCATCACTTATATTAATTATTATCAAGGCTAACATTTCATGTCGCACATAACTATGTTATACGCACCCAAACGATCGACTATATATACCATGTTATAAGTTATCAAGACACTAACACCCTAAGAGACTAAATAGAAATGTTTTATATATATATGACCTAATCACTAAACAAGTCTTGAACTAGTTTTCTCGAACCTATATCACGGATGTATACATTAGCTAGCAACTTAACTCAAGCTCGTTTTGCTTAAAAATATGTTATACCAAGATCACAAGCCACTAAAACGACCCTATGAAACCCTTAAACCCTCCCCCATGTCTCGTTAAAACGCTAAACCAAACGGATCCTATATTGGGCCTCAAGGCCCAAACACGCAAAACCCGTAGCCCAATTGTGTATACCCAACCCATATCATTTAAAATAAGCTCATAAGTTATTATTAAGCTAATAATAAGCTTTTACAAAGGTTAAATAAGCTAAGTAGTCGAAAAGGTATTTTTGGACCAGGTTTGCAAACCATGAAGTGTTCGGGTTACATATGTAAAATTTTGAAAGATAAAGGTTGTTTGTACGTGAATCGCGTGCATGGGAAAAGTATATGGTCTGTTTTGTAATTATGGCAAACTTACTTTAAAAAGGAAATAAAAGTTTTGTGTGAAAATGTAAACTTGGAAACCTTGGGGACTAGAAGTGTAAATCCGAATTTTTTAAATATTTTTGTAAAAACAGTTTTAACGAGGGACTAAAACTGAAAAATCTGGAAACTTTGAGTATAAAATACTTTTGGGTACAAAGTGTCATTTTTCCAAAGTTGAGGGGCCAAACTTGTACATTTTGAAACTTGAGGGTAAAAAGTGTAAATTTGAGAAAAAGTTTAGAAAACTTGAGAACTTATCACGACTTCATAAAAATAAGTATTTTGACGTCCTAAAGACTATAATGAGTATTACTATATCAATAATTTACTAAACTTGTATATATATAATTATAAGTAAATAATTATATGAAACCGTTATTCGATATCAACGTACTTTGAAAGTAAACAAACTAAAATACTTGATAACATCTTTATTTTCATAAATCAACAACAGAGGACATTTCACCTATGTATAAGTGTGAACTTTTGATAAATATCAAACTAAGTCAATATAGCACGCACTTTGAACTTAAAACCATAAGCATTATTCGCACAACTAAAACCAACGATAATAACGCTCTATTGAATGGTTTATTCAATTCTCTATAATTTTGGTCGCGAACCAAAGGTTATCATATTCTGAGACTTTCCATCTCGTTCTTAGGTTCCGGGTTAGAGCCTCCGCTATATCGTACTTGATCTCATTGTGCTTGTTCATTTCCTCTAAGGTGAGTTCATAGCCTCACTTTTACTTATATTTACAAACTCCGCGAGAGAGATACATGCTCTAAACTAGAACACAAGGTTTTTCATAATTATTCGCTACTTGATTATTGAAATTGCTTAAGTATTTAGCCGAAAGACCCCTACATCTTGAACCATTAGTCACTTGCGAGTGAACGCAAATATCCTGAATAGTACTATGGGGAGTAACGACCCGGTCTTGGTTATCGGAAATAACTGGGGCGCACCATATTTGAATTGCATTAGGTAACTGTCCTCCTTGGGGGCAAACTGTTAACGTACACCAGTAATTCGATATATGCAGTTGAGTATTGGTTGCATGAGCTTAGCGCATAATAATATGTGATTTTCTTTATGATAAATTGTTAGTTTACAATTATCATGTTCATGTTCTTGTGTTCAACTATTTAACTAAAACCTATGGATTTCACTTAACATTTTTGTTGAGCTTTTTAAGCATGTTATCTCAGGTAATCATTGAAGATCATATTCATGACACGGAGCGTGAAATGCAAGACCTTTATTTTGTGGTGTAAAACATAACGTTATCATTTCTTACAAACTCATGATCAGCATTTTGGTGTATCATCTAAAACAATTTGGAATATTTTGTAACAAACTATGAGTTTTTCTTGAATGATAACCACTTTTCTTAAAATGTATCTTTTGAGTCGTTTTCTATGATTATTGACTGTGATCCCCATCCAAGTAACATCCCAATTATTCTTCCTGTTGGAATCACTTGTAACTAGTATTATCAAGTGTTAGTCATTTACTTGTAATAGGTTGCTTAATTATGGCTTTTATGTATGTAATTAGAGCTAGGATTATGTAGAAAGCCCATAAGCATATGCAAAGGCCCAAAAGGCCAAGGGAAGGGACTAGACTTGTTGCCCTAGCTCCCTTGCCTATAAATACTATGTAACCTCTCATTTAAGAGGTGTTGGTTCTTTCATATTAAGCTTAAACCTTTCTAATATTGTTTCGTGTGTATTGATCCAACTGTCTCTCCTTTATCTTGTTTCTATCATACATCTATACACTTGTGTTCATGATATGGTGACCTAATAGTGGTATCATACGCCATCCAGTTGGGTGAATCGATTTGTGCTTGAAGTTTTGTATAATACGCGTAAGTTTGGTTCGTTACACATTTTTCACAAGCTTAAAACCTTGATTGTTTGCACGTTAAACCTCAAGATTCTTATGTTTTAAGGTTTATATAGTGTTTAGAATCCTTATTTTAGCAAAAAGTTTCCAACTTTATGTGTTTTCTTACGTTTTTGGTTCGTTGTTCATCTTTACGCTTAAGCTCAAATATCACCTAGGTACGTCAAGTTCAAAAATTTCTTGTTATTTTGGTGTTTTTGAAGTTGTTTCATCATTAAAAACGAGAGTACAAAACGTTTTGGGGCTTAAAAATACGTTTTGGTCATTTATGTTGGTTTTTACGCTTAAGGAAACCCTCTTTTTACGCGTAAAATTAAAACCCTCTTTTTACGCCTAAGCAAACCCTAGTTTTACGCCTAAGCTTTACGCCCAAGTTGTGTTTACGCCTAAGCTGATCTTACGCCTAAGGAATCTTCATCATTTTCTTCAAAGTTGTTGGTAACTCGGTGTTTTACTGCTGGATAAAGCCTGAAAAATACTTCGACTTGTGGATATCTCTCTCACTTGGACAAGTGTGAAAGATTTTGGTTTAAAACCTAATCTTACGCCTAAGTTAAAATCTTACGAGTAAGCCTTTACGCCTAAGTTCATTCTTACGCGTAAGATTCCTTACTACTAAGTCTTTAGTTTACGCCTAAGCTTACGTTTAACCATTTAGATTACAAGTAAGATACTCTTACTAGTAAGAAGGTTGCTTACACTTAAGGAAGTTTACGCATAAGGTCCTTTACGTCTAAGCTCAGCAATTTATGCATAAGATATTTTTTACGCCTAAGTACTTCAAACAACAACATCAAGTTTCCTTCGACTACAAAGATCCATCATCGACACAAGTTTCAAAGATGTCTCAACCACCCTACTCCAACTACTTTCCTCATGAATATCCTCAACAACAACAACAATATCCTCAACAACAATTTCAACAACAACCATAAGAAGTTGGAAATTACTTTCCTCATCAAATTGCACAACCACTACCACAACAACAATTCCTTCAGCAATACCCACAACAACATCAGTATGCTAACTACTTTCAGTATTAGTTTTCACAGAAGTATGCTATAAATGCAACAACGCAAAAGGAACCCACTTGGTTTGCAAAGATGTGTGAAGCTATAAGTAGCCAACAATCCATTCATGAAGCTGGATCCCTTGATAGAACTCCAATGCTCACTCTCGGAAACTATGATCAATGGGTGATGCGGTTCTTTAGGTTCAGTGATCTTAAGAAAACACATGGTAAGTTCTTGAAGAAGGTCATCCTTGAAGGTCCTTATCAATTGCCTACTATAACAGTACCCGAAGATCCAAATGCTACTCCACCAAGAGATGACATTACTTCCACTCTCACTGTGGATCAACTCACTGCTGAACAACTACTTCATTTTGAAGCTGCTGAACTTGCAATGCAATATATTATTTTGGGTTTACCCAATCCGGTTCTTCGCAGTGTTGATGCTTAGAAAACTGCAAAAGCAATGTGGGATCACATTCATCTCCTAATGGAAGGCACAGAACTCAATCAAGAATACATGGAATCAAAACTTTATCTATCCTATGAGAACTTCATGATTGAACAGGGGGAATCATTAGAGTCATACTATCATCGGTTTGTGAGACATCATCAATGACTTGGACAGACAAAACATCATTATGCCAAAAATTGCAATCAACACAAAGTTCTTAAGCTGTCTTGGTCCTGATTGGGGAAAGTATGTTACATTCATCTGTCAAGCTAAAGATCTTCACAAGGCAAAGTACGGGTTGTTGTATGACTACTTGAAGCACCATCAAAAGGAAGTGCACAAAGATAGAGCTCTTCGTGGAGTTACTGCACCTTTACCAAATGTTAATGCTCTTGCTTTGTTCACTCAAGCTTGTTATCCACAATTTCCACTGTTGCCTACTGTCTTTACTAATCCACCACAATCTTCCAAGATTACACCATATGCACTATCACAGCAATCACAAGAAACTCAACTTGTTCCTTACAACAACAACTCAGCTTCAGCACTCTACAGTGAGACACCGAATGAGGATGCAGAAGCTTTCGATACGTTGAATCAAGGATTTTCATTAATTGCTAGAGCCTTCGGGAGATTTCCTAATAAATCCAACAACTGTATTCGTACCTCATCTAACACAAGGAATCAAGCAGTTGTTAACAATGTAAGGGGTTGAGGTTTAGAACAGAAACAATGGTCGTCAGGTAGGAAATGGTAACTACATGGGTAGTGGACAAGGCTTCAATGCTTCTGGAAGGAATAAAAGGGTTGCTCCACAGAAAAGGGTTCAAATTGTTGATCAGGGAAATGTTCAAAATGGGAATACTGGTCTTAGATGCTACAACTGAAATGAGAAGGGTCATTTGGATAATGCTTGTCCAAAGCCGAGAACAAGAGGCAGTGCTTATCACAAGAAGGCTTTACTATTGGCTCTCAAAGATGAAGCTGATGGCACATTTACCAACAAAGAACAGAGCTTCATGGCTAATGCAGATTCTGATGATGACATGGAGGACTTGCAAGCTAACGCAGCTGTAATGTTGATGGCCAACATGCAAGAACTCCACATGAGTGTCTACACATCAATTTTGTATGATGGCTTGTCATCTGAAAACATATGTCTTATCCATGATCTGATAAAAATATCACAAACAAGTGTTTTATATGTCTACATCTCATGCAAAAACATCAAATGGATGAAAAGCGTAGTCATTTGATGATCAAGATTTTGGTTACCTTTGATAATCAAGTTGACCCAAGTTACAAAAGTTGTCAAATCTAGTCCAATGTATTCAAATTGTAAAATGTCGAAGGTCCATGAGATTCAAAAGTTGTCAATCCGGATAAACCCTTCAAAGTGACCTTAAAATTTACAAAATGACAACCCCTCAAGTTTGGAAAATGTCAAATATAGTCCTTGGTTAATTTAAAAAGTGGCACTTGTATTGATTAAGGATACAAAATTGGTCCTTATGCTATAAACTTTTGGAAAATTACAAGTTAGGCTTAAAGTTTCAAAAAATTTGAAACAAAATAGAAACGTAAATATAGTTTTGAAGTCGCTTTTCAAAAGTCATACCAAAAAGAACAATCTTTTGAAAAACAGATACGTGATCTAGTTGTTTCCAAAAATGATTTGATTTCTCAAATGGAACAACAACAATTTGAACATAAACAACACGTTAACACTCTCACTTCGGAAACTCAAAAAGCCAAGTCTGAGTTGTCATCGTGTCAAAAAGAGTTTTCAGAATTCAAACAAACTTCAAGGAAACGAATAGATCTTTATCTTGAAGAAATTTTCGATTTGCAAAACAAACTGAAAGAGTTTCAAAATATTGTATATAAACATGGTGAGTCAATCACAACGATTCAAAAGTTTTCATATAAGCCAAATCCAGATGGATATGGGCCAGATCTTGCTGATAACAAACCACATTTTTTCCATAGAGCATTTAAAGCAAATCCAAAGTTGTATAGTGTCAAACATATGCTTGATGAATCTGTTGTGCGTGTCGTTGAATATAATCGTGAAGAGGAAATCGATGCAGAAGAAGAAAGTCGACTAAAAATGGAAAACGTTGAATATAACAAACCTTTTGATTATTCAAAAAGACCTCTTATAATTTTTGTCAAACAACAGGATAATACAAATACACCTTGGGTTATCACACCTTTTCTTGAGTCCTCTTCTGATGTCGGCCCCGTCAAACCAGTTGCACAAATTAATGGTCCTTTACCCTCTTTGAGTGAAATAACACCATTACCTGAAAGATGTCAACTCCTAAATATTTTGATACATTCATGTCTGACATTAAACTTTTGGAACATGAAATTGAACTTAATTCGGAAATAAAAGTTGAAACTTTTCAATCGGCTTATGCCCGAAAACAAAGAGATATTTTTCAAAAATAACTTTTACCACATGTTTGAAATTTACGTATCTGTGCAACATATTGGGAACGGGATCTTCAGAAAGAAATTGGACACATGAGAACAGTTTTCAATGAAACAGAGGCATGGATTTTGAAAACCAAAAAGAAGAACAAATTTTTTCAAAATCATGTCGATTGACCCTTGGAAGATGTTATCTGTGCTGATACCATATCAATTGTGTTGTATTATACTGTTGCATCTGCTTTTGATAATATTGTTATTGATTCTGTTGATAATGTTGAGATTATTGATAATGTGTCTCAAATCGAAACCTTGAAAGCTGAAAACGAGCGTTTGTTAAATGAACTTTTAATTGTAAAACGTCGTCTTCAATGATGTCAAAAAGATTGTAATAATCGAGAACTTGCTTTGCAAAACAAACTCAAACAGTCGGGTGATAAAACTTTTGCACCAAAACTCGAACGACTGGATGAGGAAAACGCGTCTTTGAAGTGTCAGATTTTTAAATATGAACAAGAAATTGCAAAATTTAAAACAGAATATGATAACATATTTAAATTGCAGAAAAAGACTCGAACCAAAGCGTCAAAATATCTTGATGATTTTCTTATGTCACTCGTGAAGTCTTAAATGTTAATGGAAACATACGCTCTGAAAACCAAGATTTGTTACACACTATCATAGAGTTGAAAGAGAAGTTGGGAAATATGAGAATGATAAGTCTAGTAACACAAATGTTCTTTCACCTGGAATGTTTAAAATTGACACTAGGATGCCTAATGACAAACCTCAAGATAGTAATGTGATTCCTTCCACTTCTACAGGAGTAGTTGCCTCTAATCCTAGCGTTAGCACTTCACAACTTAAGAGCACAAACAAGAAGAATAGGAAGTTGCAACGTAAGAGAAGATCAATAAAGACCCCTGAAGTAGAAGAACACACTAGGACTTTGAATAATACACATGTTGCACCTACTTTAGATATTGTGTAAGATGAATGTAATAGAAAAAGTGATGTAACGAATGTTGAATCTTCAAGTACTTTAAATGTTATGTTTGACGCATCTTGTATTGTTTGTCGTAAAAGCATGTTTTCTGGTTGTCATGAGAATTGTGTTGCTAAATCTATCTTATCTCATAAGCGGAAACATAGAAATGGAATTACCTCTAGGCTCACTAATGCTTCTAAGTCTGTGCTAGGTAAACCACCTTCTAGTGTTTCTGAGATTTGCATTGATGTACCCATAGAACCCTCATCACCTCCTAAGAAGAGAATATCACCTAGTGCATTCACTAAGACCAAAGCACAAACTAGTTGGACTTGGCAGAGATGGTTACAAAATACACCTGGATTTAAATGGATAGCCAAAATTATTGACATGTGTGTTTCATTTGCAACTGTATCGGAACCCTCTAACTCTTCGGGTTCCACCTCTACCTCTATTCCACCTGTGTCGTCTGTGTGTGTTGCAGGTGATACAGATCATCCTTTGGATTGTTGATAGCGGATGTTCTCAGCACATGACAGGCAATCTCAAACTTCTAACAAACTTTGTTTCAAAGCTCATTGGCACTGTCAGGTTCGGGAATGATCACTTTGCAGCTATCATGGGCTACAAAGATTACATCAATGGGAACATTGAAATTAGCAGAGTTTATTATGTTGAAGGTCTCGGAAGCAATCTTTTCTCAGTCGGTCAGTTTTGTGATGGTGATTTGGAAGTTGCTTTTAAGGAGAAAACTTGCTTCATCTGTGATCTACAAGGAAACGATCTCATGTTTAGAACCCGCACATCAAGCCTTTATAAAATCTCAATGCAAGACATGATCGCTTCATCTCCCATCTGTCTACTATCTAAGGCAACATCTACAAAATCATGGCTGTGGCACAGAAGACTTTCACATTTGAACTTTCAAACCATAACCAATCTTGCTCGACACAAACTAGTTGAAGGTCTTCCCAGGTTTAGGTATTCAAAAGATCACTTATGTTCAGCCTGTGAACAAGGGAAAAGCAATCGTGCTCATTTTCCTTCGAAGATTATAAACAGCTCTCAGCATGTTCTTCATCTTCTTCACATGGATTTGTGTGGCCTGATGCGTGTGCAGACGATTAATGGCAAACGCTACATTCTAGTAATCGTTGATGACTACTCCAGATGGACTTGGGTTTATTTTCTACAAAGTAAAGATCAAGCTCCACAAATGATCATCACCTTTCTCACGAAAATTCAAGTTTAGCTCCGTAACACGGGAAGACAAGTAAGAACAGACAGAGGAACTAAATTTGTCAACCAAACTCTTCCAGAATATTATGAGAAAGTGGGAATTGAGCATCAAACATCAATTGCAAGAACACCAGAACAAAATAGAGTTGTCAAAAGACGAAACCGTACGTTAGTGGAAGCTACAAGAACGATGTTGATCAATGCAAAACTTCTAGATTACTTATGGGCTGAAGCCGTGTCAACTGCATGCTACACTCAGAACTGTTCCATGATAACAAAATGCCACAACAAAACACCTTATGAGCTTATCCATACCTAAAACACTTTCATGTATTTGGTGCTCTCTGTTATCCAAATAATGATCATGATGACTTCCGAAAATTCAAAACCAAAGCTGATATTGGAGTCTTCGTTGGATACTGTGAAAACTCAAAAGGATACCGGATATGGAATCGTCGTACAAAGGAAATTATGGAAACCATTCATGCTAATTTTGATGAGCTCACGGAAGTGGCTTCTGAGCAACACAGCTTGGAACCCAGACATAACCGTCTCAACTTCCCTCAATCATCAGCTGTTCAAACCTTTCAACTCACTCATCGTCAAATGGAAACACTGTTTGCTCCTCTGTTCAATGAATACTTTGATCAACGTGCTCCAGATGTATCAACTGTTTTCGCTGCTCAACCTGATAATACTCCAATACTTGATACACCTGAAACAACAATTACTGTTGCTAATGCACCTCCGATTGAATCTCCAACAACAGCTGAACAAACTACTTCTAATGACACTGACCCAGCTGATGATCTTCTTAATCAAGATGTACCTGCACCTGCGGATAATGATGAAAATGCGTTCTTCAACCCTTTCGCAACTGAAATGGCAAATCCAGATGTTCTTTGAATCTTCTACCAGTCATCTGAATCCACCAAATCTACACAATGTATACCAGCACCAACCTTCCACACACCGATGGACTAAAGACCATCCTCTTGTTAACATTATTGGAAACCCAAACCAACCAGTCGTAACTAGACAACGCCTTCAAACTGACGGAGAACATTGCATCTATGCACTCATTGTCAGTCAAACTGAACCCAAAAACATTAAGGATGCAATGACTCATGAAAACTGGATTGAATCTATGCAAGAAGAGCTGAACTAGTTTAAACATTTAGAAGTATGGGAATTGGTTGAAAGACCGACAGGGGTCTACATCATTAGTCTCAAATGGATTTGGAAGAATAAGTTAGATGCTAAAGGTACGGTTATTCGAAACAATTCACGTCTAGTGGCTAAGGGTTATAGGCAGGAAGAGGGTATCGACTTTGAAGAATCATTCGTACCGGTTGCTAGACTTGAGGCTGTACGGATTTTTCTAGCATTCACGGCTCACTTGAACATCACCGTCTACCAAATGGATGTCAAAACTGCTTTTCTAAATGGTAAACTTAAGGAGACAGTGTATGTTAGCCATCCGGAAGGATTCGTTGATCCAGAGTTCCCTATTCATGTCTACAAACTGAACAAGGCTCTTTATGGTCTCAAACAAGCCCCTCGGGCGTGGTATGATAAGTTGTCATCCTTTCTCCTTGCCTATAATTTAATCAAAGGATCGGTCGACCCGACACAGTTTATTCAATATCATGGGGCACACATTTTAATTGTCCAGATTTATGTGGATGATATCATCTTTGGTTCTACCAACAAGTAGTACTCAAACGCCTTCTCAAGACTAATGAAAACAAATTTTGAAATGTCAATGTTGGGTGAACTTACGTTCTTTTTAGGACTACGAGTTCATCAATCACCCCGTGGTATTATCCTAAGTCAGTCCAAATATGCTCTTGAAATATTGAATAAACATGGAATGCAAAGTTGTGACACTTACAATACACCAATGGCACATACCAACAAACTGGATGCTGATTTACCTGGGAAATTGGTTGACCCTACCAAATACCGTAGTATTATTAGGTCTCTCATGTATCTAACAGCCAGTATACCCGAAATAGTTTTTTTTGTATATCTTTGCTCCCATTATCAGTCAAGACCAATTGAAAAACACCTCTCTAAGGCGAAAAGAATCCTCCAATACGTCAAGGGAACCATTAACTTGGGGATCAGGTATTCGAAGGATTCTGGTTTTGAAATAATAGCTTTTTCAGACGCTGGCCACGCAGGATGCTTAGATTCACGGAAAAGTACTTCAGGAGGTTTATAATTCCTTGGTGATAAATTGGTGTCATGGCAAACGAAGAATCAGGACCTTAAATAGCTGTCATCTACTGAATCAGAATATGTAGCCATGTCTGCGTGTTGTGCTCAAGTCATTTGGATGAGAACACAACTCAAGGATTATGGTTATGTATTCGACAGGATTCATGTATACTGCGAAAACTGAAGTGCTATTGCGATCTCGTGCAACACCGTTCAACATTCAAAATCAAAGCACATCGATCTTCGATATCATTTCATTAAAGAGCACATGGAAAATGGTACAGTTGAATTATACTTTGTAGGTACAGAACACCAATTGGCGGATCTTCTCACTAAAGCCTTGCCTCCTACAAGATTTACTGACTTGATTCACTGAATTGGTATGAGGTGTTTGACTCCAGAAGAACTTGATGAACTTTTAAAACACACTTGAAAAATCAAACACCAAAACCTCTATTGTAAATATATTTCAAAAACAAAATACAGAAATATAAAATCTTATAAAATCCAAAAATATTTTCTTTTTATAATTAACTGAAAAACAAACATTGCAAGTACAAAACTTCCATCAATACCATGTTCTATCAAACATTTCACAATTTTTTCCCAAACAAGTGTTGAGGGGGAGAAAGTAAATGTTTTTCTGTTTCATAAAACCTTGTACTTGCATGTTACCAAAAATACGTTGTTTCTTATTAAATCCCTCCTCGAACTCAAATGTTTATAAAATTTATTATTTCAAAAGTCGAGGGGGTGTATAGTCAAGTTTCTTGCCTAAAAGTGTTTTGTCTAACCAAAATGGGAGTTAAAGGATCTTTTTTGAAACCTCTTTAACGTTGAGGGACTGAATGTGTCAAGTTTCCAAAATTATTTTTAACAAAAATTATCTTTGACCACATTCAATGCTTACATGTAAGCATTAAACCCTTCCAACCACCAAGATCAACGCCCCATATTCAATCTGCAAATCCGTTCAGGCTTGTCATAATCTGTAAGTTACAAACTGATTTGATCATGAATTGAAACAAGGGTTTTGAAAATCTTTTAAATCCAACGGTTCAATCTTTCATAATTTGAGTTTGAAGATTTGTTCATTGGAACAAATAAGGGGTTTTCATCTAAAAGTGTTTGGGTTGAAATGGTTTATGTTAAAATGTTTCTAAAAGTGCTCTAAACCTATTTCAATCATCCTAAACCACCCATAATCACTAATTGAGTGATTCTTGATTTTAGGGTTCTTGCGCTCAAATTGGGGGTTTTCTATTTTGTGATATCTACTGTGATTAGCTGGTCAAGAATGAGTTAGAATGAGTTTAGATACATGTTGTGAACACTTCATTTACCCAGAAACAACAAATCTGTCAAAATTTAAGTTTTAGGGTTCTAGGGTTCGAACCATTTAAATCTTCTGATTATGTGGTGAAAATGTGTTAAAACTTGTTCCTTTGCACTCTTATGACATCTAGGATAGCCCAGAAACACATCTAGCCTGATTTGAATGGCTGAATTGGTTATGCATAGATTAAAGGTTTAGGGTTTAAGCAAGTTTTATGCCTAAGCATTTCTACATATATCTGATATGTTCTAATGATTGTTTTGTGATCTAGTTGATGTTTAGAATACATTGTAATCATGTTTTCATGTTTATGTTTAACAGGTTAATTAGTCGTAAAGTCAGAATCCAAAGGTGTTCAACCATTACGCTTAAGGAATACTCTTATGTGTAAAGGTTACGCCTAAGAGAAATCTTAAGCGTAAATCTTACCCATAAGAGGTCTACAGTGCTTTATGATTATCTTGGAAAGATATTCGTAAAAAGGGAGTGTTACGCATAAGCTTTAATCATACGAGTAAACCTTACGCGTAAAAATCAGCTTATCCTTATGCGTAAGCCCAAAGCTTTTGAACTTGTCTTACGTGTAAGAAAATCTTACGCATAAGCTTGGTCTTACGCTTTAGCTTACTCCTACGCCTAAGCTCTTTACTTACGCATAAGGATCCTTGTTACACATAAGCCACTGTTCATCACATTTTGGCCTGTCTCGCATAAGATACTTGTTAAATGTTACGCATAAGTCACAAATACCTAATGTTATGCATAAGCTTACAAAAGTTAAAATGTTGTGTGTAAAGTGAAAATTGGACTTTAAAACTTCAATATTAACACGTTCACGTAACTTATCACATCAACTTCAATTAATTGGACAAATGTGACTTAGGAATTGTAACTAACATAAACATGTTAACATCAAACAAGTAATTGGATAATAAATCAGACTAAAACTAACACAATGTGTTTTCGTATGTCTGTTCTTTTGTCTAATAACTTTCAGATCACACAATGGCTGACAATCAAGCAAACATCAATGCCTCAGCTGAGCTCACGATGGCTAACACTTTCCCAGCCGGTTATGACAAAACAATTGGGAAGAATAATCTTCATGTCGACTTCAATAATTTCACGTGCTCCGAATCTTCTTGCAAAGTTGCTATAGACATTTTCAAGCTACACCCTTTCAACCTCATGCTCACCAACTCAGCCTTCGCACCAGAAATTCTATATTCATCAGTTTTGGCACAAAATGGAGAAAGTTGATGGACAAGATGCGGTGAAAGTGACACTTGACACTCAGGAAGTCACCGTCACTGTGGCTGATCTTCGCACCGTTCTTCTTCTACCAGTCATACCTCCAACTGAATATGTCAAAACTCCAAATGAGACAGAGGTATTGGACTTCTTGGTCAACATAGGATATGACGAATAATTTGGTGTCATTTCTACGCATTCCAGAGTCGACGTCAAGAATATCCCACAACCCTGGAGGAAAATCTATCTAATGATTGTCAAATCAGTCTCGGGAAGAGATAGTGGCCATGAACACCCGAAGCTGATGCATCTTCAAATCTTCTAGTGAATGGTTCATATGAACCACATTGACTATGCAAGCCTCATTTGGGAGGACATGATGCAACATCTCAGGAAACCTGGTTCCAAGATTCCCTTCATCCGCTACACCAAGTTACTTATCCATAACCTTCTCGGGAAGCACCAGAGTATCCCAAAGAGACTGAATGACCCCAACATTCACTCCATTCTAGATGAGCCTACACTGAGCTCAGTTAGGTTTAAAGGAACCACTACTCGCAAACAAGAAGTGGAACTCCCTGCAGGATTGGTGACTGATGCAATCAGGGATCTTGATTCCTACAGACGTTACAGGGAGGCATTGATTGCAGGTAAAGTTGGCTTCATGGATGAGAAGACTACTCCAACGGTTACAACAATGGCTAAGAAAGCAACAAGCACTGCTAAATCTACATTGTCTAAGAAAAAGAAGACAAGCAGAAAGATCAGGAGGAAACTTCCTGTCAACATCATCAAATCTGAACCTGAACCTATGCAAACGTCATTACATGATGAGGATTCAGAAACATAATCTAATGAAGTTGTGTTCTTTAGCGAGGCTCGTGCTGATGAGTCAACTGTCGAGAAGAAGAAAGAGGACAAGTCTGAGAATACTACGTATGAAAAACTTGATGAAGACATTGACACATACGTACCTTTTGATGACGAACACAAATCCGACAAAGGGAAGAAACATCTTGAGGAAGAAGAAGAAGAAGACTTAGAGTGGGAGTATGATCCTAAAGCTGAAGAGAAACAACTACAGAAAACTCTGAAGCAACAACAAATGGAGAAAGCTGCTGCTGAATTCTCACTTACTCAACCCGAAGGACCAGGTGGTTCCAGTGGTGGTGCTCCACTCACTCAACTCGTTACCGATCCGGCTAATCAACCCGGTAAGGGCAAGGGTGACATCACTACAACCACCCTTCAGAAAGAGAAACCGGCAGAAGAACAACAACAAGAAGAAGATGAGGAGTTGGTCGACTATGGAGAAGACGATCAGGATAAAGATGAGAGAGTTCCAGATAATTACATTTTGGAAGATGAAGAGGAACTAAAGAAGAAAAAGGCTGGCGAAGAAGCTGCTAGAGCTGAGGAACAAAGGTTAAAAGAGGAAGCTGACAACTATATCATTGAGAATCCTTTTCATAAACCCCAGCAATCTTCGGAAACACCCCTCTACACCTCCAAACCTGAATCATCTTCACACTAGTCACCACTACCAACAAATGAAACAACTAAATCATCGTCAAAATCAATCAAGAAGAAAGCCGACACGTGGGCATCTCGTACAAAAGCAAAGATCCAGAAAGTTGTGCTTCATTCTCGAAAACACAAACAAAGTCTTCTTGAAGCTCGAATGAACACACTAGCCGATGTGGTCATCAATCTTTCTGACTAGATGGACACATTTCAAGGTGAAAGAGAAAAGATCAAGGCATTTTTCTCTAGGGACGTCCAAGGTGAAATGAATGCACAAATAAGGAATTATACTCATCGATTTCTCCTTGACACGGTTCCTGGTGTCACCCGAGAAATGTTCAAGATGCAAATCCAACCCACGGTTAAACATTTGGTTCAGCAGGTTATTGCTACTACACCGGTGGTCATGCAGACAAGACTGGTCAGGCCCCCAGTTGTCTCTGAAAATGAGTTGATTGCAGAATTAGTAAACAAAATGGCTACTCGAGCTCCATCCTTCACTCAAAAAGACGTAAAGCTATATGATCTACTTCTGGAAAGACAACTCAAAACACCTTGCAAAGAAGCTGCTGGTCAAGATAAGAGACCGAGAGATGATGATGACAAGGATGAGGATCAGAACGCAAAAAGACAAAAGAAGACCGAAGAGTCATCGTCATCCATGCCACCAACACTTGCTAGAACAACCACCACACCCTCACAACAAGCTACCAAACAACCATCATCTGATCAACCTCGGGATGCAGAATCTCCACCACCACAGCAGAAAACCGGTGATCATTTCACGTACACCGGTGGTGAGGATCATGACATTCCTGAGCCCCGACTTCAACCATCGCCCCGACCATCACCTCGACCAGAGTTATCCTCCAGACCG
Source organism: Chrysanthemum makinoi (assembly GCA_910596185.1). Lineage (NCBI taxonomy): Eukaryota > Viridiplantae > Streptophyta > Magnoliopsida > Asterales > Asteraceae > Chrysanthemum > Chrysanthemum makinoi. Next base: position 245,319,395 of record OU343222.1, on the reverse strand, counting down.
AAGAAGAAGAAATTGTCGGTTGTCTCTTGGTTAGATGACGACAACACTGAGGAGTATCAATGGTTCAGCAACATGGTTGAGGCACAACCCAGACTACCTGAAGGTCAAGAACTAGTAGATGGTCGAACTATGGAGCAGGTTAAAATTATCCAAGATGAATTCAAGGTTAAGAAGATGACAAAACGGGAGCTCCGCAAAATCAAGAACGATGCATTCAATCTGCAGAAAAAGAAAGATCCTGCAGTAAAATTGAGCTGGAATACCACTTTGACAACATTGCCCGTGCAATGTCCAACAATATCGACTGGCTCAACCCGAAATCAAACATCAACTATACAAGAAAGGATAATGAACCTTACTACATGGATTGGACCAAACCTCTACCGACAATTGGCAAACCAGAACAACCGAGGATCCCCTTCCGTTTCTTCTTCAACAATTATTTGGAGTTCTTTCAACACGGAAGCTGTGTAAGCAAGAAGTATGCTACATCGCTAACATTCAACATCCCTGCTGCAGTATTCTCCATTAACATCGCCATTGAAGAAGACGCCACAAACCTGTTTTTCAACAAGGTTGTGGAGTATGACATTGATTCCAAATTTGGTATTCATCATTGGCCAAAGAGGAGGAGGCTATACTATGGGAGTTGCAGAGTAAGAAAGTCAAACAAAGAGGTGAAGAATGACAAAAGAATAGTTGTTGTGATGTCGGTAACATTGGAAACAAAGTGGGACTACTCATTCTTGTCCAAGATCAAGGTCAAAAGAAAAGATTAACAAGAGTATGAATTCTCTAAAGCTGACTTCCCGGAGTTGTCACTCACTGACATTGAAGACATCTATCTTCTAAAGGTACAAGGAAGGATGCGACAGTTCTCGACAGATGTTCAACTCAAGTACATCACTGTGCTTCTAATCTTCATCCGCAGCAAGGTTATTCAAGAACATGTTGAAGACTTGCAACTCGGAGTTGAATCATACCAGAAACAGATCAATCTCACCAAACCGCTTCTACACTTTAACGAGCTCAACCAACAACCTCAGTAGACAATTCTACCTAAACCGAAGTTTGGAATCGTCTACAGAAGTGAGCATCATCATACATGCTTCATGGCGTTTGATGAAATTCATAAGTTCTGTGATGCCACGTTGAAGATGGTTCATGATGGGTTGGCATATCGTATAAAGGACATTGAGAAGGGTATGGTTCAGGCGAAGAACTCCAAGGATCGCAAGGATGTTCGTCGGTTTATCACTAGGCTGGATGAAAGGTTGATTGACAGGGATCATATGAGACGATTGGAAAGCTACGTGGGCGGAAGACAGAGCTTCCCTATTTTGACGTACCAACGTCCAGATAAAGTTCCTGGTCGTGTGTAAACCATTTGGGTACTCTTAACTTGATTGTGATTTTGACTATTTAATTTGTTAATTTATATTCATTATGGTTTGTGCATAAATAGCAGTGTACAACCCGATCTTGTATAGAAAGGTCCATGTGGTACGCTTCAGTGCCACAATCCTTATAAAAGGAGCGAAATCTTCTTACTTTTGAGTAGAATTAATCAAATCTTTCAATATTTTCATAATCTTGATCAAAAGAACAAGTATTCCCTCTCGTGTTTTTCAAAACCTCAAAAGTTAATATCACTTGTTGAGGGGGAGTATTTGCAAACTAAATTGTTCAAATCAACGCTCTTTGTGGAAATCTTCCCGCAAAACTCAAAATGGTCATATTTTAAATCAAATTTCATCAAAAATAACATTTATATGCCATTTTTAGGGGGAGAAAAATTATGTGATCAAAATATGTTGGATTGTGAATAAAATCTCAGTGTGATAATACTTAACTCTTGAATTGACGAGTTTGTCATAAATCGAAAATATTTTTCTTCCAAGATTTATCTTAGTAGATTGTACCAATTCGAGAAAATCTTGATAGACATGAACTTTGACGGGCTTGACAACTTTTTTCAAGGTTTGTTCACATCTTCAAGGTAGTTATTAGAGCTAGTTGTCACCTAAAAGCTGATAACGTACCTCTTTAACTATACAAAGTAACCGTGTCTCGCGAGGAATTGTCTATCTTGAGTCGATCAATTCAAAAGTGCGCCCTCTACCCTCACTGTGCATATTTCAGTCAAAATTCATAAGCACATGTGGAGGGGGAGTATTTCTGAAAATACAAAACTCTCAAAGTGTTACAAACATGCTTCCATTCATAAACACTTTTAGAGATTTTCATACAAATGGTTTTATGGCAACGTAGGATAGTCATGGAGTTATAAGGTGACTAAGTTTATGTATAAACGTCCTATGATCCGCCAGAGCCGGAGGAATCTACCCAAGGACACCACCAATAGTTAGTATTTAGAAGTCCTTAGGAATGATTGAAAAAGGAGAAAATGAGAAACGGAGAAAGAAGGAATTGAAGAATTAGAAATAAAAGTTAAAGAATAGGGTGAAAATAAATAGCCCTCCAAATTATTCAACTTAGGGCAGACACCGGGTTCAATTCATATGCTACTGGATGTTACAAGATGACACCGGTATTGAAGACAAAGTCGTCATGGACCCAGTGACGCAATGCACTAAACCTTCTTAGCCACTCAAGTTCTCTCAAAAGAGCTTGTTTCATTCTCACAGGGAACCCTATGTAATCTATCGACTTTCTCTTAGAGATTGTTGATATTGAAGAAGGAGACCCTCTCCCTAGTCTCCGCTTAGGAAAACCAAAGCGCACTATTGAGTCTAGAGCCACGAGATTCATCAAAAGATCTCTTCTGAACACTTGAACTTTCATCACTTGTCGTTCAACAATAAGGACGCAAGTGATATATTTATGAGGGGATTCACAATCGTGATACTCAGTGATTGAATAGAAACTCCTGCCAGGGTCAACATCAAACAACCCTGGCAGCGGGTCACTTCGGTAACTCCTCGTGGGTTACACTTAGTGTTGTCTTAAACGGTCTACAGTCGTGAGGTGATTCTTCGGTGTACCTCAATGACTCACCTGAACTGTAGATGTACGCCGGTACATCGTATTAGCCTACTTGAGGGCCTCCAGTTCAGGAACAACCTTCGCTAGAATTAGAGATGTGTTTTCACACTATGTTGTTAACACCCTCGAAGTTCGAAATTGTAAGTGCTGGAAATCCCGATAAGGAGATTCCTTTCAAGAATCGAGTCCTGAATATGTGGGTCATTAATTGAACTCGTTCAATGAAATTCCAACTGTCCCTCCATGGGATTCGGATGACTGATTCGCCCGACCAAGGTCAATGGAATCAAGACATTCATCAGTAAAACAATCGTAGTGGTCAATTCTTTAAGAAAAGTCCACAATGATCGATTGGTGATTATCACTAACCCATTATATGCAGATACTGATGGATGCTCCTGGGAGGAAGGACCATGGCGATTCTCCACATGCTCATACTAACAACAACGTACATGAAGTTCTCTCATAAGGCAACTCAAAAGTCAAAATGATTCTTTGTCAAAGCCAAAGAATCTCTAAAGTTTAAAGACTAGAGAACTACATCACATCTGGAATCAAATTCAAAACAAGTGTGAGCATGGTGGAAAAAGACGTAGAGACACCTGATCAACGAAGCTGACATATGGCAGACAACAACATACTATCACAACATCCACAAAAGAACAAAGAACAAAGAATACAATGACGTCAAAGCTGATAAAGTCAAAAGAATCAAAGCATCTCTACTCACAAGAAAGAAATATGCTGGAAGACGCCAAGCAACCACCATTACATCATCACAAACAGTTAGGGAGAGATTGTTGGAATCACTTGTAACTAGTATTATCAAGTGTTAGTCATTTACTTGTAATAGGTTGCTTAATTATGGCTTTTATGTATGTAATTAGAGCTAGGATTATGTAGAAAGCCCATAAGCCTATGCAAAGGCCCAAAAGGCCAAGGGAAGGGACTAGACTTGTTGCCCTAGCTCCCTTGCCTATAAATTCTATGTAACCTCTCATTTGAGAGGTGTTGGTTATTTCATATTAAGCTTAAACCTTTCTAATATTGTTTCGTATGTATTGATCCAACAGTCCCTCCTTTATCTTGTTTCTATCATACATCTATACACTTGTGTTCATAATATGGTGACCTAACACTTTCGCTGTCATGATGATCTTTGGGGGTGTTACACTAGCAGTAGAAAATTTTGTGCTAGCAGTAGTAACTACAAAAGCAGTAGAAAGAGTTTCTTGAAGACTGTCTGACCCTTTTGAGGACACAAAAGCTAGGTTTTGTGTGCTAGAGGTTGAACTGGATGTCCCCTTAACTTCAGATTCATACACTTTGAGATTATTGTATAAATCATCCAAGGTCATTGTTTCAAGGTCTTTGTTTCTCCAAACCACAGTATGCATGCTCCATTCAGGAGCTAGACTTTTGAGAAACTTGAGATTAATGTCTTCTTAAGGAATTGCAACTTTTGTTAGTGCAAGTTGGCTCACAAGTCTCTATAGTCTGTCACGAGTCTGATCAATACCTTCAGAACTCAAAGCAGCAAAGTTCTCAAACTGATGCTTCAAAAGATCCTTCCTTGACTTCTTTGTTGCATCATTCCCACCAAACTTTAGTTAAATAGCATCCCACAAAGATTTGGCATCTTCAATCTCACAGAAACTCAATTGATACTCATTAGGTAACCCCATCAGAAGGATACTATGAGTCTTGATCTCCAGTATTCTCTCAGCTTTGTCTTCATTAGATTTGATGGGTACATCCTTCCCATCAGCACCCTTATCAGGTAGAGAATCACCCTTCAAGATGATTTCCCACATAGAGTAGTCCAACATCTTGAGGTACTGTTGCATTCTTAACCTCCAAAGCTCATACTCTCTAGTCTTCAGCATAGGTACCTTTGATGTAGTTACCATGTGTGTTGATTCAGCCTCCATGACTTCAGTAGTTGTTTGAACAGTTTAGAGTAAGCACATATTCTCTTTTATCACAGCTTCTAGATCACAAGCTCTGATACCACTTTTTGATCCCAGATGAGCAATTGATCTTATTGATCGTATTAGATAGATCTAACACAAACAAAGTATAGCAAGTTGTCTTGTATAAAGCTTAAAAACTATGCGGAAACTAATGTTTAATGACAAAGAGAATGATTAACACAGTTTGTTATCTCACAAAACACTTCAATATATTAATACGAATACTCAAAAGTATTGGGGTTACAAAACCTTGAAGTGATCGACTCTAGAATAACTCATACTCTAAATCTAACCTAGGAGCTCCTTTTATAGGCTAAGGAGTCCTAGTCGGTTTACAATAACTTTCTATACAAGTTACATCTTATAGAATCTTTTCTATAATTATCTAACCAGCTATACAATATCATATAATCAGTACTAATATTTGCACTTACAGTTTGTACTGCTAGTGTATTCTTCTCGCAGTCCATAAGTTAAGCTTAGCAGTACTAATACTTAACCTTGGCAGTACAAACTGTTTAGCTAAATTCCCAACACTGTAGATGTTGATTCCCATAATGTATGCAGCTTCCCCTAAATCTTTCATAGAGAAACACTTTCCAAGACAGTCCTTAACTCTTGTAATCTTGGAATGTATTTTCCTATAATTAATATGTCATCGACATATAGGACAAGGAAAGTAACATCACTCCTACTAGCTTTGTGATATACACATGACTCATCAAGATTCTGAATAAATCCAAACTTTCTGATTTCTTCATCAAATCTCTTATTCCATTGCCTTGATTCTTGCTTCAATCCATAAATAGATCTTTGAAGTTTGCATACACGGTTTGGAAATTGTGAATTCACAAACCCCCTCAGGCTGCGCCATATAGATGTCTTCATCTAGGCGACCATTTAAAAATGCGGTTTTGACATCCATCTGCCAAATCTCATAATCATAGTACGATTCTATAGCTATGAGAATCTTAATAGCTCTAATGTCTGCTACAGTAAAAAAAAGGTCTCCTCGTATAGGTTTGATTAAAGTCTTTAGCTACCAAATGAGCCTTATAAGTTTGTACATTGCCATCCATGTCAGCCTTCTTCTTATAGAGCCACTTACTTACAACGACACTTGCCATTTGTCCTTTTCAAGATTAGCCATGGCAACTTTATAATTAGCAGGCTCTCCAAGAGCCCCTAATATATTTTCCTCAACTTCTACATTAAGACATAGACGTTCAGGTGCACGTAAAGTTCTTTCACACCTACGAATAGGAACAACTTCAGGTGGAGGACCCATAATTTCAGGTTCCACAAAAAGTTCGCTAGTGTTTTCAGAAGGTAATGTATCTTCATGATCATCTTCTAGATCATAAACTCTCCACTGAATTCTTGAGCTATGAGATCCTTTTCAAGAAAATCTCCATACCTAGAAACAATTACTTTGTTTTCAGGTGGGTAATAAAAGTAGTAACCCATTGTTTCCTTTAGGTATCCTACAAAGATACACTTTACAGATCTCTTTTGGAGTTTATCTGCTGATTCACATTTACCAAACGCCTCGCAACCCCAGACCTATAAATAAGATAAGTTATGAGCTTTACCATGCCATATCTCATATGGTGTCTTATAAACCTTATTGGTTGGAACCATATTTAGAATACGAACAACATATTCTAAAGCATAATCCCAAAAAGATAAAGGAAGGGTTGTAAGATTAAATAACATGTACGGTTTCTTCTCTCAGATACACCATTTTGTTGTGGAGTATATGGAGATGAAAGATGCTGGACAATTCCATTCTTAGCTAGATAATATTTAAACTCTTGTCTTAGGTATTCACCACCTCTATTGGATCGAAAAGATTTAATCTTCTTTCCTAGTTTCAATTCTACTTCGGCTTTGAAAACCTTAAATGTTTCAAACACTTCATGTTTATGTTTAAGCAAGTCAACATAAACATAACGACTGAAATCATTTGTAAAGGTTAAGAAGTAGCTAGCACATTTCCTTGACACATGTCTAAGTGGTCCACACACATCAGTGTGTATCAAACCAAGTAGATCAGAAGCCATTTCCATACTTTTATTAAAAGGTTTCTTTGTCAGATATACAAGATTCATATTTATCAAATGATTCATCATTGATACTTTTCAAAAACCCATCATGTTGTAGCTTTTCCATGCGAATCTTACCTATGTGAGCAAGTCTACAATGCCAAAGATAAGAAGAATCAAAGTCTGACTTTATTCTCTTATTAATGCTAAACATCAAATTATTTTTATTTTATATATAATCATTCATGTCAATCTCAAACACACCATTCACAGCAATAGCATTAAAATTAAAAAAAAAAACTATTTTAAGAAATAGAAATTCCGTTACTAGTGAATGTGTGAATAAAACCAAGATCCAACAATAAAGAAACTGAAACAACACCTCTAATAATAGAAGGTGCGTAATGACAATTGTTTAATGACAGTACTAAGCCCGAAGGCAAACTAAATTAAACACTCCTATGGCTTCAACAGTTTCATGTGTTCCATTGCCCACGTGCAGATATTGCTCCCCATAGGCCAACTTCCTTTCAACTCTAAACCCCTGTAGTGTTTTACAAATATGAATACCACATCCAATATCGTATACCCAGGAATTTATTTTATGAGTTAATTTAAATAATTCAATCATAAAAATGTTACCTGAAGTACTGGCGACCTGCCCAAACTTCTTTTACTTATTAGTTCGCAACTCTTCAAGATAGAGAGGAAAATTTCTCTTCCAATGTCCTGTCACATTACAGTGGTAGCAATCCTGATCCTTTTGGGATTATCTTTCTTCTTAGGAGAGTATTTCTTAGGTTCAGGTTGATAGGCCATAACTTGCTTACCCCTTATCAGCCTTTCCTTTTCGTTTACTCTTCTTGTTCGCTTGCGGTTTTGGCTTGTTAATCCTACCCCCTTGAATAGCAAGTACCTAAGGTGTAGGAGCCTTATTGGGTAATCCTTTTTCATAGTTAATGATCAATGCATGCAAATCACTCACTGTCTTCCCCGCGCAGTATATATTGAAGTTGCACACAAAACCACTAAATTCCTTATTTAGGGATCTATTGATTAGGCCAACAGCAAATTCTTGCTCATAGGGTTTGCCACGCCTCAAGTTGGTCTATGTAACTTTTCAGTTCCAAGACATGAGCACTCACTGCTTTACCATCTTCCTGCTTACAGTTGTGTAGAGCATCAATCAAATCATACAATTCTACAGCTACAGGTTTCTCAAACATACGTCTGAGTTCGTTGAGCATGTCATAAGAGAAAAAGTGCTCAAACTACTTTTGCAAAGCATGTGACATCATTCCAAGAATCATGCACGCCACATCATTATGTTTCTCATACTCAACTTTCCATGCTGCTCTTTCTTCTGCAGGTTCAGCAGGACAAGATTGATTCAAATAATCTAGTATTTTGGCCACTTGCAAGACAATTCTCAGCGACCTATACCAATCATTGAAGTTTAGGCCAGTCAATTTTTCTCGCTCGAAGAAAGTTTTGAACGCAGAACCTAGAGTAGTGTTATTGGTTTGAGCCATTTCTACAAAAAAAGTTCAAATATTAGTATTTTCGATAATCCAATTTTTCAAGAAAATAAAATGCCCAATTCATATAACCATGGAATTTTTTTGAAAACTAGAATCTAAATTGACATAATTTCGTCACATCAGTTGATCTGCTATTAATGAAAGTATTCAACAAGGTAATTATGAGATTTACTTGCCAAAAGTCTATTTGTAATGCAAGCATGTTTCATTCACATCTCATGCCTTGAGTTATAGCTCTCACTAACTAACTCAATTAAGTTGTCTAATTTAAAAAACTGTAAATGTGTCCAGTTGTGGTCTCACGCAACATGAAGATTTACCTTTTCATTGCAATCTAGCTAAGTTCTTACAAAACGTAAGTTGCAAGATCAAGTGTTTTGTACATAGATTGCATAAACTTAAATTTTAAGGGTACTAATTTTGATTTTGGTGTCAAATCAAATATGTACAAAGATGTCATGCATTCATCTTGTATCATATGTTTCAATAAAAAAACTTTTACCAATTAGTTTCTTTACTAAGCTTAAATCAACGAAGTTTTAATCGAGGAATTGGATGAACCAATATTTCCTTAAGATGATTCGCACATTAAATAGCCGTAGGTAGCTCCATTATGACGCACAAAGAAGCGGAGAAGCGGGTCAACGCGAAGCGTATTAAAAACCTTCTTTTTTCGGGTCACAATTTAATGCATACCCTCCTTATACCTCTCACACAGTTTGTCAATAATGGGTGAACTTTTCTAGTTATTTAGTACAGTCACATCAATCGACTAAAAGTTTAAGACTTAATGCTTAAACAAATCAAGTTTTACCATTGTTTAGTTCAGTTTATTTTTCTATTCGAAAATTACCCTTTGCTTACAACTTGTCAACAAAATAAACAAGCATGTAAAACAAAAAAATAAACAACTAAACAATACGCACATAACATAACAATTAATATGTGTAAACAAGTAGCCACATGCAAACTTATTCGATAAAACCTATTAATAATCAATTCTAGGTTTAACTATGCATATATTAACTAAGGCTTTCACTTACTAAGGCAAGTGAGCCACATACATCAATGAATCGATTGCGTAAGATCTAGTTAAACATATATCATATAACACATAATTGATTCATTAATTTAATTGAGATCTTCCCCAATTCAAAAATTATCAATAAATACATGTAAAAAAACTTAACAATTAATTTATATAAACAATAATACATGACAAACATGCATGTTTGATCATGGATTCTACATAACAATTATTACTATTAGTCATAAGATCGCATACAATTAATGACATACCACATACTCATTAATTTTAACCCGCAAATATATATATGTACTTATAGGTTTTCTAATTCAGTTAATAAACAAAACCAAAACAACAAAACCCTAAAACATTTTTTTTTTTAATTTTAGGGCAAATCGGCCCTAGAAAAAAAATTAGGGTTTTGTAAAAAAAATTATTAAATTTTACCCCCACCCCCTTTAAAATTAGGGTTACAAATTAATTGCCCGTGATGCCACTGTTGGAATTAAATAACATGTCAATCATAAATTTAAACACAATAAACATCTAAGTACATGTGGAAGCTTAGGAACATATAATTGCAATTAACTAACTGAAAAATAAAATGTATGCGTACCTTTTAGCAATTCGGATCAAAGATGAACAAGAACCCTAATTAGGGTTTATGTGGATTAACGAATTGACCCTTACCTTTTTTTCAATTCAATCCAAGATACAAACAATAGTGTGTTTGTACCACGTTCTTGTACACACGTACTAATACCAAATTAAAGTAAATGCTAGTTTTTGAAAACACAAATTGTTTGTTTTGAAAAAACAAACCAATCGACCCTTTGAGGGTTTGTGAACCAATCGGCCAAAGCACCAAGAGGAGGAAAACAAGTTTTAGGGTTTATATTGCGTGTACAAAAGTTACAAAACAATTAACCCTAGCCTTGTATTCAAGTATAAGAAACTTAGTGTCCAAGTTAGGTTTGGACTCGGATATACCCATCCTAACCGATTGGCTATACACCCCTATGGGGTTTTCGGAACCTTCTTGACATCTAATTTCATCTATAGTCCCTCTATAACGGTCGTTAGTCAATTTCTATTTATTACTTTAACACCCGTTAGTCGTTATTGTGTTTTTAATAATTAAACATAACCTTTTATATTTAATTATTTAAACTTTAATTCTTCATACGTAAAGTGTGTAATCCCGTGGTCTCGAGTTCGATTCTAGACATACACATATTAAATATCGTCAATAAAACTAATAGATATATCATGATACATATACACAAAGTTGTTGGATTTTTTGATAAATGTATGAAACGCATAACTTTTCCTATTTAAATACTTAAATGTATTTTAAACGAGTTGGCATGTCGAAATTAGGTTAAATTTCCAACGCAAACCTAACATGTTTATCAAACGGGTCATTTGTGTCAATCTATTTACGACCCAAACATGTTTATTTTCGTGTCGGTAGTGAGTCGTATTCCGTGTCGGGTCAAAACTCACAAATTGCCTCCCGCAAGTAAAACCAATTAGGGGCATTTGGTACGAATAACGTAGAAACATTGATATTATTCTTCCAGTGTATTATACCGAATTTTTTAGTTACCTAACATGAAAATTTAGTAACGTTTATATATGGTATTTGATTAATGTAATTATAGCCTAAAAACATTAAGTAAATAATTTTATTAATTTGTCATGATTTAAAGATGTAACTATTGTGACAAAAGAATTCTATTACGACTAAAATCTTTTTAACTTTATTTAATTTTACTAATATTACATTTTACATTCTAAATCATGTTATTATTCCTCCTGCCCAAATCGATTAAACGTTTAAAATGGTTAACCGCTCATTTCGAATACCTATATGTCCAGTTACCCGTCTAGTATGGTTCAGTTGGATAGCGAATCAAACTACCTTTCGTGTGATGGATAATTTATATTTCTCAACTAAGTGAACTAACCCGCTTCGTGAACACCCACGTTTTCATTATTACCAACTCATCATAGTGTATATGTAATTTTGATTTATGGTTGATACTCTTGAGATCATTCAAAGATGAGAAAATTATCTAATAAGGCAAACATAGACCTACTATATCATCTGATACATCTTTTGGTAGTTTCAAACGCAAAATTTTCGTCCGCGTTGTGCAAATAGGAATAAATCTTTTATCGACAACATATAATTTTTTTTAAATATTTGTATGTATATGTAGAGCGTTGCAAGTGTATGCTTGAGTTTGTAATTTCACAAGAAGTATAGAATATGTTAAAATATGTTAAATTAACGAAATTGAATAATTAAATATTCGTATTGAACTTGTAGGACCTTACTTTTATCAACCTTATCACAAACCCAACACAAATACCACAAGATGAACACGTGAAACCACAAACACAATATGCGTAAATAAGTAAGAAAGAAAGATGAGATGGTGACTTGAATATAAGATATGTTATGCGTATGTATGAGAAGAGATAAAGATAAACAATATGTTGTATTACTACAAAGGAAAAACACACACACACACACTTTCAAGCACACCCCTCAAATGACCATTTGAGGGGTATTTATAGTCCAAGGGACTTGATGCCCTAAAGGCTTTCTATGGGCTCGGTTTGGACTTGGATTGGGCTTGGATCGTTTGAGGTTATACAAGGCTAGCTTAACTAAACTAATACCCATTTAGCTTAGCCCAATCCACGAGCCCTTTGACTATTCTATCACGATATCTAACACACGTTACAAAGTTCCTAATCGTGAATGACCATCACTTCTAATAAAACTATTAAGGCTAACAATCTCCCCCTAAGGGGTGGTCATTCAAACGATGCTCCACTTGATTAGGTCTCTACTTTTCTTGAGCTAGGACTTTGTGTGTAGATATTGAATAGTCTTAATTCTTTGTTCCTTCATGCTTTGTGATCAGATAATGTGGTTGTCTGCCATTGTCAACTTCGTTGGTTAGGTATCTCCACGTCTTTCTCCACCATGCTCACACTTCTATTTGTCTTTGAGTTTCAAATGATGAAGTTCTCGAGTCTTTAAACTTTGTGTAGCCTTTGATTGTGATGAGAACTTTCATGTGTCGTTGGTATGAGCATGTATAGTCTCACGATCCATCCGGCCGGAGCTTCCATAAGAAATAAACATAAAAACGGTTAGTAATAAGCGGATTCCGGCACTTACAAGTTTGAATTTCGAGGGTGTTAACAGCATAGTGTGAAAACACATCTCTAATTCTCACAAGGGCGTTCCTGAATGAGTCCCACAAGTGAGATAACACCGATATACCGAAGTATACCTACAGTTCGAGATGAGTCACAGGTACACGAAGCATCACCCCACGATCAGACCGTTTGAGACACACTAAGCGTAATCCACGGAGAATTACCGTGACCGGCCGCCGTCGGCGCTTGATGTTGACCCTGGCAGGAGTTTCCATTCAATCACAGAAGATCACAACTGTGAAGCTTCTCATAAATGTTCTGGCAGATTGCTAAGACCTGCGTAGGACTCTATAATATATCACTTGTGTCCTTATTGATGAACAACAAGCGATGTCATGTCATGTGTTCCTATGAGATCTTTTGATGAATCTCGTGGCTCTAGACTCAATAAGTGCATTTTGGTTTTCCTGGCGGAGACTAGGAGAGGGTCTCCTTCTTCAATATAAACGATCTCTAAGAGAAGGTCAATAGATTATGTAGGGTTCCCAGTGAGAATGAAACAAATCCTTTTAAGAGGAATTGAGTGGCTAGAAGGTTTAGTGCGGTGCGCCTTTGGGTCCATGACGTCTTTGTATTCAATACCGGTGTCATCTAGTGACAACCAGTAGCATATGTATTGAACCCGGTTTCTGCCTTAAGGTTGAATATGGAGGGCTATTTCTTTTCACCCTTTTTCATTACTTTTCTTTTTAATTCTTCAACCCCTTCTTTCTCCTTTCTCACATTACTCCTTTTTTCAATCATTCATAAGGACTTCTAATACTAACTATTTGTGATGTCCTTGGGTAGATCCCTCCGGCTCTGGCGGATCATAGGACAATTTCCTATCCTTAGTCACCTTATAACTCCATGTCTGTCCTATTGTTGCCATAAAACCATTTTTCTTGAAAATCTCTCAGAGTGTTGTTGATAGAAAAACATGTTTGGAACACTTCGAGAGTTTTATATTTTCGAAACACCCCCTTCACATGTGCATATGAGTTTTAACAGAAATCTGCACATAGAGGGTAGAGTTTGCACTTTTTGAATTGATCGACTTTAAATGAACTAGACCGATTCGAGACACGCTTACATCACTAGAGAACTAGCTTGAAATTATTACCCTTCCTGGTCAAGTCCATAGAAAGTTTCTCGAAATGGTACATTTACTGACTTTGATTCCCGTCAATTCATTGGTTTCGTCTGAGTCGAGCTCATTGTGAGATTCAAACACCGATCATTAAGCATTTTTTATCACATTTTAATCACGTCTCCTCCCCCTCAAAAATAGCATATTCGTGATATTTTTGATATCAACGGATTAAACAACATTTTAGAATCTTTTGGGGAGACAAACGGATTTGATTTAAGCATGAATATGGAACATTTTAGTTTTATACTCCCCCTTTAATAAAGCATAATCAATTAAAGGGTTTCAGAGGGAGTTATCTTGAGCACAAAATATTTTGAAAGATTTTGAAAATTTTTTTGAACAATCTTGAAAAGGTGCTCAAGATGATGATGATTTCTCACCATTTATAAATGTACAATCTTTTTGAGTACACTACAATTTTCTTTGAAAACACGAGTTTTGATCTGAAATAATCAAAAGTCATCATTTCCGGGTTTCATCATGTATACGAAAGCCATTTAATGAAGAAATTTTGAGAAACGACATGTTTTAGAAAACAATAAAGAACTCTCGCCCAAGCATCTGTACATACCCGTATCATTGTTGAATGACATTTCTAGAAACGTCTGTAATATCGATTATACAAAAGACATGTCGTGAGAAGAATATTTTTGGATTTTTGATTTTATATTGTTTTTGTATTTTTGAAAGTTTTATATTTTTATATTTTTCTTTTGTTGGTTTTTCAAATTTTGTATTTTGTTTTTCAAAAATATTTACAAAGCTTTTGGAAAATCATTTTCAAGAAGAATCGAGAAGACGTTCTAACTCCTCGGGGTTAGGCTTCAGATTCCAATTCGTCGAACTTAATAGTCAAACCTTTCTTTTGGAAGGGCTTTAGTTAATAGATCGGCGAATTGGTAATCTGTCTTCACGAAGAATAATTCAACAGTACCATTTTCGACGTACTCTTTGATGAAGTGATAGCGGACTCGAATATGCTTAGTCTTTGAGTGATGAACAGATTGCATGATATGGCTATGGCACTTTTCGAGTCACAATACATAGGTATTTTATCGAAAGTAAAGCCATAATCTGTGAGTTGTGTTCTCATCCATAGAACTTGAGCACAACACGCAGATAGAGACACATACTCAGCTCAAATGTTGAAAGTGCAAAGGCAATCTTGTTTCTTTGAAGACCAGCTTACTAACTTTTCACCCTAAAATTGTGCTCCTCCGGATGTACTTTTGTCAGTAACTTGATCACCTGCGTGTCCGCATCCTAAAAGGCAATAAGATCAAACCGGATTCCTTCGGATACCAAAGTCCCATGTGAATGGATGTCTTGCAAAACGAAGATCCTTTTAACCTCTTTGAGGTGCGATTCGGTAGGCTTTGCGAAACCGCTAATAAGCAAACAAAAAATGAATATCCGTCGACTAGCGAAGATACATGAGAGAAATAATCATGCTCCGATATTTCTTCGGATCAATAGGTTTCCCAAACAAATCGGCTCCAATTTTTGGTGAAGTTACCATTGGTGTTCAATTCAGTCACAATTATCCATACTATGATTTTTCAAAATCTCAGTCGTGTATTTAGCTTGATTTATAAAAATTCCACGGGGGGATTGATGTATTTGTAAACCAAGAAAGAATTTTAGTTCCCCATCATGGACATTTCAAATTTACTTTTCATGAGATTTTCAAAATGTTTTGAAAGATTCGGATTAGTGGACCCAAAGATGATGTCGTCCACGTAAATCTGAACAATCAAAATGTCGTTTTGGCATTTTTGTGTAAACAAGGTAGGATCAACTGTTCCTTTGGTGAAATTGTTTTGGATAAGGAAAGAGGACAGTTCATCATACCACGCTCTCGGAGCTTGTTTCAAACCATAGATTGCCTTTTTGAGTTTGTAGACGTAATCTGGATGTTCCATGTCTATGAAGCCTTCGGTCGACTCACGCATTACTTCTTCTTTCGTGAGTTCCATTCAAGAACGCGGTCTTAATGTCCATCCGATAAACCGTGATGTTTTTGTGGCGCGAGGCTAAGAATATCCAGACTGCTTCTAGTCTAGCTACCGGCGCGAATGACTCTTCAAAGTCTATCCCTTCCTCTTGTCAGTATCCTTTGGCCACAAGACGAGCTTTGTTGCGTAATGCAGTCATCTCTTCATCCCTTTGTTCTTCCATAACCATTTGAGATCAATGACGCTGAACGTCAATGGTCTTGGAACCATTTACCAAGAGTCATGTAGACGGTATTGGAGAAGTTCCTCCTGCATCGCTTCTATCCATGCGGGTTCTGCCATTGCCTCGCAAATGTTCTTTGGCTCTATATTGCTAATGGAGCAAAGGTAAATGCACAAGTCGCAATCGGTGGCAAGTTGGCGCCTCGCCCTGAATTGGCCTTGAAAGTTCACCAATAACTTGTTCAATCGGATGGTCTTTAGTCCACTTCAGAGTAGAAGGATACCGTTGGTTAAACGTATGCGAGTTAGATGGTTCTCGTAGGCTTGAAGAAGATTCAGCTGATTCCGTAGCAAACGGGTTTTCAAATAAGTCTTCATCTAACGTTGCATCGCTATGGTTTTGGTTTTGCTCATCAACCGCTGGTAGAAGCGGGTGCAATAACTGTTGTAGATGTAGATGATGTAGATGGAGTTGGTGCATTGGTTTCGACCGTTGTAGATGCATCTTCGGTTGGTGGTGGAGGATGATGTTGAGCGGTCTTGGCGGGAATGATGGTTTGATGAATTTGTCAAAGTTCCACCATAGTATTCATCGAACATTAACTCAAAGAAATTCTCCCATTCTTGTTCTTTAGGATTGTCAAACGAAGTTGATTGAGCTCTTTGAGGTATGAGTCCCGAATGATGTGTCCGTAAGTCGCGGTTTAGTGCGGGTTCTAGAGCGAAGTCTCTCGAAGCCATATGTGAAAGTTCGTCAAACTTCACATTCATCGTCTCCATGATCCTCCTAGTTCTCCTATTATACACCCTGAATGCCCTCGAGTTATCTGAATATCCAATGAAGATTCCAATATCACCTTTTAGCTTTCAATTTACCTAGATCTTCTCTCGTTGTTCGTCGGATAGCACAAAGCCAAATAATGAAAGTAAGAGATATATCTTTCTGTTGTTCACAAGCTCATATGGGGTTTTATTGAATTGGATGGATTAGGATCGGTTCTGAGTGAAACAAGCAAAGGGCAACAAAGATCGACCCATAGAAATAAGGTGCACTAGAATAGATTAGCACAGCAGCTTCCACAAGAGTTCTATTTCTTCTTTCAACTACCCCATTCTACTGTGGAGTTCTAACAACCGATGTCGATGTGTGATTCCAACATCTTCAAAATAAGCTCTTAACTCCTCGATTAGTGAATTTCAGGCCGTTGTTCTGTTCTTACAACCCTTACCGAGTTTGAAGAAGTACTTGAATACGCTTCGAAGGTGATGATGATGCCTAGTGCTTCGTCTTTTGATCTCAGAAACTTAACCCATGTATATCTCGAATAATCATCGACAATAACAAGAATATACTTTTTCCCATTAATGCTTTCAACTCTCATTGGGCCACATAAGTCCATGTGCAACATATGCAACCTTGCTTCCGAACTAGGTACGGATTTGGGTTTATATGATACTCTTTTGCTTTTTCCTTGTTCGCATGATGGACATAAGTGATCCTTGGTGTATTTGAACTTTGGAAGTCCGTTGACGATGTTGTCTTTGGCAATTTTGTTGATGGTGTCGAAATTGAGATGGGATAACCGCTCTGCGCTACAACCGGACCGTGTTCCAGATGCACGTGTCATAAGACATATTGGTGATGAAGAGGCCATTTGATTGATGTCGATAGCATACAAGTTTGTATCACGATTCCCGTTAAGAGATCGTGCTATCCAAGTTTCTAACGGCAAGCATTTTCCTAAAAGCAACCTCTAAATCGCATCCCAAAACCCGGAAGTGATCAAATAATTTACAAAAGGTAGATCTCCATAACCCATGATAGCTGCTACATGATCATTTCCAAAACGCACGGTTCCCATGAATTTCCGATCAAATTGATCGCCAGCCGATTCGGTCATGTGCTTGGAGCAACCCGAGTGACGATCCAAAGACATATTTCGATAACCCCAATAATAACAGAAGAAGAAGAGTTTGGAAACCGTTTTGATTTTGGTTCTGTTGGGTTAGAGGTAAAATCCGGATCACACTCAAAGAAGTTTTCAACTGGGTATTCTGGTTGGTCACTCATTTTACCATTCTGGAGTGTGAAAGTTCTACCCGTGGGTTTCCAAATATCATCCCTAAAGTAAACATTATGCTCCTATCGTAGTGTAAAGCCTAAGTCTCGCAACTAGTCTTCCTATTCGTTTAGCATAAGTTCTCTTGGGAACATTCTTCTTAACAGGCTTAACAATCTCATTCTTAGAAACACAATCATCATGAACATTAGTTAAAGATTTCTTGCAAGTTAAACAAACAGATTCAACAGATTCATTAAACTTAGCAGATTTCATAGATGCATTACATTCAGATGAAATGTCTTTCTTATTACAAAGTAAATTCCTAGGGTGTTCTTCTACTTTCTTCTCTTTATTCAAGCTACTACTTTTAGAGGCATGCGAGACTCTATTGTTCCTTGTATTGCTCTTAGGCTTTAGTCTGCTGCTTCTAGAGGTGCTTCCTAGTCCTGTAGAAGGTAAGGCACACTCATTAGGATTCACTATGTTATCAAGAGAAGTGGTTTCAACTTTCCTAGTCTCTTTAGAGTGCTTATCTAAACTTATGTCGTTTGTTCCATATGGTTTAGATGTGAGGCATTTATTAGTGGTACTCATCTTAAAAAGCCCAGTGCTAAAACTTTTGGTTTCTCGATAACCGCTTTTTATCAACATTTTGTTTAGGTAGGTAGGTGGAGTGACTGGTTTTGAAGAAACATTTTTCTCATTGACTTTTGGAGGAGGCATAGAAAAATGCATATTTTGGTTTTAAAACCGGTTTGGGAACATTTTCTTTCTCCGTCCAATGGTTTTAATCACAAGATCCATTGCCTTTCCTTTTGACTTTCCAAATGAGCCCTCAAAAGATCATTTTTCGCCATGTCATTGTAGGCACGCTCATACGACAATTTTTCATACTTGCATTCCTCAGTTTTTCGATCAAGTTGTTTAAAATATGAGACATTTTCTTTTCAAGTTTCTCAAGTGATTTTTCATATTTTGAAACAATTTTGGAGGTCTCATCCTGGAGTCTTTCATGATCTTCAACAGAATATGTTTGCAAAATGATGGACATAATATCAGAGTCGAACATCTTCGAGAGAGTCATTTAAAGTTTCCAAAACTTTGATTTGTTCAACAGTCGTTAGCTTGCTTTACCAGGATTTATGGTCCTTGACAAAGTCAATTGCTTTTCAAAACGCTTGTTCAAAATGAATTACCCTTGACTGATGGCATTCAAATTGAGGGCAATTTGAGTTTCAAATAACTTTCTTTGTTCGATGTCAAAACTAGAGAACCAGTTATTAGGTGTAATAGTGGTTTTAGTTTTAATAAAGGTCTTGAAGATCCACAAGTCTAGTTTTTACATTTTCTAAAATACTTCTCGCATCACTTGTGTTAAAAGGATTGTTTGAAGACATTTGTTCAATGTTCGAAAGAGATTGGAGACAACGACCGGTTTTGAAACAGATTTTGAAACAAGTGTTGACTCTTTGTTTGAAACATTTTGTGTGATGGAGAACTTTGACTTTTCTTTTTGATTGACAAAAGTAATTCCATTAATTTTGTTCCATTTGTTATAATCAAGGTTTGATTTCGGATTCTTTTGTTTTATTTTTGATCTACTCTCCTCAGATAGTTCTAACGTTTCAAGAGAATCATGAACAATAATGGGTTCATGTAAAGCTTTTCCATTGTTTAACACATTTCGAGATTTTCGAGCTTTCTTGAGAAACGAAGAAGGGTCGTTACCAAGTGCCATTCTATTGTTAGTATGAAAACGCGGATTTACTTGATTAGAAAGCATCTTGATTGTTTGAGCGAATGACCCGTAAGAAGCAAATTTTTTAAAGTTTTTATCTTTTCATTCTTATCAAGAATTTCATCAAGAAGAGAATCTTCGCTTTGAAAAATCAAGAATCAACTGCTTCTTTCTTTTCAAGATTAGAAAACATTTCTTTTTGTTTAGAAAGTTATTTAAATTGAAATTTCCTTGTTTATAGATTTAATTTTCAAGTTCGAATTCACATCAAGTGTGTTATACTTGATTTGCAATTTTTTTTCTTTAGAAACCAAATTTCGATAACCAATTTCTAATTCTGATTCTTTGTTTTTCTGAAATTCAAAAGCTTTTATGCTTCCTTGTAACTCTCAAGCTCACGGTCAATTTGGCATTCGCGCCTTAACATCGCATTGACCTTTTTAACTTTCTCAATTTCAATGCCACAGTTGTTGTTGATTAATGATTCAAAATAAGCCGAAGTTTCCTCATCGCTCAAGATTTTGTGCCACACGCCTCCACTAGGATCCACATTTGAGTTTTGAGTTAGTATTGCTACAACTCGGATTGTCCATGTATGTATCATAAGTAGGTGCTGATGTCATGCAATCGCTTTCGTCATGAGTAAACACATCAAATATGACATTGTTATAGCATGGATCAATGATTGGTACCTCGACATCGCTGCTGGCGCATAGACAGAGGTGCGTCCGTAATCGTTGTCGTACTTAGTCTCCAAAAGATTTGCCATGAAGATGCAGTTTGCATTGAGTTCTTCGAGGTCTTCCAAATCATCCATAATAGCCATGAAGTCATGTTCCTCAAGACTCAATTGAAGTCCGACTCCTTTGTGCCAACGAATAACTTTCTCAAGATACGCAAGATCCTTCTTTTTTGGCTTAGTTGGACAATTCCTTGCCATGTGACCCAATCCTTGACAGTTATAACACTTAACATGATTACCCTGATTCACATTTCCATAATTCCCAACTACCGGAGCCAACATTCCCATTCCGATTACCCACTACTCTATTTCCAACATTCTCGACCCATCCGATACCCCGACGAACCGCCCGATTACCCATTGAAATCTAGTAGCATATCCATGCTGATTCCCAATAACTCCAACCATTTGACCTTGATTGCCCATGTTCACACCCGGTGTGTAATTTGCCTCATGCGAGTGTTTGATGAAATTCTTTGGTTGTTGTTAGTTGGTGTGGAATAGCGACCACTGAATGCTTTACCCAAGAATACAAATGCTTGTGACAAAGCTTCTTCTGGTTCCATTTCAAGATCGGTGATTCCTTGTTCGTGGTAATGTTGTTGTTCATGTGGATAGTTTTGTTGTTGAGGGATGTATTGCCGCAAGTTGTTGTTAGTGGAAGATGATGAAGCTTGTTGTTGTGTATTCACCGGAGTTTGAGTCTTTGCAATGAGTGCCAATGGATCATGATTCTTTGCTAATCTTTCTTTCCTCACTTCATTCACTTCATTTTGGTTTTGTTTCATAAAATCGTTGAGTTGATCAAAGTTCACTTGATGTAAGTCCTTTGTTTGGTTGACAATAGTGACATATCGTCCCCATTCTTTTGGTAGATTGTTCAAGAACTTGATGTTGCTCACGATAGTTCTGGGTGTCAACTTGTTTCGATCACTCATTCATTAAAAGTACAAACCTTCCATAGTAGGATTCAATGGATTCTCCGAGTAGATGTAAACTTCTCCCATGCGTTAGCAACTTGTTCTCTCGTGTCTTGTTGACCGATTGTTCCATGACAAAGTCGTCTAACACGTTCCCACATGTCGAAGCAGTTTCACAACCGCTTCAGAAAGAAAAGATGTCTTTGGTAAACCCAGCTTGTATAATATGAATTGCCATGTCATCCGCTCGACTTGTTTCGATCCTCTTCGAGTATTCGTCTTTTGAAGATAAAAAATGGGGGACGGGAGGTGTTGCATCGATTTCCGGGTCTGGACTTGTCGAGGTATGAAGGGTCCATCCAGAATGGATTTGATCATCAATTTTCCATTAGGTTTTGTCTTGATGTAACGAAGCATTCGACTTGTCCATTGAAGATAACCACCTTTTTCCAACATAGGAGGACGGTTTTCTACGACCTACCATGAATATCTTGTTGAGTTGCCATTGATGAAGGTAGGATCTGATAAAGTTGATGTAGGATCGATTCAACGATAAAGGAGTTGTGGTTGATGAAGATTAAGCTCTGAGGTGATTCGAAAGTCGCATCAGAACGGTTCTAAAAAATTTTTCGCCCAAAATTTGAAATTCACTATAAAAATCAATTCTAAGGTCGTATGAAAATTTTGAGTTATGACAATTTTGACGCCAAATTTGACCTAAAAATTTGAATTTAGGCCCAAAAATTTGAATATTTTGACCAAAATTTTCGAAGTTATACCAAAATTTGAATCTCGCGTAAAAATTGAACGTTTAGTCTCCTCAAAAATTTAATTTTTTTTTTGAAAATGAAACCTTTATGAAAGAGAGCTTAGGCGAGAAACGAGGTTCAGTGTACAAGGCTTACAGTAGGATCTTATGCTAGGAAGCTTATGAGGAAACCTTATGCGAGGAACCTTATCCGTAGAAACCTTATGCAGAAAGTATCTTACGCGTAACCTTAAGCTTATGACAAAAGTTACTCGTAAACCTTACGCGTATTTTGAAGTTATGCGAGAGTTACTCGTAAGCTTTTAGCTTGCGCGTAAACTATGGTTAAGAACCAAAAATCCTTTACACCGCCACAAGCGTAAGAGATATCCACAAGTCGAAGTGTTCCACACACTTATCCAAGTGAGGAAAGCACTGAGTAACAGTTATAGCACGAAGATTCTTCACCAAAAAGTTACGAGTAGAAAACTAGGTTTTTGACTTTTTGACTTCTACTCGTAAGAAATTTCCAACGATTCAAATGATTTCTTTTACCCAGATAGCCTTAAAAACACTCGAATAACCCAAAAATGTTGACCTTTTTCACTCAAAGTGCTTATAAAAGTTACGAGTAGAAATGACCAATGAACCAAAATCGAGTTCAAAAATGATTTAAAACACGTAAAGTTTCGAACTTTTTGCAAAAACTAGAATCTTTAACACTATGTAAACCTTAGACCATAAGAATCTTGAAGATTTAAGTGCAAAAATTAAAGCTTTAAGCGTGACACTCTTGAGAACGAACTACGCGTAACACCACAAAAAAAAAAAACTTCAACCAAAACACTCCTAAACCATTGTTAGGCGATTGATACCAATTGTAGGACCTAAGATATATCAACCTTATCACTTTACCAAGAAAACCCAACACACGTAACCCAAGTTACGCCAAGAAAACGTGACACAAACACAAACAAAGCTTAGAAATAAGATGAGAAAGATTAAGGAGATGGTGACTTGAATGATATAAAACCGTGTATGTGGAGAGTATAAGATAAACAATATGTTGTATTACTTCAAAGGAAAAACACACACACACACTTACACACCCCTCAAATGACCATTTGAGGGTATTTATAGTCCAAGGACGATGCCCTAAAGGCTTTCTATGGGCCTCGGTTTGGACTTGATTGGGCTTGGATCGTTTGAGGTTATATAGGCTAGCTTAACTAAACTAATACCCATTTAGCTTAGCCCAATCCACGATCCCTTTGACTATTCTATCACGATATCTAACACACGTTACAAAGTTCCTAATCGTGAATGACCATCACTTCTAATAAAACTATTAAGGCTAACAGAACTTATTTTCTAGTTTTTCAAAACCGTTTAGTAAAATCAATTTTTCTTAATTACTCTCTTCTCCAACTACTTGCCTCATAAATCACATGTGGCAAAGGTGAGAAACAAGAATAAATTGTGCCAAATCAATATACGATTAACATCCAGTCAATTCCATATATACCCTTACATATCTTTCAAGGTCATCATTGTCAAATTGTTGTTGCATGTTAGTAGATTTTTTTGGACAAAACTAACTTCACGACAAGTTCTTTTAGTTGATTTATTCATCTTTGCTTTGAGGCTTGATCACGTTATTTTAAAATTTAAGGTTGCAAATTGTTATGTTCTTTTTATAAATTTATTTTTTGGGTATTTATGTTTACATGTGTTTAATAAAGTTACCGGGTCAAAATTACGATACTAGTATTAACGGTTTTTGAGACAATAAATCAAGATCCCTTTATTATTTTTCTATTAAAAAGTTAGCGGGTGAGATTTATCTCTCATTATCAAAAATTATTTGTCCTAAAACGAATCTGTAACAAAAAAAAATAATACTCCAATAAATACAAACAATAAATAACAAAAAAAAATCAACTAATTGGCCATCAACTTTCAAAAAATTTCAATTGTTGGTAACGTACTTTGAAAAGTACTACTACCACATATGAAACTTGTTGAAACCTGCAAGAATAGGCTATATGACTGTTTGGGTACCATGTCAGCTTGTTAGGCCCACTTGTGACCACACCAGATTCGGATCTAAAAATCAAAACACCATGGTGGTTCACTGGTGGTTATCCAAATCGGATAACCAATCACAAACGGTAACCCACTCACAAAACCATCACCAACAAAAATCACCGCCATCACACACCAACACCCTACACAAATCCAATAATTTTTAAATGATGCAACGGCAGTGTGTATTTTGATTGTTGACAACAAATTAGAGGAATCCCAACAAAATTAATACCCAAATCATGTTTGTGGATGAGAATGATGATTGGGGGTGATGTTCATATTGTTAGAATTATATATTAAGACATTCAAATAAATAATCACAAAACATCAAAGTATTCAAGCGGAAGCGTATAGGATTTATTAATGAAAAATTAATTAACATAAAAGAATATGCGTACCTTTTCTTGATTCTAGCCGAACAAGAATCAAATCCACAAACTAGCAACGGATGAACCCTAATTTGATTTAATTAGGATTATATGAATTACCCCTACCGTTTGTAATTCAATCCAAGATAATAACAAAGTATGTTATTACAATATTCTTGTACACACGTACTAAACCGAATTAAAGTAATGCTAGTTTTTATCAAACAAATAACTTGGTTTGTGGAAAAGATTTGGATCGACACCCAAAGGGATGGCCGATCAGTTTGTAGCTAAAAAACACACACAAAAATAATTTTAGGGTTTAGCTTATGAGCACAAGAGATGAAAAAATAAAACCCATAGCCTTGTATATATACCCAAGCAAACTTGGTGAACAAGTTGGTTTTTCTTTCCTTGTTTCTCCTCTTGGCCGATCGGTTTGGACTCCCCAAAGGGATTCCAGAACCTTCCCAAACTTTGCAATTAAGTCCTTTTCCAAATACCTTTAACGACCGTTAGTCCATTACATTAATTACTTAACGTTCGTTAGTTATTTCATTTAATAAATAAATAAATATAATATTTATATTTAATTATTAACTTTAAATTCTCATACGTAAAGTGTGCAATCCCATAGTATCGAGTTCGATCCTAACTCACGTCTACTAATTTATATCCATAAAACTAATGACCCCCACTTGGATATACCTTAATAGAGTGATCACATCGGTTAGCGTCTAGCAACACTTCGATGCCTCTAGTACTAATCGAGTAAGGCTCTGAAAACCTTTTAATGATGTCTCATTATTATTATCCTTTTGTTTCTAATACCACGTTAAATAAAGATATGGAATTAAGTCATTCTTTATAAAACTATTGATTTCTCATTATAAGTGATTGACCAAGATTACCGAATCATCTAAACATATTTAGGGGAGATTTGGGTGTATACCTGACAAACATCTTGTCAACCCTACGAAGGGCCCAACAATATTAAACTCCAAATAAATTTGAAGGAACAAATTCTATCTTGGCTACAAGAATAACCCACAAACTTTGTAACATTTTCAAAATAACCCTTATGACTACCACGTGTCGCGTTAAGTTGCTCCACAGAAGTGCACTACATTCATGACACTTATCCTGGTATCTCAAGTCTGAGGATAACTATTCATAATTTACTCATAACAATATCCACAAAGTAAATTATGTAGTTGGGATAAGTCCTATATTCAATTCATTGAATATCATCCGAAATTGGTATGCATTCTCATCAATATACTTTCAAGTATATTCTACCACATCTCTTAGATTTGTCTTAATTTAATGATACTCTCATATCATTAATCGACACGGCATTTAGAATAACTTTAGTTATTCATGGATTAAACATGCAAATATAGGACAACAATATTATAAATGAAAATAAACATAATCCAAACTTTATTTGATTAAAATAATAAATGTTTTACAATATCCTTTATCCAAATACTAATCATAGTTATGCATGAAACTTTTATCTAAACGAAGTCCAATTCCATTGGCAAGTCCTACAAGCTTGTCTTTAGCTAAAGCCTTAGTGAGCGGATCAGCTAAGTTGTCATCTGTGTGAACTTTCAATAGATTTATTTCACCTTCCTGGACTTGTTCCCGAACATAGTGATACTTCCGTAGAAAATGTCTGGTGCCCTTCATGACTCGAGGTTCATTGGCAAATATGATTACTGTGGAATTGTCACAATACATATCAATAGGTGATTCAATTGAAGGCATAACACCAAGCCCGAAATGAATTTAATCCAAACGACCTCCATTGCAACCTTCATGGCTATGTATTCGGCTTTTGTGAGTACATCGCATCGTAGATCTACTTCTTTTTCCAGGTCAAGCTGCTCCTCCATTGATGACAAAAACATAACTTGGCCTCGAGACTTCTCATCATCTTATCATTAATTGCCGGACGCATCACAAGAACCAGTAACACCAAGTTACGGTCGGATTTCCTCCATACACTAAAAACGTATCTTTCGTATTCCTAAGATACTTTAGAATATGTTTAACGACAATCCGAGGAAGTTCACCCGATTCTGTTGATATCGATTGGTCATGTTTTGGCGAACGCCACATCGGCCTTGTGCATCTCACGGCATACATAATAGATCCTACACAACGAAGCATAAGGAACTTTACGCATGCGTGCCACCTCGGCAGTGTTGAAGCACACATATTGATACATAAGCCATGCTTTACTTCCATCGGCAAATATCCTTTCTTGGAATTTTGCATACCAATCTTCAATATTTTATCGATGTAAGCGCTTTGACTTAAACCAATTAACAGCTTTGACCTATCTCGGTAATCTTGATTCCCGGAATGTATGCAGCTTCTCCTAAATCCTTCTTCATGGAAAACACTTCCCAAGATATTCCTTAACATTTTGCAACTCGAATGTCTTTTCCCATAATTAATATGTCATCGACATAAAGAATTGGGAAAATTACATCACTCCCACTAACTTTGTGATATACACATGGCTCATCGAGATTTTGAATAAATCCATACCTTTTGATTTCTTCATCAAATCTCTTATTCCATTGCCTTGATGCTTGCTTCAATCCATAAATGGACCTTTGAAGTTTGCATACACGGTTTGGAAATTGTGGATTCACGAACCCTCGAGGTTGCTTCATATAGATGTCTTCATCTAAGCGACCATTTAAGAAGGAG
>OU343222.1:245149227-245291760 GCA_910596185.1 Chrysanthemum makinoi | reverse complement strand
CAAATCATTTAGAATGTTTAAAATACATTTAGAGTCACTAAGTATTTTAATAGGTTAACCATTCTATTTCGAACCTCATTTTATGTTGGGATATGAAAGTGCTGAAGATATCAAAGTACTGAAGATATGAAAGTACTGTAAGCTGAAAAGAACTGGAAGAAGTCAAATAGTCAAAGTACTGCTAAATGACAGAGTCAAAGTACTGCAAGAGGAAGTCAAAGTACGGCTAGAACAAATAAACTGTTATATTCGTTTATGGAAAGTATTGTAGATTACTTGTCGTACAAGGTTATCAATTGTAAATCAACTAGGATATCCTTGAGCCTATAAAAGGACTCCTAGATTGGCATTAGAGGTACGATTTAAAAAAGAGTTTTAGAGTTTACAAATTAGAGTTTAGAGAAAAGTTCGATTATCTTAGAGTTGTATTAGAGTATCTGCATAATAAGCAGATTTAGAGTTTGTTAATAAAGTTTTTCTTCTTAGCTTTGTTAAGTAAATTCCGCATACTTAATAAAGATTGCTCAGTGTTTCTTTGTTAATAACTTAGGATTTATTTGAGGTTATTAAACCTTAAACAAGCTAGTTAAGTTAGTTTGATTAAAATATATCGATCCAACAAGTGGTATCAGAGCTTGTGTGGAAACTCTGACTAGGAAGAAACCCTACAATATCCAAGATGTCGACTGAAGTTGTTCCACAACCCTCAATCACCTCACTGTAATTCCAATTATCAAAAAGGAGAATATGATCTCTGGTGCATGAAGATGAGGCAGGATATTGCCATTACAGACCATGCTCTGTGGAATGTAATTGTGAATGGGAATGAAGTTCCTCAAGAACCCATTCAAGTTGCTGGACAACCTCTAGCACCAAAGGCAGCTTTTACCAAAGAAGAACCCTAAGGAATCAAGGGAAGGCTCTTAACATTCTCTTGTCTGCCATTCCAGATGGTCATCTTCTTAAATTTCATGATGCTAAAGATGCTAAACAGCTTTGGGCTGCTCTCAAGACCAGATTTGGAGGGAATGAAGCCTCTAAGAAGATGCACGTAAACTTGCAAACAATGCAGTTTGAAACTTTCACAGCTTGGAGAAAGAGAGAGTCTTGATGTCGCATATGATAGGTTCCAGAACCTTCTTAACATGTTGGAATTATACAAGGCAGAAGTATCAGTTGAGGATGCTAATTTGAAGTTTCTACGAAGTTTGCCATCTACATGGCATGTGATTGCTACTATGATCGAGGACAACAGGGTTGGATGTTATGAACTTTGATGATCTTTATCATCAACTGAAGGTGTATGAACATGAGATGAGTGGTCAACCAAATTCCAAATCTCACAAGATTGCTTTTCTATCATCTGAAAAGAAGAGCAAGACTTCCAAAAGTACCGCTTCTCCTCAAAGTATCGCTTTCTCAAAGTACTGCTACAATCCCCATCATATACTCAGCAGGCCCCACCATCTACCACTTTGAACTCAGATGAAGTTGTGTGCTCTTTCTTTGCACAACAAGCAAGCTTACCTGTCCACTTATGAAGAGGATCTAGCACAGATTGAAGAAGATGCACTTGAAGAAATTGATATCAAGTGGCAAGTTGCTATGATTACTGCAAGGATCAAAAAGTACATGAAAAAGACAGGCAAAGCTATTGATTTCAAACCCAAACAAGGAATAACTTTTGACAAATCTCAAATTGAATGCTTCAATTGTCAAAAGACTGGTCACTTTGCAAGGGAATGCAGATTTGCTAAGTATCAAGCAAACAGTAACATCCGAGAAGCCAAAACTTGTGCTCAAAGAAATACCAATAACTGAGACAAAGGCCTTGGTAGCTCAAGAAAAGTTATCGGTGGACTGGAGTGAAGAGTTCGATGATGAACCAGTGACTTACAGTATGATAGCAAAGTGGACGATGCAGTTAAAGACACAAGTGGAAGCATTGACCGAGCACCGCTTTTGATGAAGAATCAACATGCCGCTTTGGAATCTGATGATGGTTTTGGAAGATTTGATTGGAGCAGAGAAAGTGAAGATGATCCTGCTCTTCTTGCTATGGTGGCTACTTCACCAACTCAGTCTCCTATCTCTGAGGTATGCTCAAACTGTTATGAGTTTTATCAAAAATTGCTTAACAGCTATGTGATTGAAAGAGATAATTGTATTAGGGCTAGGTCCGAGGTAGCAGGTTACCAAATCACTTTAGAGTCTATAGAAGCTAAAATCATAACCCATGAAAATAATGAAATGGCTTGGGCTGAAAAATATGAACAACAGGATTACCAGTTAAAACTTAGTGAATGGAAACTAAACTGTAAAATTGTTGAAATTGAGAAATTAACTAAGGAAAGAGATGATTTGTTAGCTAAGTTTATTGCTTGGAAAGAGTCTGGTTTGTCCCAAGTTGCTTATGTTGAAAAACAGAGAAGAGCTTACATTAGAACAGGCTTAGGATTTGGAATGGACTTTAGTAATATAGATGAAAACCAATCTAGTAATCAGGATGATGGTGTTTTGAGGATATAATCACTAGTGATGATGAGCTCATTAACTATGTAGATTCATCTAGTAATGAGGGCTCAGTAAGTGAACCACCTCCTAAATATAAGAAAGACAATGGTTATCATGCTGTCCCACATCCCATTAGTCATCAACCCATAAGGCCTGATGTTTCTCGTTATGGAGTAGACAGTCTAGAGTTTAGGAAGAAGCTTGTTGCTCAATCTAGGTCAGAGAAACCCAAAGAAACTGTTGAAAACAATGTTCAAAATCTAGCAGTACCTTTAAAACAAAGTACTCGCTCAACAAGCAACATCTTCTGGAAAACCTTTTCAAAACAAGATCGCTAAACCTTTTGGGATAATTTTAGTCAAAACAGATTTTATCACCATCAAGAAGGCCAAATAATTTTGTGCATAGACACAAAAGAAATCACTTTGGACATATGGGTCAAAAACTGTGTTTTGTGTGTTATAGTCCTACTCACTTAATCAAAGATTGTGACAAACACTCGGAATATCTAAGCAAGTTTCCAAGGAATAAGTCTACCAATCATAGACCTAGAGAGCACAAACCAGTTTGGACTAATTCAAATAGGATTAATCACAGAAACTTCACATCAGATCATAGATACCCACATCGAGAAGACCTTCAAGATCTCACAAGACTTTCCAAAGTACCGCCGAGACAAGGTACCGATAACACTGCTTGGAATAGGAATCCTAGGAGATCTCAATATCAACCTAGAATGTCTCACAATTCATATAGGGGATCTAGATCACAGAACCACCGTTAAAACCGAATGGGTAAAAGGGGAAGTACTGGTAAGGAATACACAAGACGCTCAACAAAAAGTGAATCAAATGCTGTTTTTGTGACACAAGAAAATGCTAATAAACTGGTGAAAGAGATTTATGTTGAAAAACCAGAAAGTTTTGAAAATCCACATGCTAAAACTCAAAAGATAATTTTGGATCACCATTTGAAAGATAGTGGAAATTACATACTCAAGGAATTTGAGTTTGTAACTCCACAAGGGGAACACAAGTCAAGAATGGCTTGGGTTCCTAAGAGTTTCTAACTCTTTTCTTTGTGTGCAGGGCAACCCGTAAGAGGAGCTTAAAGATCATCTTATTGTGGATAGTGGTTGCTCTCGAAGTATGACAGTGATAAAGAGATCCTGTTTGATTTTAGAAATATTAGTGGAGGAAAAGTTGCATTTGGGAATGATCCCAATGGAGGAAGGATTACCGGGAAAGGAACAATTAAAGCTGGAAGAATTGACTTTGAGAATGTCAGATATGTGAAGGAGCTAAAGTTTAACTTGTTGTCAGTTTCTTCTCAAATCTGTGATAAAAGCATCCTGTGCTATTCAACACGAATGTCTTATTCTTTAATCTGACTTCAAACCTGTTGATGATGACTTGGTAGTACTTAGAGTACCAAGGACAAATGATGTGTATAGTTTAGACATGAAGAGTCTAAATTCCTATGGAAGAGCCACATGTTTGGTGGCTAAAGCAACATCTGAAGAGGCACATCAATGGCATAGAAGATTGGGCCATGTGAATTTCAAGAACATCAACAAACTGGTCAAAGGCAATTTAGTTAGAGGTTTACCTTCAAAGACTTACAAGAATGATCAATCATGTTTGGCATGCAAGAAGGGTAACCAACACAAAGCTTCCTGCAAGAAGCTTGATGAAAGAAATATTAGGGAACCATTGGAGCTATTACACATGGATTTATTTGGACCTGCCTCTCGTGGCAAGTTTAAATAAGAAAAAGTACTGCTTGGTTGTTACCGATGATTGTAGTAGATTCAGTTGGGTTTTCTTTTTGGGCTTTAAAGATGATACCTTTGATGCTATTCAGACTCTCATAATAGCACTTGAAAACCAATTAAGACTCAAGGTTAGAGGTATTAGATGTGACAATGGCAATCAATTCAAGAACAAGCTTATGAATGACTTTTGTGCTAATAAAGGCATCAAGAGGGAGTTTAGTATTGCTAGAACACCACAAAAAAATGGTGTTGCAGAGAGGAAGAATAGGACCTTGATTGAAGCTGCAAGGACTATGTTAGCAGATTCCCATCTCCCTATTCAATTTTGGGCGTAAGCTGTAAGTACTGCATGCTATGTACTCAACAGGTTTCGTCACCAAACCACGATGAAGACACCCTATGAATTGCTAATGGGAAATAAACCCAACATTCGTTTTATGAAGCCTTTTGGATGTCCTCTTACTATTTTGAATACCATTGATAATCTGGGAAGTTTGATGGCAAGTCCAAGAAGGTTATTTATTGGGATATTGCACTAACAAGAAAGGCTTTAGAGTAGACAACAGAGTTACTAAGAGGATTCAAGATTGTCTTCATGTTGAGTTCTTAGAAGATCAAGACAATGAGAAAGGAAAAGGTCCCGATTGGATGTTTGATCTTGAGATTTTATCTCCTTCAATGAACTATGTACCGGTTAGAGAAGAAAATCAACATTTGCACACTGATGAAGATATTCAATATGTTGTTCATGATGTTCATATTAGACCTGATGCGCCTCCCTGCTAAAGTTCCCGAGAGTCCAAAACAAAGTATCGATGTTCCTAAGCAAAGTACTCGATTCTCCAAAACACAAGATCTGTTGCACCACAATCCTCATTATCCCGAGGATCAATCTATTCAATAGGAACTCAATCAGATGCTTCTTCAAGATGTATTAGCACATTCTTACACTGATGAACAAAGGAGAGCTTATGAAGAGGCAAAGAAGAAGAACCCTGCTGAAAGTACTCTCACAAGACTTTGGACAAGTACTTTCGATCAAAGTACTGTTGCATCTGTTGACAATACTTTAGATGATTTGGATGAACCTACCATGCCCGGGTTAGAAGATACCGATGATGAGCTTGAACATGAAGGTATTTTCACAAATTTCAATGAAGGTGCTGATTATACTAACTTGGATGATACATATGCAGTTCCACAGTCACCAATCTTACTTAATTCATAAGACTCATCCAAATGATCAAATCATTGGTCCTTCTACATCCTGAGTTATGACAAGACATAAAGCTAAGGGTTTCACAAAACCTCACAATGCTTTACTTAGCTTTGTGTATAAACAAAACAGACTAAATCATAAGGACCATCAAACCTGCTTATTTACTTGTTTCATCTCTCAAGAGGAACCCAAGAATATTGCTCAAGCTTTGACTAAAGAAAGCCGGGTTGAAGCTATGCAGAAGAACTTCTACAATTTAAACTTCAAGAGGTTTGAGTTTTATGTGATCTTCCAGATGGGAAGAGAGTTATTGGAACAAGGTGGGTTTTTAGAGTTAAAAGGGATGAAAGAGGCAATGTTATCAAAAACAAGGCAAGATTAGTTGCTCAGGGTTATAGACAGGAAGAAGGGGTAGATTATGATGAGGTATTTGCTCCTGTGGCAAGGATTGAAGCAATTAGAATCTTTCTTGCTTTTGCTTCTTATATGGGTTTTCGTATATCGATGGATGTCAAGAGTGCCTTTCTTTATGGTACTATTACAGAGGTGTATGTGAAACAACCTCCAGGTTTTGAAGATCCTAAGCATCCAAACAAAGTCTATAAGGTGGTTAAGGCTTTATATGGTCTTCATCAGGCACCTAGAGCTTGGTATGAGAGGCTCTCTACATTCTTATTACAACATGGATACAGGAGGGGAGCTATAGACAAGACTTTGTTTATCAAGAGAGACAAGAAGGATATCATGTTAGTTCAAGTTTATGTGGATGATATCATCTTTGGGGCTACCAAACAGTCCTTGGTTAAGGAGTTTGAGCAGCTGATGCAGAAAGAGATTCAAATGAGTTCAATGGGAGAGTTAACATTCTTTTAGGACTTCGTGTTAAGCAATCCAAGGACGGAATTTTCATTAGCCAAAACAAGTATGTTGCAGACATACTTAAGAAGTTTAATTTTGATGATATGAAGGCTGTTACTACACCTATTAAATCTATCAATTCATTGGGAAAAGATGAAGATGGACAACCTGTTGAAGTCAAGTTATACAGATCTATGATTGGCTCTCTTATGTATCTTACTGCATCAAGGCCTGATATCATGTTTGCAGTTTGTCTATGTGCAAGATATCAAGTCTCACCAAAGATCTCTCACATGAATGCAATAAAGAGAATTTTCTGTTATTTGAAACAACAACCTAAGTTGGGGTTGTGGTATCCTAAAGAGTCACCTTTTCACTTAGAAGCTTTTTCAGATAGTGACTATGCAGGTGATAACTATGATAGAAGATCCACAACTGGTGGATGCCAATATCTTGGAAGAAGGTTAGTCTCCGGGCAATGCAAGAAGCAGACAATTGCAGCAACATCATCTAATGGTGAATATGTAGCTGCTACAAGTTGTTGTGGTCAAGTTTTATGGATGCAGAATCAACTCTTGGATTATGGGTTCAATTTTAAGAATACTCCTATCAATATTGATAATGAGAGTACTATTTGCATTGTGAAGAATCCTGTTTATCATTCCAAGACAAAGCATATTCAGATTAGGCATCACTTTATCAGAGATTGCTATGAGCATAGGCTTATTAATGTGGTTAAAGTTCACACAGATGACAATGTAGCCGATTTACTCACTAAAGGTTTTGATGTGTCACGATTCAATCACTTGGTCGTGAGCATTGGAATGATTAACTACTAAGCTATGTTTAAGGGGAGGACTATAAGGTGTTAGGTATAGTCCCGTATTGCTTGAAGGGAGGATGTTTGTGTATTACTTAGTTTATATGAAGGTTTTTGGCAAAGTATCAGATTTCCTGAAGTACTGCTTGGGAAAGTACCGCTTGGGAAAGTACTGCTTGGGAAAGTCGCTTATGTGGAAAGTACCGCTTTGTCGTATTAAAGTAATCGCTCCAACGGTAATATTGAAGGATAATTAAAGCCAACGGTTATTTTATTTTGGGCAGTGATTTTTCAAAATCCTACCTATAAATAACAACTTTCCGATTTTCCTTCTCACATTATTCATTACCTCTTTTCCATACTTATCTTCCAATTACCATCTCTTTATTATTCGATATAATCTTTCTATTGTGATTACTTTTTCAACAATGGTGAATCGCTTAACTGCTTCAAGCACAATATGGTGGCTAATTTGGATAAGACTGAGGCTAATGTGGCTTTCTATGATATCATTGATTATCTAGTTGGGTCGCCTATTAGTTATGCTCTTTTAGTTGAGCCAGATGTTATTGAACCATGGATTCAAGAATTTTGGGCTAATGCTAGAGAGAATATGGAGGAGGATGAATATTATATTAGATCCTCGCTTGCCGGAAAGACTATCAAGATGACAGAGGTCTCCATTCGTGATGATTTATTATTTGGAGATGAAGAAGGGGCTATTAGATTTGCCAAGCAACTGATTTGGGATACTTTTCGTACTTTGGGCTATGAAGGTTCTTTGACCAACAAACTTTTAAGATGGCATTATTCTGTCCTCAATGGAAGTTTTTGATTCATGTTTTGCTCCATTGCATAAGTTCTAAAAGCACTTCTTGGGAGCAGCTTTTGGGTCCAATATTATGCGTCTGCAGTGGTTGGCTTAGCTACGCATGAGTGTTTAACTTTTCACGACTTATTTTGGATGGAATGCTCTCTCATATATCATCCGGGCAACTTGGTTGATGTATCCAAGGTTTATACAGTTTTCTTGAACAAGCAATTGGTCGATGTTCCAAAACCTCGCTTACTACCTGTTATTGTGCAACAACCTAAAATCTATACTTTCATGGCTAGAAGAAGTAACTTGTTCAGAGGTGGAGATATTCCTTTAACAACATCCATGATGGAAATTGTACAAGCCGCTCGTGATGCAGCCGCAAGAGGATGAAGAAACTGAAGGTACCGGATATCGATCATGGTACCGCTTCACAAGGTATCGTGATCTGCAAGTACCGCTTCTCGTGAAGGTACTGCTTCGCTACAAGGTGATGTTTCTTCAGTCCTCGAGGTTCAAGCAGAAATTGAGAAAACGCCTACTTCATCTTCCGAAAGTTCTATTCCTGCTTTCAGAGGGCATTCACAACCTCACGGTGATGCTCATTCTATACCTCGTGAAGATTTGACGTTAGATAACTATGCTTTGACAAGGAAGCTAGCTAGGTTAAACAAGACTGCAGCGTCAAGCTAAAACCATTAGGAAGTTGAAGCGTAACTATTTCTGGTTGAGAAATTTTGTTAAACCATATATTCAAGGTTTCAACTTATGGGTTAAGGAGGAAAATAAACGTCGTAAAGCTCTTCGAAAGGAATTAAAAGAAAGAAGGTTCCTCAACCATCTTCTGTCAACTTGGGGAGGAATTTAGAAAAGGAAAATTTGAAAGAAGATGTTATGAAGAAGAAAGAGTCTTAAGAAAATATTACAAAGAAGAAAGAACTTGTAAGTATTAGTTCAGATTCTGAGGAACAAGAAGAAGAAGTACAAGTTCAAAGTACTGGTGTTCAAGGTACTGAACATCAAAGTACCGATTTTCATGATACATTAAGGGAAGAAGTAATAACACCAATAACTCCAAGGGTATTAAATTTTGATGAAGAAGCTGGTCCTTCTACATTTGTTAGAGAAGAAGAGGAGGAAGCTACTTACATACCTATTCATTCAGCTAGTGATGATGAATTAATTGCTACATTATTTGATTTGTCACAACCAAGAGGAGGAGTTACTATTAGAGAAGCACAAGAAGAAGAACAACCAAGAACTGATCAACTTGCAATTGATCCAAAAGACAAAGGAAAAGGTGTTCTGGTTGAGACTAAGAAAAAGAAGCTCACTTTGGCAGAACTTAGAGCATTTGAAGTGGCTAGGAATGAAGCTGCTGCTAGAAAAGTTCAAGAAGAATTAGATGCTAAAGACAGAGAAGAACAGAAGCTCAAGAAGCTAAAGACAGAGAAGCAGCTCAAAAGGTGCAAGATGAGTTAGATGTCAAACTATCAACCTTTACAGCCTCCAACACCTGTTAGATTTATGTCAAGAAGACCTAATTTAGCTAAAGAAAGGAATGCAATGATGGCATATTTAAAAGGCAGAGGATTTAAAGGATTGCAAAAGCTAAATTATGTGGATATGAAAAGATTATATGATGCTGAGAGAGAGGCTTATAAGAAAGATGTTGCGTGCATTAAAGACTTTAGAGAAGAAACTTATTGGACTGAAGCTTTAAAGGAAGAAAAGCTTAAAGAGGAAAAGAAAACTGATGTTACAGATGTTCAATTTTCAAAGAAAGAGAAGGTTGAATTAAGATCCGAGACTAGTGATGAATTGAAGAATTATCTCAGAGTGGTAGATTTTGATTATACCAAGGAAGATGATGATTTAAAGATGAACAGATCAAAGATCAAGATTTTTAAAGTTGTGAAACCCAAGAATGAAGAGTACATGGTTTTTCATAAGGAAGATAAAAGTTTTAAGGTTTTCAAAAGGTTATGGGATTTGTTGCATGTTATTGATAGAGTAGATCTATTCTACTTATATCAAGTTATAAAGGCGTATTTTGAAGATCATCCATTAGAAGGTATTGGATTGGTTTTACATGGGGATCTTGTAACTATGTGGGAAACTGATGAAGAAAGCACTGATAATATTTGGAAGGATCAAGAAAACTGGGAAATAGTTTGCTGGAGATTCTTTGATGAATCTGGAGTTCATGTCCCGAGCTAGAAAATGGAATAATGATTCACATGTTTGCAGAAAGAAGATATCCTCTTACAGTTGATCTAATGAGAAGAATGCTTGAACATGGTTTGGAAGTAGAAGAGGATGATGAAACTGCTTGCATGGTGATTAATTTGTTTATAGACTGGACTACCATTGCTGAAAATGATCTTTAACTGGTATGAATTTTATTTGAATAAATGCTTTTTGATATATCAAGATTTTTATTCAAAGTATCTGATCGTGACAAGTACTTTCATCAAAGTACTGTTTGATGAACTAATCCAGTTAAATGACTTTTAGAAGAAACCGTTTTGCTTAATAATAAATATTTTTGAAATAAAGGTTGAATAAATGGTTTTTGTGATGATAACATCAATAGGTTATCAATCCACCATGGTTACAAAAGGATTGACTAATCCATGAGCAAACGGCTCGGGTAAAGATATATCAAACCGCTTTTAGTTGTCAACTTGCTAATAAGTTGGATGGTCATCAACTCACCATATCAATAAATGTGAAGAGTTGGCTAGCCCACAAGAAATGGCTTGTGGTAAAGGCAGTGGAAAAACCATTATTGGTAATTAGTTCACCATTAGATAAAAGAACTAACTAGTCCGTAATGGGTACAGCTTTTGGTAAAGACTAAACAAATCTGTTGATAGTTGGTGATTTGCTAAAAATCATATGGTTATCAATGTACCATGGTCTTACACACCAAAACATTTGGCTACTCCAAAGATAATGGCTTTGGTAAAGAGTTCTAAATCCATTGAATTTTCAATGATTCACTTTGAAAGTGATGAGAATAGTATGCAACTTAAACTAAATCACTGTACAAATTGTCATATGTTGCTGTGTTGCTGAAAAGATGGAGATTACCGATGCTGCTGTGAAGAAAAAAATTCTAAAGAGATACTTTGAAAAAGCACAGATTCTACAGAGATATAATCTAAAGACAAGAACAATCCGCTTTAAAGATGAAGCTTTTCAAGATATATTCACAAAGGAACTTGAAGTCAAGCAAGTAGAATTCAAGTTAGGGAGGATTGTTGGGATATGAAAGTGTCAAGATATCAAAGTACTCAAGATATGAAAGTACCGTAGTTTTAAAAGAACTGGAAGAAGTCAAATAGTCAAAGTAATCGCTAAATGACAGAGTCAAAGTACGCAAGAGGAAGTCAAAGTACTCGCTAGAACAAATAAACTGTTATATTCGTTTATGGAAAGTATTGTAGATTACTTGTCGTACAAGGTTATCAATTGTAAATCAACTAGGATATCCTTGAGCCTATAAAAGGACTCCTAGATTGGCATTAGAGGTACGATTTCGTAAAAAGAGTTTTAGATTTTACGAATTAGAGTTTAGAGAAAAGTTCGATTATCTTAGAGTTGTATTAGAGTATCTGCATAATAAGCATAGTTAGAGTTTGTTAATAAAGTTTTTCTTCTTAGCTTTGTTAAGTAAATTCCGCGTACTTAATAAAGATTGCTCAGTGTTTCTTTGTTAATAACTTAGGATTTATCCGAGGTTATTAAACCTTAACAAGCTAGTTAAGTTAGTTTGATTAAAGTATATCGATCCAACATTTTACATTTTGCATTCACAAGTATTTCAAAAGGTAACTAGACATTTTATTAACTAGTTACATAATACATTTTACAAGTTTACCTTGATAAACCTTTTAATCTAAAAATGGAAATACATGTTACATCATGTCATGCATCATCTTTGAAATCCTTGGAAGATCACTTGAATATTTTGGTTAGATTGACACACAATATATCAAATGTGATCTTAGTAAGATTTGGTAATATCTTGGAAAGATTTGAAGAAAGATTTTTTAGCTTTTATGTCGTGCACCCACGGAACCCTTTGCTATAAAGGGCGGAACCCTTTAAAGGGCTCCTTGGTCCGTGGACGCCCTCGTCCACTTTTGGCTATTAATAGAAGCCCATTGTTTTCCCATTTCTTCACCACTTCAAATCACATCTTCTCCACCTTCTTGCATACATTTAGATCAATCATTAACAATGTAATAACATACATTAAACACCCTAATGATCATGATCATAATGCTTCTAACATTCATCTTTGTTGTAAGCATACTCTTTGATCAACCAAGGAAAGTTTGGAGATTTAGCCATCCCCACTTACCACAAGTTGAAGATCTATCACAAGAAGTTTAGGGAACTTGTGATCTTCATCATGAAGGCTTCCTATCAATGGAAGTTCATTTAGAAGTAGTTATTCATATCCATTAGACATTTGTGTCATGGATCATTAGTGTAAACATCATTGCATCATAACAACACTTTCACCAAACTAGATTAGATGGTTTATGTGTTTGTGCCATAAAACACAAGGTTTATTATGTTGGGCCATAAAACATATTGGGAGTGGTTGTACCCTTTTAAAAGAACTCGACATCTAGCTTAGTGTCGGAAATATTGTATAGGCGACGTTAGGTTGGTTCTACCTCTAACTAGAACCCGGTATTTAGCTTTGTACAGAAAAGTGTAAGCGACTACTGTAAGGTTTTCTCCGCCGAGAAGGGAGCTTGTTGATTTAGTGAAGTAACTCTCGAGTTGGGTACTCGAGGGAGGGAGTAGGGCGGAAAGGAGATCCGTGACCTAACCACTATAAATCCTCGTGTTCGGTTTGCACTTTCCTTTCTTTATCTCTTTACTTTTATACTTGCACTATACTATTGTTTGTGATGTGGTTTGATGTTCATGATTGTGTGACAACTTGGTTTACCATACTTTATATTAGTCACAAACAATAATTGGTACTTTCATATTATAACAAGCTTCGTAAGCGATTTGATACTAAAGATCTAAAGTTTTTAAACGGTAATGTATTCACCCCTCTACGCTTTCCACAATTGGTATCAGAGCCATGTAGCTCTTATTTTCAAAACAAATGGTTTTAAAATAGAGTACGATCCATGTATCAAATTACCATTGAAGTTTAAAAATAATATGAAAATGTTTTGCTTGTTATACTTAGAAATTTTGTTGTTAAATGTAACTTTGTATACAAGCTTGAAGGTTTTCTTGAAAAATAAAATAAAAAGTTTGTTGAAAGAACTAGTAAGTATTGTATTGTGTGTTTATAGAAAATTTACGAAGAAATATGATTTTAAAGGAGTGTTTGGGATAACTATAAATTTTGTTGAAAAATCACCTCCGTAAATGTTTAAGATAAGTTACACAAGTAGATATGTTGTTAAATATGTGTATTATATGTTTACTATGAAATCTAGTAAGTCACACACGTTTTCTCTATGTCAAATACTAGTTTTGGTGAATCTGCCTCAGAGGACCACGACACCAAATCTTATAAAGGGCGGATCCCTTTATTTGGTTCCGTGGAATCCGTGTGTGTACAGATGCGTTTTGGGCAACTTCAAAAAATCATAACTAATTAACCGTAAGCCCGTACGAGTCGAGCCACCTATCATTTTAAAGGGAATTGAGTCTACTTTCATTTAAAAATACTCTCATAGCCTGAGTCTAATTTTAAATAAGTGAAATATACCAAATACTACAGTATGTCTAAAATATTGAGTTTCGCTTTAACATAAAAACTCAAATTTTGGAATCAAGCAATTTAAGTTGGTATTCTTAGAACTTTGATACAACTTCCTTTGAAACTAAATAATTTGGTAATATGTTTAAAGGAAACTAATCAAGCTTGGTATACATCGCCATATTTAAACGCAAAATGACGAAAAGTTTCTTTCTTGTTATGCTATGCTAAATGACCACTTGTTTATGTTGTTTGCATATATGTTGCTTGCTTACTTTTCAAATTGTTGTTTACACTTGTTTGTTTGCATAATATAAGTGTCAATCTTGCCATGTTATTTATTCGTTTGTTTGACGATTTCTTGTTTATGCACAATAGGTTATTTGATAGATTTTGTGCACTAAGTTGGAAAATTGTTTTACCATCGCTTGTAGAATTAGATCACTTCATTTGCATAGGTTATACTAACATCTTGCATAACTTATGAAATGTCATAACTCACTTAGCAATAAGTACTAAGTAAATTAGTCAAGTACTTTGAAAATGAAGGTTTTAAGAGAGTGTTTGGTACAAGGACAAAAACAATGTTGTATGATGTAATTTATATGTTTTCACTTCATAGGATGATAAACTAACTTAAAACATTGATGTATGCTAACCGGTTCATGCAGGGGGATAACACACGGGTGTT
Source organism: Chrysanthemum makinoi (assembly GCA_910596185.1). Classification (NCBI taxonomy): domain Eukaryota; kingdom Viridiplantae; phylum Streptophyta; class Magnoliopsida; order Asterales; family Asteraceae; genus Chrysanthemum; species Chrysanthemum makinoi. The sequence goes on along the minus strand of OU343222.1, from coordinate 245,277,318 downwards.
ATCAATTTTACCCATTTTCACTTATATGTGAAAATCGTTAGCCCTTGGTCAAAGTCTATGCTCCACTATGTTTGTATATGTGTTATTGACTTTTCCTAACTAGAAATGATTAGTGTCACATGTTTTAAGCAAAAATCAGTTTTTGGAAAACTCCCCACACCTAAAAAATGGGTCTGTGAAGTTTTCTGTGTCCCCACGATTAGACGGCACCAAAAAATTTGGTACCGTCTGTTATGCATTTTGGTACCGCCGTTCCTGTACAAGGACCAAAGGCGGCACCAAATTAAGGGGTCCGCCTGTGCGAAAAATTGGTGCCGTGGATTCTACAGGTAAGTTGTTTAATTTTACTAAATCTCGCAATCTAGATTACCAAATTTTGTTTCTAGGATAGTTGTTAATGCATATCTTTCATATCTCACTCAACACATCCTCAATGAATTAACTTAGGATGTTTGACATGATCTTAGACACTTCCATCTCATTAGAAACTACTATCTTTGTATGAATTAACATCAAGTGCATGAATCCTTAGTTCCATAAATCGACACATTCAGAATGGTCATTTTCACACCTTCATCAATTACTTTTCCTTAAGTTTAGCATTTCTCAAAGCAAAGTCAAAATGACTAAATCTTTAACCTCAAATAAGACACTTAAGAAAACCACTAGGATTAGCATTCGATCTTGTTGCTACATTAACTTGAACTCTTCATCTTTAGACTCATTACCTCTCAACATCTCATCACCCATTCAAGATGTGAACTTTCTAAACTTAAGTACTCCAACTCTACCACCAAAATCACCCACCATTATGACTACTTCACAACCATCCAAAACATCGTCACTACCAAAGTCTCCAAAGCTTGTCTCTATCAAACTTTGTGCAACACCACCAACATCTCCTCACCCGTTTGCGGATGACTTAGATGACTTACCGAGACTAACAAATCGGGACTCATTATTTGCAAAGGTATCATACACAAGTCTATCATATGACTATAGATATTGTTTTGTATCTACATGTATTGCCTCACTTGGTTAACATGAAAATAATGTGTCATCCTTCAAGACGATAAGTATTTACATAACTCACACGTATGTTAAAGACATACTATCAAGTCTTGTTATACTTGATCTAAGCTTTATAATCTCAACAAATTAGGATTGACAACTTAAGTATTTCATCCAAATATTCAAGTATATGCGACTTACGATTGTAGTCATTAAAAGTCATATCCTAAAAATCAACACCCAAGTATTTTAACAACACATGTTGAAACACTTATCCAAAACAAACAACCCATTGTGCCACTTATCCCTCTCTGACACCTACTATCCTTCTTCCATCTTTTGGCACCATTAAGAGTATTGCTCATGATCTTCCAAGAGCATCCTTTAAATCAAACGCCCCCTTTCAAGGTGAACCTATACCTCAACCCCTAAAGCTTCATAGACATAACCAAAGCTTCAAGTACTTCACCCACTAGTTGTAGCAACCAATGAACCATAAGAATTAGTATCCGTATTTTTATGTTCAACATCGATGGACAATCAACCTAAGTATTCACATAGCACAACAAACCCCTACATCACCACATCCTTTTTTAGACACACTAGAAAACCTACCACCTAGATCAACCAATCCACCATCCTTACCATCATTTGAATTTGTTAAGTGTATTGCTCAAAAAGCCCTTGTGTCCAACACTTGTATTGAATCAAATGCACGTTTGAACAAACTCAAACATTCCTTCCCACATATAAAGACTTAGATAATTCATTATGGCTAAAACCTCAACTATCAAATAAGCATGGTGCTCTTGGTAATTGTTGTCAATTTCCACTAGGTATAAGTAGTACTACCTTCACAAATTATCAAAGTATTAGTAATACTTTGTCATTAAACTTCTGCATAAATTTCTCGTTAAACTCAAATCAACATTTTAACAAAATATGTTAAAATGCAATCTCAAAGGCAACATCATACACCCCAAGCAACAATGACTCTTGAGGAGTATACATAAGAAACTCCAATGAATTCCTCTTGTCATCATCTAGTGAATATAATCTTGAGACCAAGTTTATTTAGATAGGACTATCCAATTCAAACACTTTGGCTTCATATCTTCATTTAGGAAAACATGATGTTTTGAAAACATTATGCCTAAGAAATCATGCGTTAAGTATTCATCTTATTAAAAGGATATTGTATATCCTATGCATCATTCTCTCCTTACGACATATATGGTTATGTTACAAGAGATTTCATTACACCTCATTGGCTAAATGATCTTGAAATGAACATCCAAAAGTTCTATGAACTAGCATATCCAATTCATCTTGTCATACTTATTTTCATAAGCATGATAACTTTATCCCATGCGATAATCTCATTTATTGAAAGATACTATTTGTATTCATTTCCTTTCAAGCGTACATCATAACCTAACCTTGCTCAAACCTTGTGCACATCCAAGGTTGAAACTACACATCTCTAGAACATACACATGATCTATTGAAGTTGGTAACCTTATTTAGATTCTTGTCAAATAAAGTTCCAAAGAACTTTCTTGAGAACATTCTTAATTTAACATATTCCATTCCCTAGTTTTAGATAATTCAATCACTTTTAAAGTATACACTTCAACATAAAAGATGTCATCCATTAGATCATACAATTAGCTTTGTAATTTGAACAAACCTTAGATTCTTAACACAAGATTAAAACACATTGTTTATCAAACACACCATTGTTAAAATTCATGTGTATAACATGACGCCTTCATCACTTTAGTTATATTGCATATTAGTTAAGTCACATTAAGCTAAGTATTGGTAAACTATCATCTTTAATGCACTTTAATATGCAAAAGTAGGAGTTCCCATCTTTCTAACATGAGAATGACTAATGGAGAACCTATTGCACTAGAAACTCAATTTGACCTAACTGCTTGAATTGCTTCCTCGGAGAGAAGTTGGGTATGTGGAATCACCCGAAAATGGTCGTTTTAGCCTTAATTGATCACCGCTAGTAATAGTCTCATATTCATTCTCCAACTTGAAAAATCTGTATTCCTATACTTGCCTAAAGTAAGTGTTAAAATATTGATAGTTTGCCTCGCCTTAGGAATACTAATCAAACAAGTAGTATATATGACTTTTCTTTTAAAACCACTTGCATTGCACTTACATGTGTTGATTACATGTTCTTGTTTGATACGATAAGTTGATTTGACATTATCTTAGTGTTTGATAACTAGTCAAATGTGTAAACCTTAGTACGGTTTTATAATGCTTGTATCATTGTTTCATGCTACTAAACGTTTAAAACCTAAACTTTATTTGCATGATACTTACTTTTGAATTATCCTTAGCATGATTAACATGTTGCTTATGAACTCATAATATGTCATTTTGATATGTGATAATTTTTGATATGATATATTTGTGTTTGAAAGCTATTAGTTGGCATTCATTATATCTATGTGTAGTACGATCTAAATGATACATGCTCCAAATTGTTATGTCTTAAACATGGCTTGCATGACTCTTTCATCTTGTTTCTTTTGCTTCTTGTCACATAATTTGTTTGCTACGTGTGCACATATAATATGTCAAAGCGCTTTTGGTATGACAAACTTTTAGAAGCCTTTTTATCTTACAAATTAATCACATAGATTGTTGTGTTAATTTATAAGCCAAGTATGCTTATACGTTGTGACAACCCGTACTTTCAGGTCATTTCTCGACACGATTCATGTTTCATTATTTCAACATTTATAGTAAACATGGTTTACTTGTTTCAAATTCGCGTAACCTTGGAGGTTTAGCGGCGAATTCATGATCATGACATCACGTACATTTCATATGGACTATGATTAGTCTACATTTCATGGACATCATGTGCATCTCATTGATTCATTCACTTACATTTCATTTTCACTTGCAACGCGTAATTTTTATGTTTAATAATTTTTATCGCGTGAGTATTTATTTTAAATATTTAATCCATTACTTTCAAAGATGATCCCGAGGTATTTTTAAACTTACATCTAGTTCATAAAAACTATATTTTTAGTTTTCCTAATGTTTCAAATTTAATTGGTACTTAAATCGTTAAAGGTTTAATTGTTACGTCGTTTTCTTAAAAATCTTACGATAATTATTTTATCACCCAAATTTTACAAGGAATACATTTTTACAATTTTTATAATATCATTATACTCTATTTTGATCTATTAAAACTTACTTGTACCAAAATTTTCCAATTGCCTATACTTGTACATTTCTTACCCTTTTTACTACACTTTCTTTACAAATTTTACATAAATCTATACAAGTTACATTTAAAAAAAAAATATATTATGGGGAAACATAAATCCTAAAATCCGCCCCTATGGGTAGAAATTAATGTTTTTGGTGACTTTTCTTTACTTGATAGTATATGATTACACTCCTCCTCAAATTCATTCATTTCTTCACAAAAATAATTCACCAAGTATCAAACTTTCTCTTCTTCTTGGGTCTCAAAACCGTCACCATCCAAGCTCAAGGGGATCGAAAAGTTTTGCAAAATCAAGTGTTATTTCAACCTAGTTTATATCCTTTTTATGGTTTTGAAATAAAACCAAGGATATTTAAGTTAATCCTTGTTACTTACACCTCTTCATTTCACTAGTAAGCATGTTTTCATCATTTTTATGTTTCCTCTTTCATTTCATATGTCTCTTATCATTTTTGGAGCTTATATGCATGTTATGTTATTTATACCATTTTCTTAAGATTTTAGAGTTATTTATATACTTAAGGTCATCCTATAATTACTCCCATGGTATTCTTTGGTCTTGATGGTGATTAGGAACCCATGACACCCTAAGAAGGTGTATGGTAGGATTTGATTAGTTTCGGAGTTGATTTGAAGGGATTAGAATAGGTTTTGTCCGTGAAAAACTATTTTCAATAACTATATTTTACGTTCTGTCCTTAATCCGAATTTCTGGAAAAATCAGCAGATGGTACGAAAGTTTGGCCTTGATTTTTGGAAAATATACTTAAAAACTAATCCGTGGCAGCGCTGAACGGATAAAAACGGACTTATAACGGCCGTGGTGAATTTTAAAGTTTGACGCATCTAAACGTATATTTTCAGAAAATCTCAGCTTGTGCTTTTAATTATTTCGGGTCAAAAACGAGCCTTAAGCTTCGCAAATTATTTCGACTTCTCAAAAATATATTAGTTTACTTTATACGGCTAAGGACGATAAAACGTAGAAAACGGATTTAACACGACAAATATATGCACGTTTCTATAAAGTTGCCGTAAATATTATTTTCTGCACACAATTCAACAAAACCACCATCTTTAACCCTTATTATCTTTATGTTCGACCTGACTAAAAACTCTGAATCAAACTTTTAGATATCGATACAAACTTTCCAAAACAATGAAGTTCGTTTCTCTAACGATCGACGTACGTTTTACGCATCGCTTTTCCGAGCCATTTTTGTAAATTTCATGAAAATCAATTTACATTGTTTTGCTATTAAAAGTGGTAATTCTCTAAAAATCATCATAAAACCATTGTAGGATGACATTTTGACGTAAAAACATGTAAAGTCATTTTTGAAGGGTCAAGACGCCAAAAGAGTATTTTTCGACGACGAGTAATATTTTCAAAACTCGTAAATGGTATAAATAACATACTAAATGCATGCATAACATTACATTGCAACTCATATCAGATCATATCATTGGTACTAGGTACCGGATAACGTGATCACATTATACCTCGTACTCACTCTTGTCATTTCACAGCTTTTACCAAGTGAGTTCTATAGCCCCACTTTTCTTGTTTTAATACCGTATTAAACTTTTGGGGAGATACATGCTCAATTATTTTTCACAAGTACTTTAGATTTTTAAAGGTTAAAATCTATCATGATTACCATTGTTTCTAAATCAAAGGTTATACTATATAAATTGTTTGTTTATGCTACGGTACTACGTCAGATAACGCTCTAAATCGCTTGACTACCGATAAATTGAGTTAAGTGCTATGGATTATGTGCTATTGTTCTACGCCGAAAGTTAAGTGCTATTGATTAAGTGCTATCGTTCTACGCCAAGTTAGGTACTATGGTGAATTCATTTGAAATCATATGTTTGGAACATAAACTACACACATTCTCGGGTTATTGTGAACAATGTGTTGCAAGTCTTGTATGTATGGACTTGAACCGAAAGTGATTTACAATGCCTTTGCGCATAAACCATTTCGATACATTGAGCCATGCACTATTTTTGTGAATTCATTTGACATCATATGTTTGGAACATAAACTACACACATTCCGGCAGTGGGTTGTGAACACATGTTGTAAGTTTTGTATGGGCGGGACTTGGAACTGAGAGGATTTACAATGCCTTTGCTACATAAACGATTTTGAAAGTCTTTACATTTCAACGATTTGCAATGCCTTTGTGGCATAAACGATTTCTAAAGGCTTTACATTTCAACTCAAACTCTATGAACTCACTCAACCTTGTGTTGACACTTTTAGCATGTTTTATCTCATGTATCTAAGGCATACACTTCATGGCATGCATTTGGACACCTCATGGAGTCGTGGTGACGACGCTGCCTCACTTGGGTTTTATAAACTTTAAAACATCGTTTGAATTGTAACAACTTATTTCCGCACAAGATGATTTTCAATTGGGACCTATCTTTGTAAACTCGGATTGTTTTATTAAATCAAACGATGTATTTTCCAAACGACACTTTAGGTCGTTCAATATAACCGTGATTGTGATGCTATGACAGTCAATCCCTGAATTCTATCATTCACGCAAAATGGTAAATTGGGGTGTGGCAGATTGGTATCGTGAGCTTCAGCTATAGAGAACTAGGTTGCATCATTGACCCTAGACTATAACTACATTATCATAGCATCTCATCATTTCATCACAAGTACATGTTCACTTCACATGCGGTTATTACGTACATTTTTTTTTCGAGTTATTCACTTTCATTTCACGTCGATTGTCACATGGATGCCTTTACATGCCCATCCCATTATCATTTCCTCATACTCTAACGTGGAGAATTCCTTGTCATTCCCTATCACAATTTTTATATCAGCTGATTCATCACCGATAACGTCGAATGCCGAGATAAACCCTTATATAGGGCGAAGTCACTCTCACTCCTTTGTTTCACCACTAACATGTCGAGTTACACTTTATTCACATTAAGTCACTAAACCATCATACGTTGAAGCACTTACAACACCTCATAACCCATCTTTTCGAAACTCGCCGATCATTTTGAAATATAACATCAAACTTATCATCACTTATCACATTTCTTTGGAGCCGCTTTATTATTAACATGGGATTTTGCTACGCTCACATTTCCTCTTGTTTTGAAGAAGATATGGCAATCAAGAAAGCTACAATTGAAATGACCCAAGCAAAGCAATTCAGTAAGTTGGTAAACTATAGCATTGCTAATGCTTTAAGAGTCGAAAGGGAAATAAGTATCGCCGCTGCCGAGGCCGCGGTCAAGGCCGCAAGGCTTGCTCTTGCTACGTAATGCAGAGGATCCGGGGTTAAGAAAGGTTCTTACAAAGATTTCAAAAGTGGTGAACCCACTAAGTTCCGAGGTACCGAGGAGCAAATGCAATGGTTAGATGGTTTGAAAAGTTGGAATCAGTGTTTTTGCTTTGTAATCTGTCCTGATGATAGTAAAGTTAAGTTTGCTACGAGCACTTTACTCGATGGAGCGTTGTCATGGTGGAATTCATACGCTCAACCGATTGGGCTGGAGAATGCTTTCAAGCTCACGTGGAATGAATTCAAGAATCTGGTAACTAAGAAGTTTTGTCCTCGCATGAAGTGAAAAAGTTGGAGACAGAATTCTATGAACTAATGACTATTGGGTACGATATCGACACTTACATTCGAAGGTTTCAAGAATTGGCCGTGTTATGCCCATCTATGGTTTCGAATAATGAGAAGCTACTGAGGCTTTCATTGATGGACTTCCCGAGATTATTCAAGGCGATGTGACTTCTTCTGACCCGCAAACGATTGAGGAAGCTATTCGATTGACTCAAAAGCTCATGGCCCAGGTAGTGAAGAGAGACAAATACACCAACACCAACCAAAACAACAACAACCCCAACAACCGCACCAACTACAACAATGACCAAAACAACAACAACAACGACGATAACCAAATCAACAACAACAAAAGAAAATGGGAAAATGACCGGGAAGGTTATGATAACGACAACCAAAACCATAACACTAACCATCACCAACAACATAATAGAAGACAAGAAGTCGCCAGGGTCTATGTTCCGCACCAACCGGGGAAGAGCTTATGCAGGACACTTACCGCGATGCCACCAATGCACGCTACATCATAATGGTCCATGTGGTATATGCTTTAAATGTCACAAAGTAGACACCTTGCTAAGGACTGTAAGGGCAAAGCCGTAGTCACATGCTTCGGATGTGGGGAGCGAGGACACTATCGGAATCAATGTCCTCAAAAAAAACAAGGTCAACAAGTCGAAGGTGCTCATAGGAATGTATATATGTTAGAAGGAACTCGTCAAGGTATCAACGATCTTAAGACGAAGGAGTTCGAAAACTAACAGTCTTATTTCTTCTTATGTGCTATGTTGTACTAAGTATATGTTTTCCATCGCACCCGAATCTTTTATAACTTAACGATGTACTACTTTTGCTAAACCACTCGTTGTAAAATATTCTCATCTATCGTACTTTTATTTTCTCTCAATTGTTATCATTTTCGAGGATTTTAATTCTTTTTACTTTATCGATCATTTTAACGACACTTCTCCATGTCTCCTCTCCTCGATGTTCATCACAATTTTAACATCAGTTGACTCAACACCAAACAACATATGAGTCGATTAGTCCAAGCATTGCATAGTTACTCCTAAATTATACATAGCCTGATCACCTATGTCTAATTCAGGAAGAATCATGCAATGAAGGGAGTAGTAGAGCTTATATGTGTAACAAATTCCATAATCGAGCCAAATTTTCAAAAGAATTTTCTTCAAACCACTTGTTTCCAGTTTGATCCGCGTGACAGTTCTTGTTTGATGAGTTGCAAAGATCGAGCTAGAAACAAGTTGTTACCTAAACCGATTTAGCCTAATCTCATGGCAGTTCTTGTTTGATGAGTTGTGAGATTAAGTAAAAATCGGTTACCAAAAATGTCTTTTGAGGGTTTTGCTCGGGAATGGGAAAGTTTGCCACATCAAACCCTAAACCCGTTAGACCTAACAACGATTGAATTCAGGGACTGAATTCCTTTTTGGATGGGCGAATGTGACAACCCGTACTTTCAGGTCATTTCTCGACACGATTCATGTTTCATTATTTCAACATTTATAGTAAACATGGTTTACTTGTTTCAAATTCGCGTAACCTTGGAGGTTTAGCGGCGAATTCATGATCATGACATCACGTACATTTCATATGGACTATGATTAGTCTACATTTCATGGACATCATGTGCATCTCATTGATTCATTCACGACATTTCATTTTCACTTGCAACGTAATTTTATGTTTAATAATTTTTATCGCGTGAGTATTTATTTTAAATATTTAATCCATTACTTTCAAAGATGATCCCGAGGTATTTTTAAACTTACATCTAGTTCATAAAAACTATATTTTTAGTTTTCCTAATGTTTCAAATTTAATTGGTACTTAAATCGTTAAAGGTTTAATTGTTACGTCGTTTTCTTAAAAATCTTACGATAATTATTTTATCACCCAAATTTTACAAGGAATACATTTTTACAATTTTTATAATATCATTATACTCTATTTTGATCTATTAAAACTTACTTGTACCAAAATTTTCCAATTGCCTATACTTGTACATTTCTTACCCTTTTTACTACACTTTCTTTACAAATTTTACATAAATCTATACAAGTTACATTTAAAAAAAAAAATATTATGGGGAAACATAAATCCCAAAAATCCGGCCCCTATGGGGTAGAAATTAATGTTTTTGGTGACTTTTCTTTACTTGATAGTATATGATTACACTCCTCCTCAAATTCATTCATTTCTTCACAAAAATAATTCACCAAGTATCAAACTTTCTCTCTTCTTCTTGGGTCTTCAAAACCGGTCACCATCCAAGCTCAAGGGGATCAAAAAGTTTTGCAAAATCAAGTGTTATTTCAACCTAGTTTATATCCTTTTTATGGTTTTGAAATAAAAACCAAGGATATTTAAGTTAATCCTTGTTACTTACACCTCTTCATTTCACTAGTAAGCATGTTTTCATCATTTTTATGTTTCCTCTTTCATTTCATATGTCTCTTATCATTTTTGGAGCTTATATGCATGTTATGTTATTTATACCATTTTCTTAAGATTTTAGAGTTATTTATATACTTAAGGTCATCCTATAATTACTCCCATGGTATTCTTTGGTCTTGATGGTGATTAGGAACCCATGACACCCTAAGAAGGTGTATGGTAGGATTTGATTAGTTTCGGAGTTGATTTGAAGGGATTAGAATAGGTTTTGTCCGTGAAAAACTATTTTCGATAACTATATTTTATGTTCTGTCCTTAATCCGAATTTCTGGAAAAATCAGCAGATGGTACGAAAGTTTGGCCTTGATTTTTGGAAAATATACTTAAAAACGAATCCGTGGCCGCTTGAACGGATAAAAACGGACTTATAACGAAGCCGTGGTGAATTTTTAAAGTTTGGCGACGAAAGCGTATATTTTCGAAAATCTCAGCTTGCTGTTTTAATTATTTCGGTCAAAACGAGCCTTAAGCTTCGCAAATTATTTCGACTTCTCAAAATATATTAGTTTACTTCGATCTGACGGCTAAGGACGTATAAAACGTAGAAAACGGATTTAAAACGACAAATATATGCACGTTTCTATAAAGTTGCCGTAAATATTATTTTCTGCACACAATTCAACAAAACCACCATCTTTAACCCTTATTATCTTTATGTTCGAGACCTTTTGGACGAAAACTCCTGAACTGAAACTTTTAGATATCGATACAAACTTTCCAAAACAGTCGAGTTCGTTCTCTAACGATCGACGTATTTTTTTACGACGTTTTTCGAGCCATTTTTGTAAATTTCATGAAAATTCCGTCGACATTGTTTTGCGACGAAAAGTGGTAATTTCTCTAAAAATCATTATAAAACCATTGTAGGATGACATTTTGACGTAAAAACATGTAAAGTCATTTTTGAAGGGTCAAGACGTCAAAAGAGTATTTTTCGACGACGAGTAATATTTTCAAAACTCGTAAATGGTATAAATAACATACGAAATGCATGCATAACATTACATTGCAACTCATATCAGATCATATCATTGGTACTAGGTACCGGATAACGCATCACATTATACCTCAGTGTACTCACTCTTGTCATTTCGTCAGTTTACCAAGTGAGTTCTATAGCCCCACTTTTCTTGTTTTAATACCGTTATTAAACTCTTTGGGGGAGATACATGCTCAATTATTTTTCACAAGTACTTTAGATTTTTAAAGGTTAAAATCTATCATGATTACCATTGTTTCTAAATCAAAGGTTATACTATATAAATTGTTCTTGTTTGCGTGCTACGGTACTACGTCGTATAACGTTCTAAATCAGTTGACTCCTGATAAATTGAGTTAAGTGCTATGGATTATGTGCTATTGTTCTCGTCCGAGTTAAGTGCTATTAATTAAGTGCTATCGTTCTACGTCGAGTTAGGTACTATGGTGAATTCATTTGACATCATATGTTTGGAACATAAACTACACACATTCGGCGGTGCAAAGGTTGTGAACACACGGGTTGCAAGTCTTGTATGGGCGGGACTTGGGAGTGGATTTACAATGCCTTTCTTTGCATGCGATTTCGATACATTGAGCCATGCACTATTTTTGTGAATTCATTTGACATCATATGTTTGGAACATAAACTACACACATTCCGGCAGTGGGTTGTGAACACACAGGTTGCAAGTTTTGTATGGGGGGACTTGGGCCGAGTGGATTTACAATGCCTTTGCTACATAAACGATTTTGAAAGTCTTTACATTTCAACGATTTGCAATGCCTTTGTGGCATAAACGATTTCTAAAGGCTTTACATTTCAACTCAAACTCTATGAACTCACTCAACCTTTGTGTTGACACTTTTAGCATGTTTTATCTCAGGTATCTAAGGCATACACTTCATGGCATGCATTTGGACACCTCATGGAGTCGTGGTGACGACGCGTCTCACTTGGGTTTTACATACTTTAAAACATCGTTTGAATTGTAACAACTTATTTCCGCACAAGATGATTTTCAATTGGGACCTATCTTTGTAAACTCTGATTGTTTTATTAAATCAAGCGATGTATTTTCCAAACGACACTTTAGGTCGTTCAATATAACTGTGATTGTGATGCTATGACAGTCAATCCCCAGGAATTCCATTCCGCTGCAAAACAGGTAAATTGGGGGTGTGACATACGTCTAAGTCTAACGACAAAACAATCTCAAAATGAAATGTCTTGAATAAAGTTGTATTCTTGCATAATAAGATTGTCTTGATGCTATCTTGTATGGTGATCTCTTGTCTACTTAAGTGCAATGTGTTGTTCTTGCTTATATAACATGTTATCATTTGATTTCTATCATGTTAACATCTTTTGTCACTAACAAATTTGTTTTGTGGGTTGATAACAAATTATTTGTTATCTCAATTGGTTTTAACTTTTGTATGCTCATTTTGCATAATCCCCTTTTATTGCTACGTTGATTAGCACTATGCTTTATGGGACCCCTACACTTGCATATAGTTTAAAAGCATATAGAATTAAGTTCTAGCGGGTTGGCTTTGCATTTTTGTCTTTCAACCGACCTCTTTCCAAATCTCAATTTAAGCTTCCGCTTTCCAAAAATCATCTCCATCATTATTTAGTTATAACAATACTCTAATCCTCTTCACTTCCTATTAGGAAACCACATGCCTCATCATACGATCATCTCGTATTAATCGAGAAGAAGTACGTGACTTTAAGGTTGAAGCTCATTGTATGCTAACCATCATCCACAAAAACATTACTAAGCTCACCTCTTTCGTTAACCCGAATAACCTCCTAAACACTTTGTTGTCATTCCTTATTTGATACATTGCACATTATGTTAGATATCCACCAATTAAGGGGAAGAGAAATCCATTCACATAATTGTCTTTTGTCAAAATTTATGTCTCTTAGACTCTAAAATACCAACACATAGGTAAACACCACTTAGCTAAAACCGGTTCACGAAACCACAACTAGTTCAACCTTTTTAACCTTATATCACAAGTTTGCACCAATACCTCATCAAGTGAAAAACACATCATGTGTTTTACAAACTTCTTCATCTCCACAATCAACGAATCTAGGATTTTCCTTAAAACTAGCACCTTACAACTTCACTATCTAGAACACCATCATAGGATCTTATCCTTTTCTCGCTTGACATATATCATGCATGTCATTGTTAGTGCAAACAATATATTAATCAAAATAGCCATTTCCAACACGTTGGTCCATCCAACTCTCACTTATATGATGTCATTCTCATCCTCATATAGGTACTCATTATTATTATTATTAGTATTTTCCATATTGTCTTCACTTCTTTTCAAAGTGATAATCATCCATGTCGGTCAAAACCATGCTAATACTACCTTTCCCATTGTCACCTAGAATAGGTCATTTTTATAATTCGTGTCAATCAATGAACGAATTTATCTTCATGTTATCACTTTTATATATTCTTAGATAGAACACATTATTGATTACTCTTGGGTTGAAGCATATGAGAACTTGCTCAAAACAATAGGTTGTTAGCATCAATAAATCATTCAAATCATAACCCTTATGCATCATTGAAATGCAATGTCCATTCATATTTTTTTCTTCTTAGCTTTGGTCACTTGACATGACGAAAGGATTGCATGAGTCCATATTTTTATATTTGCTATACATACGAGTTTCTAACTCCTTAATAGCTTCCTACCTAATCACCACCACCTTCCATCACCACTTTCACTAATCATCACCACCATGGATTAGCTAAAACTTACTTTTGTAAATCTCGAGTCATCTATCATCACCACATGAATCCTACTAGTAAACCGACACCAACACTAGCACCACTAGTGGCACACCCGTGGAAGACTTCATATCTTCTTTCTAGGAACTATTTTGTAGACTTTATCATATTATATTCTCACTTTTCTTATGATTGTAATTAGGAGACTACACTTCATGAGATCTTTGATTATATCATTTATCACATATATACATCTTATTTTTCTTTGTGAAAAGATGAAATATATTGCACTAATGTTTTTCATTGTAGGTTCATCACCATATACACTCGATTGTATATAACTTACTCATCTAAGGATGAAGTTTGCATCAATTATTTTTCTTATTTTAGGTGCTTCTTGACATCCTAGAACAAGGAGGAATACCCTTTAAGCACTCATATTGCATCGTCTATACACTTGGTTGTATATGACATATTTGTCTAAAGACAAAGCTTCTATTATACTAATATTTATTTTGAAGGTTCATCTTGACGCCCTAGAGCAAGGGGAGCTTCCGTCAAGAATTTACTGAATGCATCTTATACACACTTTGTGTATATCACTTACTCGTCCAATGACGAATATAGTTTTGCACTAATAATTGTTTTGTAGGTTTTAATCATACCCGACACCTCAAACAAGGGGAGCAACCGTCAAAGGGGAGCATGCACGCATTTAGCATCATTCTCACTTTTCAACAAGCATTTGTGCTTCGATAAAAGTGGAGAAAATAGGCTAACATTGCTATGGATTTTCCGTTTTCATATATTTCTCATAATTTTTGTTGCATAGAACTAACCTTGATGTAGGTTAAGCCTCTTTATTTGATCCATGGATCCGCTACCAAACAAGGGACGGATTGAAGTGGGCAATTTAACTTCACTAGGGATGATGCAAGCTCGCCTTTTGGGGAGAAATAAAGTTAAACTCCAAGGACACGCCCTTTTGTTTCGACAAAAGGGGGAGAAGAGTGTAAACGGAGAAGGTAATGTAAAGGTAGTAAGGATACAAGTAACCTTTTACATTTTACTTTCTATTACGCCATATTTTTGTCATCATAAAAAAGGGGGAGATTGTTAGTGCAAATATTACGATATTTAATCTATACAGTCTCGTTTGTTTTGATTGATGACAAACATGTAACTTGTAATACATAACGTAAAATGTACAAGTTACTTGTAATTACATTTGTCTCAACATACATTCAACACCTCTCGATGTCTCAAGTCCTCGTATGTTACAACACAGGTTCGTACATGTTTGTTATGTGGCATTATGATCAAACCCATTAACAAATCATTTAGAATGTTTAAAATACATTTAGAGTCACTAAGTATTTTAATAGGTTAACCATTCTATTTCGAACCTCATTTTACATTTTGCATTCACAAGTATTTCAAAAGGTAACTAGACATTTTATTAACTAGTTACATAATACATTTTACAAGTTTACCTTGATAAACCTTTTAATCTAAAATGGAAATACATGTTACATCATGTCATGCATCATCTTTGAAATCCTTGGAAGATCACTTGAATATTTTGGTTAGATTGACACACAATATATCAAATGTGATCTTAGTAAGATTTGGTAATATCTTGGAAAGATTTGAAGAAATATTTTTAGCTTTTGTCAGGCACCCACGGAACCCTTTTCTATAAAGGGCTGAACCCTTTAAAGGGCTCCTTGGTCCGTGGGCCTCTGTCCACTTTTGGCTCTAAATAGAAGCCCATTGTTTTCCCATTTCTTCACCACTTCAAATCACATCTTCTCCACCTTCTTGCATACATTTAGATCAATCATTAACAATGTAATAACATACATTAAACACCCTAATGATCATGATCATAATGCTTCTAACATTCATCTTTGTTGTAAGCATACTCTTTGATCAACCAAGGAAAGTTTGGAGATTTAGCCATCCCCACTTACCACAAGTTGAAGATCTATCACAAGAAGTTTAGGGAACTTGTGATCTTCATCATGAAGGCTTCCTATCAATGGAAGTTCATTTAGAAGTAGTTATTCATATCCATTAGACATTTGTGTCATGGATCATTAGTGTAAACATCATTGCATCATAACAACACTTTCACCAAACTAGATTAGATGGTTTATGTGTTTGTGCCATAAAACACAAGGTTTATTATGTTGGGCCATAAAACATATTGGGAGTGGTTGTACCCTTGTAAAAGAACTCGACATCTAGCTTAGTGTCGGAAATATTGTATAGGCGACGTTAGGTTGGTTCTACCTCGAACTAGAACCGGTATTTAGCTTTGTACCGGAAAAAGTGTAAGCGACGATTGTAAGGTTTTCTCCATCGAGAAGGGAGCTTGTTGATTTAGTGAAGTAACTCTCGAGTTGGGTACTCGAGGAGTGGAGTAGGGCGGAAAGGAGATCCGTGACCGAACCACTATAAATCCTCGTGTTCGGTTTGCACTTTCCTTTCTTTATCTCTTTACTTTTATACTTGCACTATACTATTGTTTGTGATGTGGTTTGATGTTCATGATTGTGTGACAACTTGGTTTACCATACTTTATATTAGTCACAAACAATAATTGGTACTTTCATATTATAACAAGCTTCGTAAGCGATTTGATACTAAAGATCTAAAGTTTTTAAACGGTAACGTATTCACCCCCCCTCTACGTTTCCACAGATGTCTTGCAAAAGCCCATCGTGTTGCAGCTGTTGCATGCGTTTCTTGCCTATATGAGCAAGTCTACAATGCCAAAGAAATGAAGAATCCAAATCACCTTTGATTCTTTTATTATTGATGCTAAAGACAGAATTATTTTTATCAACAACATAATCATGCAAATCAATTTCAAACACACCATTCTTGGAATAACATTAAAGTAAAAACATCATTTAAAAGAAAATTCCATAATCGATAAATGCATGAGCGAAACCAATATCTTTTAACAAGGAAACAGAAACGACACCCTAACAATGGAAGGTGCGTAATGACAATCGTTTAATGATAGTACTAAACCCGAAGGTAAAACTAAATCAAACGTGCCTATAGCTTCAACATTTGCATGTGCTCCATTTCCCACGTGCAGGTATTGCTGTCCATAGGCAAGCTTCCTTGCTCCTCTAAGTCCTGCAGTGTATTACATATGTGAATACCACATCGGTATCATATACCCAGAAATTTATTTTATGAGGAAAAAGCAAATAATTCTATCATCAAAAGAGTACCGAAGTATCGCCACGCGATTTTTATACCTCTTATTGCGCAACTCATCAAGGTACAATGGACAATTCCTCTTCCAGGTCCAACCTGGTGCGTGATGACAAGCCCGATCCTTCTTCGGATTCTAACACTTTTTGGGAGGGTACTTCTTGGGTTCTTGCTGATAAGTCATAACTTGTTTTCCCTTATCAACTTTACCCTTACCTTTCCCTTTCTTGTTCGCTAGCGGCTTATTAGGCTTAGAAATTCTACCCT
The DNA here is from genome assembly GCA_910596185.1 of Chrysanthemum makinoi. NCBI lineage: Eukaryota > Viridiplantae > Streptophyta > Magnoliopsida > Asterales > Asteraceae > Chrysanthemum > Chrysanthemum makinoi. The sequence continues at coordinate 245,259,688 of OU343222.1, read as the reverse complement.
TCGGGATGGTCAAAACCGCAGGTGTAGAGGCCTTCTTGGGCAAACCTTTATCGTAATCAATGAGCATTGCATGTACCTCATTTGACCGCTTCCCGTGCAATGCATATTATAATTGCGCACGAAACCATCAAAATCCTTGTTAAGGGATCTGTTGATCAGGCCAATTTGTATGTCATTAGGGTAGACATAGTTCAAACGCCCCAAGCGGTCCATGTAACTCATCATTTCCGGTGAAACTACGGGTGTGTCCCTTCTCCTTGCTTGCAACTATGAAGAGCATCAATCAAGTCATACTGACTCTATCACGGGCTTTTCAAACAACCTTTGCAATTCTCCCAGCATGAGATTAGGGAAGTAATTCTCAAATTGCTTTTGCAAGCTTGAGTTCATACTCCCGAGCATAATGCAAGCGACCTCATTATACTTGCCATACTCAGTTGCCATGCATCGTGCTTCGCTGAGTAGCATCGCAGGTTCAGGAGGACAAGGCGTAGTCAAATAATTGAGTCTTTTGGCAACCCTCAAGACAATTCGAGTTGCCGATACCAATCATTGAAATTAGCGCTACGGTCAATTTCTCGATCAAACATAGATTTGAACGAGCGAGGCTAGTCAAGATGATTCAGCTTGAGCCATTTCTACAGAAATAAAAGTTCAAAGTTAGTACTTTCGATAAGTAAACATTCAAGAAAATAAAATACCCTTTGGTCAATATTCATATTAACCATAGAATTTTCCTTGAATTTTGGATCCTCATTATCATAGTTTCACCACACATCAGTTGATCTGCTAGTGGTGAAAGTATAGAATAGGTAATCGTTGAAAAACGATAATTGCCAATACAAGTTTGCAATTCCAAAAGTTATGGGATTTACAATTTTGCCAAAACAATTAATGCAAAACGTAAGCATGTTTTATCCCATCTCATGCCTTAAGTCATAGGTCTCACTAACTAACTTAATTAAGTTGTCTAATTTAGAAACTGCAAATCATAAAGTTGAGGTCTCACACAACAAAATAATTCACCTCGTTATTGTAATCTAGATCAAGGTCTCACATAACTAAATTACAACTTCAAGTGTTTCATATCATTAGATGGCATAAACTTAAATTTAAAGGGTACAATTTTTGGCGTGTAATCAAAACTTATGTATAAAGAAGCATGCATACAACTTTATAACATAATATTTTTGAAAAACTTACTTAAAAGATTTTAATTGCTAAGATTGAATTCTACAAAGTTTTAATCGATGCGTTGAGAAACTTACAACTTTGCACTAAGATGCTTAGTACATTGAATGGTTATACTAGGTAGCTCCAATCGAGCATACAGGGGAGTAAGCGTGAAGCATAACCTTACACATCCATTCAGTGAGACTATGCTCACTTCTTAAATACCCCTTTATAGTTTGTTCTAGTGGGTGAGCCGTTCTAACCATTTAGTACAGTCGCATCAGTCGATTAAAAGTTCAAGAATAAATCTTAGATAACAAATCAATTTCGCCATTATTTAGTCCATTTAATTTTCTATTCATAAAAACCCTTTTTGCTTACTAACATGTCAAACAATATATAAACAAAAAAGCATTTTAATAAAAATTAAACACACTCAAATAATATAAACATATAACTAAACAATTTAAAATATGTGAAAACAATTAGCCACATGCATAATTATTTCAATAAACTCTAATAACAATTCTAGGCGTAAATAAATGCATACATTAACTAGGACTTTCATCTCGCAAGGTAGATGAGCCACATACATCGACAAATTAGATTGCGTAAGCCGAAGTTAATAGTATACCAATTAGCACATAACGAATTTTATTAGTTATAATTGAGGTCTTCCCCAATTCAATAATTATTAAATAAATAAAACATGTGTGTATCACTTAACAATTAATCAATATACAATAAACAATACTCCATGGCAAAACATGCATGTTCCACCATGGATTCCGCATAACAATTATCACCCAAGATACGCATATTACATGGCACATAACAATTTATTCATTAATTAACCACATAAAATAAGCATGCAATCCTAGGGTTTCTACAAGTTTTACAAAATTAAAACCTAATTAAATAAATATTAGGGTAATCGACCCATATATAAAAAATTAGGGTTTCGAATTCAAAACCCTAGAAACCAAAAAAAACATGCATATAATCATAAAGATTCAATTTTTATGTGTTTCGGTAATTAATTACATCATATTAACGGCTCGTGATGCCACTGTTGGAATTTTATACTCATAACAATTATACATAAACACATAACATCATCAAAGCAAGCAGCGGAAGACAATAGGAATAATATATGTAATTAATTAACCAAACAAGAAAGTGCGTACCTTTTAGCAATTCAAGCAATCAAACGATTATGTGATCAAGTAACAAAACCCAAAACCCTAAACTAGGGTTTCACAAAATCGTCCCACCCTAAATCGACCACCAAGGAATACAAGCTCAAGTGTGCTTGCTCTTCGTTCTTGTACACACGTACTAATAGCGATTTGATGTGGAGAAGCTAGTTCCTTGAATCACTAATAAACCAATACTTGTATCTTTGAGTTAGACAAAAATCGAAAACCCTTGGGGTGAGGGTGTTTCGACCGGCCACACAAAGAGGAGAGGAGAAGGAGAAGAAATTAGGTTATTGGTAATCCAAGGTTAGGTTATGAATGAATACAATGAATTGTATTTAGAGTTAACTTAACTTGGTGACCAAGTTTGTGTGGGATTGGGTTTAGAAACCCTCCACCGATCGGCCAAGGTTCCCAAGAGGGATTCTAGAACCTTCCCGACTTCTAATTTCATTCTTAGTCCTTCTAGTTAATATTTAACGACCGTTAACCAAACCTCGTTAATTATTTAACTATCGTTATGTTTTATTTAGTGATTAATAATTAATAATAATAACGTTTTATTTATATTAATTATGTACATCATTTCTCATACGTAATGTGTGCAATCCCGAAGTCTCGAGTTCGAATCCGGACATACTATTATTTAAATATCCATTAAAACCTTTCAGAGTGTCGTATCGAAGGTTGTTTGGCCTTGGTGTTGGGTAACTATTGACTGCTGTTGTCGTGGTCTTTAGAAGCAGAAAGCAGTGCTCGATTCACTGGGTTGATCATTGTGTCCTCCTCTTTGTGTCACGCTACGAAGGTAACTCGTCACCTTGTCCTTCTTTTCTGTTTTTGCTAAACCTTGTGGTGGTATAGGGCAGCCATACGCTTGCCTTGTATCTCATACAATGTGTTGTATTTAATGTTAAAAAAACTAAGATATTAAAGCCTAGTATTATACTACCTAAGATCAGAAATCAATTGCTTTTTATGGTTGATAAGGGTACATAAAATCTGGTTATAAAATGTCCTACATGCATGTCTTGAATCATCCTAAAACTTGTCATTTTACATATCAAATCCTAAGTCATGAAAACCTAAAAATAAACTACATAAGGTCATGTTTGTGTATATGTGGATAACGTTTGGTATATGAGTGTGAATCTGACTTTAGTCACCATATGCATGTTTTGTTGAACCAAAATAACATATTACATAAATGGTTAAAGAAAGGTTGAGGTTAAACAAGTAATGGGTACATGAAAACATGAAATAAATCATGATTGTCGACTGAGTGTAAGCTACAGAAACTGATATTGAATCTGAATTTTGGGACCACCTCGTCATGCATTTCTTTGGTTATTATTGTGGCTCAATGTAAGTAAATCATGCGTATATGTCTAGTACTATGCATGTCAATTAAAACCTATGGTTAGGGTGTTGTTTGATGGATAAAAAAGGCTTTCATATTTCTGTTTTGGTGAGTTCTGTCTCGACACATAAGCTTCATATCATGACACGTTATAAACCAAGGTTCGTAAAATCCAGCTTATGACTACGTAAAACATGAATGGTAAAAGGTATATGTCGACTATTTTCATGCGAATGTACACCTGTTTTGACCTCTACTAATTCAAACCATGTTTATGTATGTAAAGGTTTGATTTTGATACGATTGGTGCAATACTTGTGTGAAGGGTATGACCACGTAGGGTCCGTCATGAGCATGAATAATATGTGTTTGCATGATGTACTGAAAACGTGTATAGGCATGGGATAAATTGTTTTGTGTGAATGTTGAATGAGTTACATGATTCCCTTTTTGCATACGCATGGTCATAACTCAATTAAGTGCCAACTATTGTCGTTATTCATGGTCTTGTGGGGGTAACTTCTAGTGTGATCGCGGGATTATTGGGTGAGTCATTTGGATTTTTAAAAGTGTGTGGGGGGAAATGAGGCGGGGGTCAATCATAATACATGTTTACTTGATCGTAAATATTAGTCATTCGAACCGCAAGCGAGCATGAAAATGTTTCGAGATTGAGTATAAGTAAATTTGAATCTGAAGCTACAAGTAAACAAGAATTAAATCTTATTAAATATTTAAGCTATTTACTCTTTAAGCTCTTAAACTTTGATAATTTTCGCATGCAAACCTTATACTTTTATAACTTGACATATTAGACCCTAATATTTGGAACCTATCATATTTGTCCTGTAACTTTGCTATATTGTTATATTGAACCTTTAAATTTACCATTTATCATTTGTAACCCTTAAGTTTGGCTAATTAATAATTATTACCCTAAAGTATTTATTTCGGTCCATTACTAAAAATGAGAATACGCTTAATAACTCTAAAAATATTAATACGATTTATATAAGCAATAAATCCGTTATGACTTAAATGAGCTAATAAGTATTATACGAACCGTAATTCGTGTAGATTCGTTGAAGAAGACGTGACGTTGTCCTTTGTGCTCACTTTTCCGTTTTCTCTCATTTAATTGCTAAGGTACAGATATTCTATCCCTTTTCAGTAGGGGTTTCTCATGAACTTTTGACAATTTTGAACCTTCTAACCTTAAACCTTTGCTTTACTATTGATCCCTTTGATATTTAACCACTGCTATTGACCCTCTGTTATTGAATCTCTGTTACTGAACCATTGCTATTGAACCTCTGTTATTGAACCACTGTTAATGAACCTTTGATACTGAACTACTGATATTGAACCATTGATTATGATGACTTATATATTGCTACACTTTCAACCTTTTGTATTGACCTGTCAGTTTGATACCCGAGCCATTAACTAGGCATGGGGATTCCATGTCCGTGTCATTGATGCACCAATGGCATGACTCCAGTGTGGATGAGTGATGTTCCACACCATCCCCATTATTGTATTGGCCACTATTGTATTGCAGGGGGCGTATGGATGCATCCTAGATTTGTACTATACTGTTACTGTTATATATACTGTATTGGTGATGTGGTGCGTGTATGCAATACACCCCCTCACATATTGGGAGCTGATCACTCCACTGACTACTTGATGTCTCCCCTCCTACTGTATTGGTATTCTGAGGTCACCACTCCGAATATAATGGTTACTATTGGATATTGGACTGCTATGGCTACTATTGACTGTATTGTATTGTTGGCTCGTGGTGGATTACTGACCCTTTTCCTTTCCTTTACCCTACTCTATATACTGTTACACTTCATATATATTACCTATTATTTCTTATCCTGACTTCAGTTCTTTATCATTGCTATTGTACTGTTATATTTGTTCACTGGGATTTTTAAGCTCAGCCGCATTTCTTTTCCTGCGGTAGGTACATAAGCTAGGAGCTGGGGATTGTTTGGGGTTGAGAGATGAGCTGATATAGAGACTATGCCTAGTCATCTTAGACTTCAATTGATTTTGTTTCGATATTATTAGACTTGGTTATTATATTTCTACTTTGGAGTTTTCCTTCTTGAATTTATGTATTGTTAAATCAGGTTGACTTGAATCTTTAGTTATTTATTATAAGGCTTTCGCTTGCATGGTTTATATGTATTTTTCTGATTTGGCACCATAAATGTGATACTTCTACCCTTGTCGGGTCGGGGTGTTACAATTATGGTATTAGAGCCGAGGTTTACGACTTGTAGTCAGGACCTGTGACATATGGACCCTAAGCTTTTACTTGTAGAGCTTAAGTTATGACTGGTGAGGTTTTGGTTAGACTTTAGGTTTCATTATCGTCATTTCCGTTCATGCTCTTCATCTTATTTCCTGATCTTTGCTAATCGTTTGATAATCGTTCAGATGGTGAATACCCGAAGAAACGGCGAGGCTAACGGGGACGGTAACCCCAACTTCAAACCTTTGATTTCCAGTGCTCTGGCTACTGCTATGCCCGAGATTGTCGCTACTATCACTAACAACATCCGTAGTGGTGCCAAATCTTCAGATGGAGGAGGTGGTGGTGGGGGTGCCAACCCACCTACACCCATGCATGGCTGGATTGAGCGCTTCAACAAACTCAAGCCTATGCCTTTCAAATCTGCTGCTACACCAAATGAGGAAGAGGACTAGATAACGCATATGGAAAAGCTGTTTAATGTGTTGGATTGTGCGGATGAATTCAAACCCAACTCGCTACTTTCAAACTGGAGGGTAACGCCCTCAACTGGTGGAAGGCTTACCTCTTGTCTAAGGAGGAAAATGTTCTGGATACCTGCACCTGGAACACTTTTCGGGAGATTTTCTACAAGCAGTACTTACCGGAGTCAGGGCAGCAGCGTTATGAGAGGGACTATAAGGCGGTTCATCAGTCAGACAGGGAGAATGCTCACGAGTATATGCAGAGGTTCATGAGGCTAGCGGGTTTTGTTGGTGCTATTGCAGGAGATGCGAGGAGGCAAGCCCGGCATTTCAAATAGGGCTTAAAAAGATGGGTATTGGACATGTTGATTAATAATGAGTATCTTTGAGGTGGTTCAGGTTGCGGACGCGGCCCGCAACATCGAGATGCTCCATTTGGATCCGGGTTTCAACAAGCGGGGTAGAGAAGGCGATAGGATTTATCCTCGAGGTCGCCATGATCAAGGACATGATTCCAGGGGTCGCCAGGACCACAGTTCAGATCAGAGAGGTCGCCAAGACTGGGTACAGGGGTTTAGAGGTCGACAGGACCGTGGCTACGACTCGAGACATCAGGATACTCGAGTTCAGGATCAACGGAGATATGATAGATCAGGTGACGACCGTCAGGGTCAGGGCGACAGTTTTCAGTGACAGCATCGAGATTAGACTTCTCGTAGTTCTTATCATGATCGTTCCGCATCTTCTTCTTCTTAGAGGAGGACTTCTGAGGCACTGCCTCCTCCTCCTAAGTGTGCTACTTGTGGGACGGCACATTCGGGTGTTTGTCATATGATTACTGGATCTTGTTATCGCTGTGGGTCTACTGATCATAAGGTGCTTGACTGCCCAAGGAAGAGAGACCACGGGAGTAATGAAAGGCCAGCTCGTCAGTAGTTTCTTTTATTTCTTTTCCTTGATACTAATGTTTGGCGTTTATTTCCGTTGACAAATTGGTGGGACTTTTCGCTGAATAAGATTTCTTGAATAGATCATGTTCTCTTTTCATTGATCTCCGTTATGTATAAATTCTGTGTATGATTGGATGATTGTCTTATTTTTTTTGAAGATTTGGGCGAACTATGGAAGTCTGATGCTATCGCCGACGTGTTTCAGTTTGGTGGTACTTGCTATGTTCCGTTACGTTCCTTATATGTTCTGTTTCCCTGATTTCGAATTTGTTAGTGATGATTGTTTCAGACCAACCCTAAGATGTAGAATGGACCGTTAGGTGATTGATAGGATGAATTTCACGACTTGAGATAAAGTATGGTCATCATGAAGGTATACTCATGTGATGCTGGTATTATGACGCTTGGCCAATGTAATAATACTTACATCATATGACGTACCCTCATGGTGACCATAGGATGTCTCGAGGAGTGCCTTAGAAGCTTAGAAGTTTGCACCTGATTTAGTTTGACTACGTGTAGCAAGACCTTGGGATCATTCTTCTTATACGTTTAATCAACCTTCATCTTTATGCGGATTTATACGTTGAATTCTTGGCACGTGTTTATCTCTGAAAAAGTTTCTACCGTTTGATCTCTGTTACCTCATTCGTTTGTAATCTGGTATGTCTCCGTTGTTTTCATTTGTGTTCACTTTAATTTTCGAGGACGAAAATTTTCTTTTAGAAGGGGAGAGTTGTAAAACCCTAAAATCGCGAACACATTAAAAGACTATTATACCCCTCATCATAAAAACATTCGTAAAGTAAAAAGGAACTAATTAAAAAAAATTGTTACATATATAATTACACAAGACTTACAAATAAAACTTATAGTTATAACATAAATGATTATCACACATAAAAGATTACATTAAAATAGATAATGTACAAGTATTATGGGAAGGTGAATAAATAATATGATTTTGTTTTCTTTGCTCTCTTTGATCGGCTCACACAAAAAGGAAGAAAACGTCTAAGCTTTAATTGGCTCCTAAAATCACTCTTCCATATCACAGTAAATCCCCACTTAACTCATTCAAAATAAACTCACAAGAAACCCTGTTTTTTTCGCCCAAAAGAAAATGACGGCAAGTGTTTTCTGCTCCATTTTTCTGTCAACTCTGGAGCTGTCCAAAAGAGTGATACGTGTGGTATCAAGGGGTTGAAATCGCGTGTCGTATCGAAGGTCGTTTGGCCTTGGTGTTGGGTAACTATTGACTGCTGTTGTCGTGGTCTTTAGAAGCGGCGATTGCTCGATTCACTGGGTTGATCATTGTGTCCTCCTCTTTGTGTCACGCTACGAAGGTAACTCGTCACCTTGTCCTTCTTTTCTGTTTTTGCTAAACCTTGTCGTGGTATAGGGAAGCCATCCCCTTGCCTTGTATCTCATACAATGTGTTGTATTTAATGTTAAAAAAACTAAGATATTAAAGCCTAGTATTATACTACCTAAGATCAGAAATCAATTGCTTTTTATGGTTGATAAGGGTACATAAAATCTGGTTATAAAATGTCCTACATGCATGTCTTGAATCATCCTAAAACTTGTCATTTTACATATCAAATCCTAAGTCATGAAAACCTAAAAATAAACTACATAAGGTCATGTTTGTGTATATGTGGATAACGTTTGGTATATGAGTGTGAATCTGACTTTAGTCACCATATGCATGTTTTGTTGAACCAAAATAACATATCTATCTATACATATATATGAGACTACACATGCCACATGTATAATGCTTACTAGGCATTTTAATGTTGACATGGCGCCTCTATGATGAGGTGGAAATGCCACCATGGCACTATTTCCGGCTACATATTTAAAAAAAATTGTCACTTGCAAGTTTCGAACTCAGGTCTGTCAAACGAATGAAATGCGCCTCAACCACTGCACCAAATCAACAGTTGTGATATCTACGTCCATTCCCAACTACATATTCAACATACTACACTTACCATTTACACTTTCCATCATAGCAGAAAATATGGACTTTAAGTTACATCATTGTTTGTTTAAAAAAGTATTATGCTTTACTGATGGCTTTGACCACAAAATTTAAATTGCTTTCGATTTTACAGGAATGGAGGGACTGAATGGTATGCACTGATTTGGCTAAGGGTATACACTAAGATCTCTATATGTACTGGTATTAATTACATGTTTAACTGTATTCCATACGGATGCTTCATAAAAAATCCCTATTTTGTCCCATAATAAGCAGTTTGTTTCATGAAGTTTCATATTTTATTTTTAAGTAGAGCGATAGAGACTTCATTTCACTTATTGAAACTGCTTATTGGCTTATGAAATAACTAGATAGCCATAAAACGTAGGCAATCCCAATTCCCTTATTAGGTGGATGTGTGGTTCCGAAAGGGTCGTTGACTTGAGTAAAGTGTATCCTTGCACCATTTATTTTCTAAATGTACTTAATAATTTATTAATGTGAATGTGATAGATTGGAGGATATGTGATGCGCTACAAAGGAGTGGTACTGAACACAGTAAGAGGTGCAGGCCAAGAAGTACCAAGCTATCAACCGAAAAGAGCTCTGGTAATAATCTCGGCATTTCTTCAAGGGCTACTTCCTACAACCTATTGATGGGCAGTATTAAATAAATCATGGGAATGACTTACTTACATTAGTTCTATACCAAAAAGGAGCATTTTCCTGGACTTGGACGACCTTTTGTTTTCAATGCCAGGTTTTGCTCAAATATGAGAAATTATGTCATGATGGGTTGCAATACATTATATTGATGTTAAGATTTAATGTTTTGCTTATGAAGCCATTTTTGAAACTTGTAGGATTGGGCGTAAACCAGAAGCTAAAGATGATGCAAGAGGGGCACTGAAGTCACCATGGTGGACTTTAGGTTGTCGATATCAGGTTTGGCTGTTAGGATTTCTAACCAATTAATCATCCACACAAATATTTGAGTTGCAGAATATGTTAAAATTCAGCTTGATGTTGATTTTATATGATGTAGGAAGTTGCTAATTTGGTTGAATGGGATGATCAGCAAATTGAATTTATAAAGGAAAAGGTGTTTAAGGAAGGGAAGCAAGAAGGTTCGCTGAAAGGCAAAGATGTTGTTCAGGTGATTTATAATTTGCGATTTTGGCATTTCTGTAATTTAATAGTTCACTCCTATCTCATGAAACTGCACCGTTTGACTACAAGAAACATTATCTGATGGTCACCAGAAAGAACCCGTATTTTTTAGGCATGAAAGTTTCAGTATACGTGCTTTTTCGCATCCAGAAATTACACATGATAAACATGAAAGATCCTTTTGCAAGTATCTTGCAACCGAGAGAAGAATGCTACAGGACTTGGTACTTCAACCGTTGGCAGGTACTATTTCAGTATTCTTGAAAAAGATTATTAGATATTGTAACCATTGAGACCGTATCCCCTTTCAGAGAAGCTGGTAGTACATGCAGACTTTATGTGAGTTTACTAGTTATTAGTCAAGTTTGCCAAACTATTTTGCTTATTCTTAATAGATGCTTTATGAACATTGTTTGCACACAACATATATGCATTTGATGTAGTCTTCTGATGATATTAATCGTGTAACATTGTAGGGAAATCCAAAAATCGAGCCCATTAGTGATCTGCAACATGTTGTTGAGGTACTGTTACTATCAATATTAATGCTAGATAACCTTTTACCTTTTTTTTGTGATGTAATTATAATTTAGAATGCTTTTTTTTACAATATAATCACCAGAGATGATTGAGAGAATGAGAGAAACAAATCGAGTAAGCTCTTTTTGCCACTTCGAATGTACTATATTTTACCTAAAATCAGCTAGAGATATGTATAGAAATACGACACTATCAACTGCTAACTAGCAATAATATTTTTCATCCAATGCTTGTATATATATTCTGACAGATAGCAGGGAGGTTTTGGATGTTGGTGCTCGTGTTGTGCACCCTGGTGTGACTACTGACGAAGTCAACGTTGTGGTTCATAAAGCAACCATTACAGCTGGTATGTCCACTGGTATGTCCACTTTTGAGTTATAGGACTTTTTTTTATATATATACATTATATGTATGGGACATATTGATGTAATTATTAATTCTTTTCGAAAAACGAAATGCGGAGTATATATTTCATTGCCATTTATCATATTATGTATTATATAAATATTCAGTATAGTTTGTGTTACCGGTACTTAGTGTTACTTCAGTTGAATTTGTTAAGCCTGATAAGTTAATTTTTCTCCATGTGCTTGCTGGAAATTAGAATATGGAGATATTGTCAACATTGATGTATTCAACTTGCTCAACAATTAGGCAAGGTTTAGGTGAGTTCTGTTGATAACTTACTAAGATGTTTATGTAAGAATACCATTACATTGAACAAGTGTCTGTCGGTCTTAGTTATGTTAGCGTCTAAAAAGATATGGATCGATGATCGTATAATGACCATTTGTGCTGAACCTATGTCACCTACTTAGCTGGTGCTCTGTTAAAGTTGGTTACAAATTTGTGTTTTCATCTAATTAAATATAGAAATCCACACCACGCAACGTTTAGTTTTACATTCGTTATTAAGGCCTGGCATAACTTCGTACTTGATTGGTTTGTATATCTATGCTTGGCAACTGAAATCATGTACTTGAATTGCTTATAAAAGGCTGTTTGAGATTATGAATATGTAACTACGGAATGCTTTTTATGATTATGAACTCTTTCTAAAGGGGGTGTTTGGTATGGCTGATAAAACTACTTAGGCGCTTATGAGTGGGCTCTCTGGAAAGTTACCTATAAAGACCACTTGCTCAATGAAATACATCCCGAGATGACCCATCTTCATACGAATAGGTCAATTTTTGCTAGGTCTCATGTGGTTTTCAAATAATTTATTGCATTCTTTATGTATATATTTTACAAGAATCTTTTATTACATGTAAGATCACGATATTGTTATCGTTTTTATATGTGTTTTGCACGAGATATTTGGTTGTTTTTGCTGTGAAAACAGGGAGTATTTGTTTGGTGCAAAGCGGAGTGTTTGGTCGCTGTTTTTGCTGTCAAAACAAGGAATGTTGCTTTTACTGTCAAAACGTCATGTTTGGTAGTTGTTTTCGTTGTCAAAACAGGGGCTGTTTGGCTGGTGTTTTAGTTGTCAAAGCAGGGGCTGTATGGTTGCTATTTTAGCTGTGAAAATGGGGTCTGTTGGTTTCCATTGTGTTGTCAAAATAGGAAGTTTGGTTGCTGTCTTTTGCTGCCAAAACAAAGCAGCTTGGTTGGTGTTTGGTTGTGTGCTTTTATGTTCTTTAAGTCTACATGATACTTTGTACCTTTTAAACATAGATTATCAAAAAAAAATGTGTATACTTTGTACCTTATAAACGTGTTAAATTTATGCAAATGGATAGGAAAAGGTCAATGTTCGAAGTTTTGACTAACTAATTGTCTTTAAAAAAGATATTTACTATTATATAGCGTCTTTGGAAATATTAGCCATTGTATGGCATTTTCTTTCCAATTTAAATATGTATTTGCTTTAAATTCTTCTCCAACACAAGATCAAACAATGTGAACAAAGAAGTTTTATTACAAGTATCTGAATAAACATTATAGACTTATATTATTTAATAGCGAAAGTAGCTTTTTATATATATTACACTAAAAAAGTGCCTACTTATATTGTGTAGGTTGTCAATGTTCTTTGTTTTTATAAAGACGGCGAATACACAAAGTATATAACAAACATTGTGGATGGAAAAGTATTATTTAGTCCATAAATAAGTACCATCTAATTTAGTTGTTCTCATACGTTTCATCGGAGTTTTTACATATAATAAATGAACATTTTCATTTCTTTGTTCCAATTTATGTGTTTAAGATATTTGTCGTCATTCAATATTTATTTACGTCCAGTTAATCTACGTTACGTAATCTTATGAAGCTAGCCCGCTCATTCGGGCGGGCTATGAAGCTAGTTAGTATATAACCTAATGGCGGAGCGGTCTCAAATTCTATACTTTTTTATTCAATGTCGGTGGCAAAAAAGGTTTCGCTTGGGCTTCTTTGGTGGGAGGTCTGTTTCGCAATATTTGGCCCAACATGTTCGGTTACTTCTACCGCCTTCCACATCCTCCCAACCAGATAACAACAACCGAAGTACCAGAGCAAACCCTTCACATCACTTTCTCTCTCTACCTCAAGATTCTAGAGAGAGAAACAAAAACACAAATTGAAAACACAGAAACACTAAACCAGAAGATCAATTCATCTTTTGTTTTTTGTCATCAAATAACCCACCAAAAGGTATAATCTTTTTTTTGCCTTTTTATTTTATTTTTATTATAAAAAGTTTATTTAAAGATTTCATTTTTCATCATAGGTTTTATCTGATTGATTGATTAAAAAGGTTTTTTTATTTATTTATTTAAAGATTGATATTTGAGCAAAAGATTGACTGATTGATTCATTTGAGCAAAAGATTATCTGATAAATATTACCCGACCCTAAACAATGGCTGTTAGAACATTGATATTTGAGCAATACCCATTTGCTAATTTTGTCTATATTATCTGATTGATTGATTTAAAAAAAAAAAAAAAACTTTTTAGTACAATATAAGCAATTTGATTAAATCTATGAAAAAAAAAATCTTTAAAAAGGATTGGCACTATCCATCTCCTGCGTTTGTTTTAGATGTTAGGAATGGATAAAGATTTATGAAGAAGTTGATGAAATGGTGATTTTAGCAGCCATTGTTTGTGGCATTTTTGAAACGGCAGTTGTATTTTTTTGGGTATGAAAGAAGTGGCGGTGAAGCTTCGTAGCTTATTGCCCTTTTTTTATTTTGTAACCACAATTTATTGGTGATTGATTATACAAGGTTGTGATAGATGTGAAACCGATCGATTAAAGTTGTGATGGTTCGCGTCTTGGCAAGGCAAACCATTAGGTTTGCAGCCATGCCGGATATATCCACTTTCTTTGATTCTTACCATCATGACGATATTGATTATAGGGGTTGAGATTGCATCTGATGACAGTGATATAGCTTATAACTCTTGGATGGTATGTTTATGTTTTGATTGCATAGTAGTATCAATATTTTCATTCAGTATTATGTTCTAACTGTGTTTCATTCGGTATTTTGATTGCATAGTACTATCAATGCACAAAAATTATAGTTGATCAACTTCCATACTTTAAAATTGTTTTCCTGAAAATTGAGTACTATCACATATGCATAAGTTTCATGTTCCTTATTTCTAACGTTTATTTGATCTGTACATGCTTCAATTGTTGCAGATAGAATTGTTGGGCTTATCAGGTTGTTGTATCACTACTGATGCGTCAACGGTGACTTTATACGGGCTATGGAAAAACTGAGGTTGTCCGGAACTTGGCATGGCAACCTACTTGGTCTGCAGCCATGCCGGATGTACCCTGTTTTTCCGGTTTAGTCCCCCCTGTAACCCTAACGTTATTGGACTTGATTCGATAAAAGGTTGTTGCCATCAATACTGAAGAGGCAATGATGAGTTTATATGGGTTCTGAAAAAACTGAGGTTGTCCGGAACTTGGCATGGCAACCTATTCGGTTTGCAGCCATGCCGGATGTACCCTGTTTTTCCGGGTTACTTCCCTGTCTGAGCCTGATATTTTTGGTGGCCTTAATGGGAGAGCGGTACGAAATTCCAATGTATCTTATTCAATGTCGATGACTAAAAAATATTTTCCTTGGGCTTTGCTTGGTGGCCTGTCTGTTTCACAATATTGGGATATTCCAAGATAATTAGGGGCTATGATGAGTTTTAACGGGTCATGTTAAAAGCGAGACACCCTATATCTTGGCACGGCAACCTGTTGGGGTTGCAGCCACGGTGGGCATGTCCGCTTTTTCCAAATGCCACCCTATCTGAGCCGGCCTTCTGTAACGTAACAGACAGAGGAGTTAGGGGGCTTTAAACGTTATTCATGTGTTCATGTAATTTTGCAGGTTGTTTTTGGAACGGCTAGACTCCACCAGGTACTATCTAAAATTGGTTTGTGTATACTTTTATGTTTCATCGATTGTTTTAGTTCTTATTTTCCTTATTGTTGTTAATGATTTCTGGTGGCAGAAGAGGGTTTTTATGAGTAACAAAAGATAATCATGTACATCCGAGAAGAAAGGTATGAGTTACTTTATTTTCGTTTTCAATCATTGTTTTATTAACACTATTTGTTTAAGGTATGATCTTATGTTGTTTTAATTGCTTAGATATAGGAAATTTGCTCTTATGGTAAACCTGTAATTAGGATAAACCAACAATTTAAAACTAATGTGGGACGACAGCCTATTTTACAAGAAGAAGAAGAAAATGCAAGGGTTTAAGAACTCAAGGATTGACAAACAAGGTAATTTTGACTTTTAAAAGTCAAACACATGAACCTAGAATTGGTAAAAATGAGTAAGTTTTAACTAACGGAAATGTATAAAACCATCCATTATAAAATCATTGAAAGATAAAGTCTACTTCTAGACAAATTTCGTCTAAAAAAAAATAAATAAATAACAACTTGATGTAATTTACCGACTTATAAAATAAATGGTTTGAATTTATAATTTCAAAGTTGTTCGTCTGCATTAGGTGCATACGAAAGAAGTCAAGATTTCTAGATGAAAGAGGGGATTATTGTACCAAGTAAAAAAGAGTATTACAGTGTTTTAGATGCGTGTACCATTGGGGCCGTACATAATAACTAATCCAATAGTACCCGCGTGCATATAATATGCCGTATAGTTACTTTTAAGTCCCTGATACGATTTGAGACAAACTCATAGGTAGGCCATATGAATATGCGTTTTACCAGGGTATCTACTATAAAGGTGCTACGATACAGTATAACTGGAATCGGTTTTATGTAAACTATATGCATACAGAGCATTGAACAAGTTTATAGGTGCATGTTTCTTTTTTTTCTTTTTTTTTGTTATTTGTTTTTTTTGGCAAACAGAAGAGTCAACCAAGGTTCCGTTTCATCGAATTATGGATCTGGTACTCAAGTGGGGACCGCGAGTCAGTATGGTGGATCCGAGGGAAGATTTAACACTAGCATCGGTTCAGGAGGTCGAAATAGTGGTGCAAATGGTGAGTGCTTTAAGTGTCATAACTTGCATAAACATGAAATTTGCAGCCGCAATCGTCGGATATTAATGTCTACTCCTTTTTTTTTTTTTTTTTTTTTTTCTTTTTTTTTTTTCTTTTGCAGATTATTAACAATATGTATTTGTTATGCAGTTGAGTTGGTTGTCCTAACGAGCCCAAACTACAGATTAGGCGGTGTAATTGTTTGTAGGATGACGGCCATATTCGGTGTAATGAGCGTGGAATGGGATCGGTGTTCAAATATTGGGGGTTCTGGATTTCAGGTATATTATTTCCGTGTGTCGCGATGTGATACAAAAAGAAAGATGGGGGGATGTTTCAGAAGCGTTGCAAGACAAAACTACAAATGGTATGTGGTGCAAATTTATATTCTCCGTAGGCTCAAATTTGTATTTTCCATAGTTAATGATAGATTACGTGCAGGTTCATCTGCATTTGGATTCATACAGGATAGAAGCCTTTTTATGAATGCAAGAAGCCACCTCTAATTACTACTAAACCTTTGTAAGATTCCAGCATTGTTAGTCCCTCGATTTGTAATATCTTTTACCTTTTTACATGTTCTCACTTGAGAAAAAAAAAGCGACCACGGTCCATTAGAAACGGAGGTTACTTCGATCTGTATTATGTTAGTTTTTTGTAGTTAAGCTGCTAACGGAGCGTTTGGGATACGTTTGTTTGTTGTAGTTAAACTGTTGACCAAACAACTCCTTTTATGCATTTTTGGCATGCAGCATTTTTTGTAAAATTTTAAGGAACTACATGAAGTTGAATGTAGTTTATACTACTATTGAGAGGAAGTATTGTAATGTGCACGATAAATGTAGCGTGTAACTGTAAGGCAAGGTTCGGTATCGGAATATCCCCGCCGCGTCGCGGCGGGTACCAATCACTTGTTACATAAATGGTTAAAGAAAGGTTGAGGTTAAATAACTAATGGGTACATGAAAACATGAAATAAACCATGATTGTCGACTGAGTGTAAGCTACAGAAACTGATATTGAATCTGACTTTTGGGACCACCTCGTCATGCATTTCTTTGGTTATTATTGTGGCTCAATGTATGTAAATCATGCGTATATGTCAATTAAAACCTATGGTTAGGGTGTTGTTTGATGGATAAAAAGGACTTTCATATTTCTGTTTTGGTGAGTTCTGTCTCGACACATAAGCTTCATATCATGACACCTTATAAACCAAGGTTCGTAAAATCCAGCTTATGACTACGTAAAACATGAATGGTAAAAGGTATATGTCGACTATTTTCATGCGAATGTACACCTGTTTTGACCTCTACTAATTCAAACCATGTTTATGTATGTAAAGGTTTGATTTTGATACGATTGGTGCAATACTTGTGTGAAGGGTATGACCATGTAGGGTCCGTCGTGAGCATGAATAATATGTGTTTGCGTGATGTACTGAAAACGTGTATAGGCATGGGATAAATTGTTTTGTGTGAATGTTGAATGAGTTACATGATTCCCTTTTTGCATACGCATGGTCATAACTCAATTAAGTGCCAACTATTGTCGTTATTCATGGTCTTGTGGGGGTAACTTCTAGGGTGATCGCGGGATTATTGGGTGAGTCATTTGGATTTTTAAAAGTGTGTGGGGGGAAATGAGGCGGGGGTCAATCATAATACATGTTTACTTGATCATAAATATTAGTCATTCGAACCGCAAGCGAGCATGAAAATGTTTCGAGATTGAGTATAAGTAAATTTGAATCTGAAGCTCAAGTAAACAAGAATTAAATCTTATTAAATATTTAAGCTATTTACTCTTTAAGCCCTTAAATTTTGATAATTTTCGCATGCAAACCTTATACTTTTATAACTTGACATATTAGACCCTAATATTTGGAACCTATCATATTTGTCCTGTAACTTTGCTATATTGTTATATTGAACCTTTAAATTTACCATTTATCATTTGTAACCCTTAAGTTTGGCTAATTAATAATTATTACCCTAAAGTATTTATTTCGGTCCATTACTAAAAATGAGAATACGCTTAATAACTCTAAAAATATTAATACGATTTATATAAGCAATAAATCCGTTATGACTTAAATGAGCTAATAAGTATTATACGAACCGTAATTCATGTAGATTCGTTGAAGAAGACGTGACGTTGTCCTTTGTGCTCACTTTTCCGTTTTCTCTCATTTAATTGCTAAGGTACAGATATTCTATCCCTTTTCAGTAGGGGTTTCTCATGAACTTTTGACAATTTTGAACCTTCTAACCTTAAACCTTTGCTTTACTATTGATCCCTTTGATATTTAACCACTGCTATTGACCCTCTGTTATTGAATCTCTGTTACTGAACCATTGCTATTGAACCTCTGTTATTGAACCACTGTTAATGAACCTTTGATACTGAACTACTGATATTGAACAATTGATTATGATGACTTATATATTGCTACACTTTGGACCTTTTGTATTGACCTGTCAGTTTGATACCCGAGCCATTAACTAGGCATGGGGATTCCATGTCCGTGTCATTGATGGACCAATGGCATGACTCCAGTGTGGATGAGTGATGTTCCACACCATCCCCATTATTGTATTGATTTTTGCGCGCTTCAGATATATATATATTGTATTGGCCACTATTGTATTGCAGGGGGCGTATGGATGCATCCTAGATTTGTACTATACTGTTACTGTTATATATACTGTATTGGTGATGTGGTGCGTGTATGCAATACACCCCCTCACATATTGGGAGCTGATCACTCCACTGACTACTTGATGTCTCCCCTCCTACTGTATTGGTATTCTGAGGTCACCACTCCGAATAGAATGGTTACTATTGGATATTGGACTGCTATGGCTACTATTGACAGTATTGTATTGTTGGCTCGTGGTGGATTACTGACCCTTTTCCTTTCCTTTACCCTACTATATATACTGTTACACTTCATATATATTACCTATTATTTCTTATCATGACTTCAGTTCTTTATCATTGCTATTGTACTGTTATATTTGTTCACTGGGCTTTTTAAGCTCAACCGTATTTCTTTTCCTGCGGCAGGTACATAAGCTAGGAGCTGGGGATTGTTTGGGGTTGAGAGATGAGCTAATATAGAGACCATGCCTAGTCATCTTAGACTTCAATTGATTTTGTTTTGATATTATTAGACTTGGTTATTATATTTCTACTTTGGAGTTTTCCTTCTTGAATTTATGTATTGTTAAATCAGGTTGACTTGAATTCTTTTGTTATTTATTATAAGGCTTCTGCTTGCATGGTTTATATGTATTGTTCTAATTTGGCACCATAAATGTGATACTTCTACCCTTGTCAGGTTGGGGTGTTACAATTATGGTATCAGAGCCCATGTTTACGACTTGTAGTCAGGACCTGTGACATATGGACCCTAAGCTTTTACCTGTAGTGCTTGAGTTATGACTGGTGAGGTTTTGGTTAGACTTTAGGTTTCATTATCGTCATTTCCGTTCATGATCTTCATCTTATTTCCTGATCTTTGCTAATTGTTTGATAATCGTTCAGATGGTGAATACCCGAAGAAACGGTGAGGCTAACGGGGACGGTAACCCCAACTTCGAAGCTTTGATTGCCAGTTCTCTGGCTACTGCTATTCCCGAGATTGTCGCTACTACCACAAACAACATCCATAGTGGCGCTAGCTCTTCAGGTGGATGAGGTGGTGGTGGGGGTGCCAACCCACCTACACCCATGCATGTCTGGATTGAGCGCTTCAACAAACTCAAGCCTATGCCTTTCAAATCTCTTTGCTACACCAAATGAGGCAGAGGACTGGATAACGCACATGGAAAAGCTGTTTAATGTGTTGGATTGTGCGGATGAATTCAAAACCCGACTTGCTACTTTCAAGCTGGAGGGTGACGCCCTCAACTGGTGGAAGGCTTACCTCTTGTCTAAGGAGGAAAATTTTCCAGATACCTGCACCTGGAACACTTTTTGGGAGATTTTCTACAAGCAGTACTTCCCGGAGTCAGAGCACCAGCGTTATGAGAGGGACTATAACGCGGTTCATCAGTCAGACCGGGAGAATGCTCACGAGTATATGCAGAGGTTCATGAGGCTAGCGGGTTTTGTTGGTGCTATTGCAGGTGATGCGAGGAGGCAGGCCCGACATTTCAAATGGGGCTTGAAAAGATGGGTATTGGACAGGTTGATTAATAATGAGTATGCTGAGGTGGTTCAGGTTGCGGACGCAGCCCGCAATATCGAGATGCTCTATTCGGATCCGGGTTTCAACAAGCGGGGTAGAGAAGGCGATAGGATTTATCCTCGAGGTCGCCATGATCAAGGACATGATTCCAGGGGTCGCCAGGACTACGTTCGATCGAGAGGTCAAGGTAGTGAGGGTTTAGAGGTCGACAGGACCGTGGCTACGACTCGAGACTTCAGGATACTCGAGTTCAGGATCAACGGAGATATGATAGATCAGGTGACGACCGTCGGGGTTAGGGCGACAGTTTTCAGTGACATCATCGAGATCAGACTTCTCGTAGTTCTTATCATGATCGTTCCACATCTTCTTCTTCTTAGAGGAGGACTTCTGAGGCACTGCCTCCTCCTCCTAAGTGTGCTACTTGTGGGAAGGCACATTCGGGTGTTTATCATATGATTACTGGGGCTGGTTATCGCTCATTTGTGGGTCTCGATCATAAGGTCTTTGGACTTGAGGAAGAGAGACCACGGGAGTGATGAAAGGCCAGCTCGTCAGTAGTTTCTTTTATTTCTTTTCCTTGATACTAATGTTTGGCGTTTATTTCCGTTGACAAATTGGTGGGACTTTTCGCTGAATAAGATTTCTTGAATAGATCATGTTCTCTTTTGATTGATCTCCGTTCTGTATAAATTCTGTGTATGATTGGATGATTGGATGACTGTCTTTTTTTTTGAATATTTGGGCGAACTATGGAAGTCTAATGCTATTGCCGACGTGTTTCAGTTTGGTGGTACTTGCTATGTTCCGTTACGTTCCTTATATGTTCTGTTTCCCTGATTTCGAATTTGTTAGTGATGATTGTTTCGGACCAACCCTAAGATGTAGAATGGAGCGTTAGGTGATTCATAGGATGAATTTCACGACATGAGATAAAGTATGGTCATCATGAAAGTATACTCATGTGATGTTGGTATTATGACGCTTGGCCAACGTAATAATACTTACATCATATGACGTACCCTCATGGTGACCATAGATAGGATGTCTCGAGGAGCGCCTTAGAAGCTTAGAAGTTTGCACCTGATTTAGTTTGACTACGTGTAGCAAGACCTTGGGATCATTCTTCTTATACGTTTAATCAGCCTTCATCTTTATGCGGATTTATACGTTGAATTCTCGACACGTGTTCATCTCTGAAAAAGTTTCTACCGTTTGATCTCTGTTACCTCATTCGTTTGTAATCTGGTATGTCTCCGTTGTTTTCATTTGTGTTCACTTCACGAAAATTTTCTTTTAGAATGGGAGAGTTGTAAAACCCTAAAATCACGAACACATTAAAAGACTATTATACCCCTCATCATAAAAACATTCGTAAAGTAAAAAGGAACTCATTAAAAAAAATTGTTACATATATAATTACACAAGACTTACAAATAAAACTTATAGTTATAACATAAATGATTATCACACATAAATGGTTACATGTACCTACTTAAAAAATTAAAATAGATAATGTACAAGTATTATGGGAAGGAGAATAAATAATATGATTTTGTTTTCTTTGCTCTCTTTGATCGGCTCACAAAAAAAAGGAAGAAAACGTCTAAGCCTTAATTGGCTCCTAAAATCACTCTTCCATATCACAATAAATCCCCACTTAACTCATTCAAAATAAACTCACAAGAAACCCTGTTTTTTTCGCCCAAAAGAAAGTGACGGCAAGTGTTTTCTGCTCCATTTTTCTGTCAACTGTAGAGCTGTCCAAAAGAGTGATACGTGCGGTATCAAGGGGTTGAAATCGCGGGTCGTATCGAAGGTCGTTTGGCCTTGGTGTTGTGCACTATATTATTGAGCATGGTGCACTCCCATGCCTTCTAAGCTTGTTGACCCACAATCACAAAAAGAACATCAAGGGAGAAGCATGCTGGACAATCTCAAACATCACTGCAGGAAACAAAGAGTAAATACAGGTAACAGTACATATCTTACAGCTTCATATTCTTTAGCTTTTGTGTGTTGCTAACAATCAAATTCAATGTATTTCATTATAGATCAATTAATAACCTTTTCCATTTAACATGCTTAAACGGGTCAAAAGTCCTTCAAAGTTTAATTTTATCGTATGCTACTTTGAATCATAAAAAAGGGTACTTGAAATAATAAAGTTTTGTTTATTTTTAAATCATATTTGACACACTAAGATCGTTGTACCTTCCCTGTAACCAATCCGCCCATTTCCCTACTTCTGAAAGTTGCAGTACCTCATTAGGTTTCTATTGATATTTCTAGCATGATCTTTCTGCAACTCTAAATGGGTTCAGCTATTGTAACATTTGAGTTTTACGTCAACATTTCTCATGAGTAGTATTATACATTATGTCTATCTATGCTAATATAATGTTCTTTGTCCAATACCAGTTTGTTATCGAGTCTGGGTTAATTGCTCCCCTTGTCAATCTCCTTCAAAACTCTGAATTTGATATAAAGAAAGAGGCTGCATGGGTGATCTCACACGCCACTTCTGGTGGTAGTAATGAACAAATCAAGTATGTTATAATTCTAAGTTCCACATAAAATCAAGTTCCCATGTAATAAAAATACTAACATCTAAAGTTTTACTAAAATTCTTAGGTACTTGGTGAGTCAAGGGTGTATCAAACCATTATGTGACCTCCTCATATGCCCTGATCCAAGGATTGTTGCTGTGAGCTTAGAAGGACTCGAGAACATCTTGAAGGTAGGAGAAGTTGAGAAAACCTCGGGTAACAGTGGATGCGTTAATTATTATGCTTAGTTGATAGACTATGCTGAAGGGTTGGAAAAGATTGAGAATTTACAGAGTCATGACTTCTTGGTTGAGCAATGAAATCCCTCATTCTGGAGCTTTTACATTGAGTTGGGAACCCACTGATGAAGCATCTCAGATATTAATGATTCAAAGATGAGGCTAACCCTACTAGAATAATGGGGATTTAGTAAATCAAACATTTCCATATCTGGTTACAATAAAAGACCAACCATATGGTACATATGGCTACAATCTCACTTCTGTGAAAGTTCACACACCAAGGTACCCAATTTTGCCTATGATGGCACGTGATATGTTGGGTATACCTGTGTCGACTCTTACAGCTGAGCTGGCATTCAGCACTGGTGGTAGGGTGCTTGATAATCATTTGAGATCTGTTGATCCGGATATCCGTCAAGCTTTGATTTGTGGGCAAGATTGGCTGCGAATGGAACCTGAAGGTATATAATTTAGCTGGTGATTTAGTTTATTAGTATCGTTATGAATCTTCACATCGACATCGCTGTATACTTCATTTATTATTCTCTTCTTATCAAATACCAATGCGTCGAGTCTTTCCGTTATTCCCCTTGCTATTGAATTGACATAGTTGTCATCGTCTCACAGGTATAATTTGTTGCTTGATGATTTTATCTTTACATGGTTTTTTTTTATCCATTTTCTTAAGAACTGGTTGATTTGGGATATGTTCTCTCTACTGGGCCAAGTTAAAAGTCTAGACTAATAGCAAAAGGTCAAATGACTAGATAAAAATTAGTCAAGTAGGAAACGGGCCAAAGGTTACCCAGTGTGTATTTTTAAAGCATATATACCACATATATGTACAAAACATAAACTATGGCACTAAAAAGTTTCGGATCAACTCGTACAAATTTTCATTTATTTTGACCCGTGATTGAAAATTTCTTGTTTTGGTTATAATGGTATGCTTCTTTTTTTTCTATTATTTGTTGTGATGCAAGGTTGCTGAATTTGATGCATATAGATCACAATAAGTCGGGTTTTATTACAATTACTTCTAATTTTGGATAGATTGGTGACTCTTTCGTGTTCACTTCACTGGTAATTGTCGTTAGACCTTTGCATAAAGTTTGCTTTTTTATTGGTGGTCAGTAAATTCACATTGATAGAGGCTTTTTTTTTCTTCTTTGAATTATGATTTTCCATCTATAAAACTTTGCTAATATGAATAATTACTTATTTTAATGGGCGACTGAATTGGATTGTACTTGGTGTATTTAAATTGTTATATGGGATAATAGAAGAGAAAGGAGCATGAAACGGATATGGATACCCATGGGTGCAGCCATTCTTCTAAGTTTTCTCTCTTTGGGGCTCTTAAGGTATATAGAGAAAAGAAAACAGAGACGAGAAGGTAAGAAACACAAGTCCTCTATATCTGCCATATGTTTATACATTATCTTTGCTTCATTCCATTTATTCATTGTAACTGATTGTAGGAGACGAAAAACGAAAAAGAAATGCAAAATTTACGGGCGGCGACTTGAAGCTTCAAAGATGTACATCAGCTCGAAAGTATCGGTGGGAATGGGCATGATTTACTATTGTTTAGCTTTGCCTCTATTATGACTGCCACATGTGATTTCTCAGCTGAAAATAAGCTTGGACAAGGTGGTCTTGGACCTGTTTACATGGTAACTTTACTTATGTATTTCTTTTTAAACTCTAACCCTTCAAACAGATATTTCATAAATTATAATAATCGCGGAACACTAACACTCTGTTCCCGAGTTTAGTGGTGAAAGAAGAGAAGAGAAGAGTTGAAAATGGGCAGAAAAGAAGAGGAGATGTATGAAATTTAATTTTATATCATGTTCCCGAGTTAGAAGAGAAAAGAAAAGATAACTGATTGATTTACAATTATACCCTTTGTTATATTTCAAAGTCATGTTTTATGATTGGTTATTTTAGTAATTATATTTATTAAAAGCTTCCAAATATAACTTCTCTCCAAATCATCTCACTTTTGGGAAGAAAGTTTTGGAGAGAAGTTTAGCCAAATTTACTCTTCTCTTCTCTCCTGAAAAAACTCAGGAACACAAATTTATTTTGTTTTCTAGATGGACGAGAAATTGCAGTTACAAGGCTTTCAAGAGCATCAGGACAGGGTCTTGTGGAATTTAAAAATGAGCTCATACTTATAGCCAAACTTCAGCACACAAAACGTGTTCGGGTTCTTGGTTGTTGCATTCACGGGGAAGAAAAGATGTTAATATATGAGTATATGCCCAACAAAAGCTTATATTATTTCCTTTTCGGTATGCAGAGTTCCTAAGGAAGTTGATCACATCAATTTCATTTGTTGATTTTTGTTCCTAATACAGACCTTTAATATTGTATGTAAACAAAAAGTATGAGTTGGATTGGCCTAAACGATTTAACATCATTGAAGGAATTGCCCAGGGTTGTTTATACCTGCATAAGTACTCGAGAATGCGAGTTATCCATAGAGACCTAAAAGCTAATAACATTCTCTTAGACGTGAGTATAAATCCTAAAATTTCTGATTTTGGTATGGCAAGCATATTCAATCCAAATGAGACTCAGGCAATGACTAATAGGGTGCTCGGAACATAGTAAGAACCCTCTTTTCCATTACAACCAATAATTAAGTACTTTTTAGATAAATTTGTTCTTTTTTTTACTGATTTGATACTTATGTATTTTGTAATATTAAGTCAAGCATTTTGTGTTTAGTGGCTATATAATTCCCGAGTATGCAATGGAAGGAACTTTCTCTATCAAGTCTGATATCTACAGTTTTGGAGTCTTGATCCTCGAAATTGTCAGTGGAAGAAGAAATAGTAGTTTCAATCATCTTGGTCGCACATTCAATCTTCTCGGATATGTAAGTCTTACTTTCACACATAACTATTGTCATGACCTTTGCTTTAAAAGTAAGAAACTAGAATGATGATGTTAGATATGTGTGGCCTTTGTGGGAGTTAGTTTATAATTAAATTTTATATATGCATTATATAGTATAATTATAAGGGAATTAGTAATTATATGAATATTTAAGAAGGGCTTCATGTTGGTTCCTAATTCAATCATGATAGGATGCACATTATCTATTACACAAAAAAAAAAAAATAGATTAGCACCAACCTTAGAAAGTAATATAAGTTGCATAAGTATTGAAGCATATAATGTGCAACAATTGTGCCGCCCATCGGGCGAGCTTATATATCCGGGAAGGCTTATAAGTCATGCCCGCCCAATGGAAACACCAACAAAAAGCTTACTTAATGATTTTTTTACATATATTTTGTTGGTATGAGGTTCAAAATGATTGTTTTTATAATCATAGTATTGAAGCTTATAGGTTCGTGTTGCTCTCCAAGGGACATTAGCGAACATGGACATGAAATGTATTACCACACTTCTTCTTCACCACTGTCAATGGAAACTTTACAGGAATAGGTTCTATATAACTATAACTTCCTCGACGTTTTCGTACAAATATTTATATAACTATATCTCCCTCTAAATACATAATTCAATTTTACTTGGGTGATGACCTCCTGTTTGGCCGCATGATTCATAGAAAAAATAAAGTTACTGTGTCACACTCCCCTCTTGGTCCATCATACCATCTGCAAGTGGTTCCTAAATTCTTGTATGGCTTTTTGTAGCTCTTTGATTTCATAAGAATTTATGTTGTCATACTTGATATACATGTTGGCATATATGTTCTCTGTAGTTTTTCAAGGTTCAGGTTGATATAAAATCACCAGAAGGAATCACCTCAACTCTAGAAGTACTAAGAAGGTTTAATGACTTCTTGAATCTATATTCTGAGGTATAGATTCGATTTCTATTAGACTTGATATTAAGATTTTTTTTCATTTCAAATAATTATAAAATGACTTGTGTCTTTGCTGGTCAGAAAGTAATTCCACAATAATCATTTGCCCTTAGTTTCTCCTCGAATACTTATAACAATGAGAAGCAAAAAACTTTTGGAAGAGGTATGTAGAGATTCAATGCTTTTTATCATGTTCCATGCTTTATGATTTTTTTTAATTTCACATAATAATAAAATGACTTGTATCTTTGCAGGTCAGAAAGGAATTCTGCAAGAATCATTTGCCCTCAGCTTCTCCTAGAATACTTATAACAATGAGAAGCAAAACATTTTTGGAAGAGGTATGTACTGATTCAATGCTTTTTATCATGTTCCATGCTAAAAAGTTAACTTGCACGTGTCAAGTATGATTGATGATTTTCATTAGAAATGATGAGGCATTACAGTTGTATGAACAAGAAAAAGGATATGTAAATTTAAAAGTTTCTTATGAATTTAGTTGTGAATATATGTTGTCTTCAAGTAAATGAGATGCTATTTCACTACTTTCCACATCAGTTTTTCCTTTTTATTTTCTGTAAATTTAAGATATTTGTGTGTTACAACAAATGAGTGCTTTGGAGGGTTGTTGTGGAGAGGAGTGGGATGATAGCAGCGGACGAAACACCCAAACACCCCTGACACCAACTAACTAAAAAACCTCTGTAGCAGCAACCAAACGCCCATGACAATAACTTTTGTGTTATATTTTTTATGATAACATTTTTAAATTAAATACAATGTTATTGATTTGGTTGAAAACATTACTTTACCATACTAAGCTTTGACAACAAGCTTTTCAATTTAATTTGTTCATAAACTTTATACCATCATTGTCTTCATAATCTATCTTTTTAAAATTATATCATATCTTTTAGTGTACATGTTTGGTTTCAGAGTACTCAACTTTTCTTTTCTGATCTTGCAGGTTTAAATCAATCACAAAATTGATAGTCTGTCTTATAGTTGAGACCACATGTTCGTCATCTCCCATAGAGTACTATAGGAAAGTAAAACCATGGTATAATTAGTAAGGGAGGGGGAATGGGTAACTTAGGATGTGGGTTCAAGGTGTCTAGATTGATATGGCCGCCTTGAAACTATTGTTATCCAAACACGTCATTTTTTTAATAAATAGTTCGTGTCTCAATATGATTGTTACATCTAGTTCTTGAAGATAAATGGGAAGTTTTTTGATGTTATATCCGGTAACAATGTTGGTACTATTTTTGTATTACCACGTATGGTCTTTAGGCCGTTGGATAATAAGATGCCGTTTAAACTCAACCGTCGGCAGTTCCATGTTTCGGTCTATTTAGCAATGACAATTAATAAAAGTCAAAGCCAAACTTACTCAAAAGTTGGGTTGTTTCTATAGAGGCCAGTTTTCTCACACGAATAATTATATGTGGTTGTCTCAAGAGTGAAGAGGAAAAAGGGATTGAAGATTGAAGATTCTTTATTGTGTTAAGGATGGCAATGCAAAATCAACAACAAAGGTTTTATACAAAGAAGCTTTATTTTGTAGTTGAGTTTATTTGGTTGTATACATTGTTCTTGCATTCAACTTTGAACTTTTTTTCTCTCATATTTGATAAATGTTTATTTCTTACCATTCTTAATGCATACAAAAAATAATTACGTGTGTTTATAGTTTATTTGCATTGAGTTACTTTTTCCAACGATATCGGGCGGGCTTTGATATATATATATATATATATATATATATATATATATACATAAGAATCCACATCTACTACATCAATCAAATCACTTCCCACTCCACCTCCAGAGACTCCTGACTCAAGTGGCCTTCCACTTGGAGCCATTGAAGCTAGTTTACATTTATAGGACCCTAATGTGTGAACTTGCACGATATTAATGATCACTTTATGGGTAGACATAGAGCATTTACTTTCTACTTGAAGAACCTCGACAAGTACAAGGTATTCCACCCGTTTCATTTAACTTTTAATTACTTTTTAGTATATATTTGTTCAACTAAATCCTAAAATTAAAAACCAAAAATCAAAATACTTATCTACTTTTAGCCGTTTTATGGATTATGGTAATATCAATTATAGATCTTAATCATTTCATTTAACTTTAATTATTTTTAGTATATATTTGTTCTACTAAATCCTAAAAATAAAAACCACAAGTCATACCCGTCCATCGGACGGGTTTTGCCACTAGTATATATATATATATATATATATTGTATTGGCCACTATTGTATTGCAAGGGGCGTATGGATGCGTCCTAGATTTGTACTGTACTGTTATTGTTATATATAATGTATTGGTGATGTGGTGCGTATGTGCAATACACCCCTCACATATTGGGAGCTGATCACTCCACTGACTACTTGAGGTCTCCCCTCCTACTGTATTGGTATTCCGAGGTCACCCCTCCGAATACAATGGTTACTATTGGATATTGGACTGCTATGGCTACTATTGACTGTATTGTATTGTTGGCTCGTGGTGGATTACTGACCCTTTTCCTTTCCTTTACCCTACTCTATATACTGTTACACTTCATATATATTGCCTATTGTTTCTTATCCTGAATTTAGTTCTTTATCATTGCTATTGTACTATTATATCTGTTCACTGGGCTTTTTAAGCTCAGCCGCATTTCTTTTCCTGCGGCAGGTACATAAGCTAGGAGATGGGGATTGTTTGGGGTTGAGAGATGAGTTTGTATAGAGACCATGCCTAGTCATCTTAGACTTCAATTGATTTTGTTTCGATATTATTAGACTTGGTTATTATATTTCTACTTTGGAGTTTTCCTTCTTGAATTTATGTATTGTTAAGTCAGGTTGACTTGAATTCTATTGTTATTTATTATAAGGCTTCCGCTTGCATGGTTTATATGTATTGTTCTGATTTGGCACCATAAATGTGATACTTATACCCTTGTCGGGTTAGGGTGTTACAGTTTGTGTGGTTTAGTGTTTGGTCACTGTATTGCACTGAACTCATATTCCTTGTTTGAACTACGATCCAGTTATGAACATAACTGATGCAGGTTTTACTGACCAGGTTTTAATATTTATAAATTCTTGTTATACCTATGGTCTACCCTAATGCACTAACGGGCAGTTTACCCGGTCGTGTGTAGTGTAGTATTCGGTAAAACCGAGGTCGTCCCAAGAGCTATGTGTGTTGGATTATTACTAAGTCTAGGTGTCACAGTTTTTAATAATGGTTGCGATAAGGAATTACTTAATTAACTACTAAAGCAGATAAAAGCAGATAAAAGGTATAGGATAAATCAATAGAGGAGAGTGGTGCTAACCTAGTTAATCCTCCTAGCTAGTTACGTCTACGTCTACTTACTTCCAATTACTTCAGGTGGGATCAAAGTCAAGAGGACAGTATTTGGTCAATTCGCCCTAACCTATCAGCAAAGATGTCACCACAGGAGAAGTCACGTGTCCCCTCATAAGTCATGTTGTTCCTGATCCCCTAAGCCAAGTCATTAAGTACCGCTACATGCTAGACTTATAATAGTGAGTGCGACGTTAGCAACAAACACTCACTCCCTAATTCTTAAGTTCATCCAAACTGTAGGTGATCAGTTGGTCAAATTGCACAAGTAGAAAGGGTCGTCAGTTGGTCATATCTTACCCTTCCCGTCTCAGTCCGCTCACCTAGGGTCAATTGGTCATATCTCATAGGCAATTGGCCTCTACCACCATTTAAAACTACCTAAATAAGGGTAGCTACCAATAAACTATGCATACATACACTTAGAAATAATTATGCGGAAGTAATGTAAATAAAGACAAAATAATTAAGGAATCTTAACTAGGCCAGCACCAAGAGGTGCTTAGCCGCTCATATTAACCATACAAATAAATTTAATATTCAAAGGTACTAAATACGTGAATCGAAAGTAAAGAAAAGATAAAATGCTAATGCTTATCGTATGGAAGTGATTTCTCCCTTTGAAACGGCTTCGTATGGTCCTCTGGACCTTCCTTTAGCTTTTTCCCACGTTCTCTGATGGTTGTGTGTGGAATGGGATGATTAGAAATGCTGGAATTCGTGGGGTATTTATTGGCCAGATAAGGGTTACGGCGTAACTAATATGAGAGTTACGGCGTAACCTTCAATTTCTTCGTATTTTGCACTAGATGTCTTTGGTTACGCGTAACCTTATGAGTGGTTACTTGCATATCTTCAAGATTTCTTGGTTACGCCGTAGTTGATAGGATAGTTACGGCGTAATTATCAGCGGCGTGGAACCTTATTTGACCTAATATAGTTACGTCGTAGCTTTTGGGGAGAGTTACGCCGTAACCTTCTGATAAGTTGGTTTTCCGAGTCACGCTTTAGTTACGGCGTAATGTGAGAGATGAGTTACGCCGTAACTTCTTCAAAGTCAGCATACTATGATAAATCTTTGTAAGATCTTGGTTTGATAAACAAGAGGTGCGACGCCAGGGTTAGGGTTTAGAGAGAGAAAGTGGGAGAGGATGGGAACTTAGAGAGACAAAGAAAAATATTATTATGAAGCTCCAACCCTTTGCCTTGGAGGGCAAAGGGTATTTATAGTGTACAAGCATAGACGCCTACTTTAGGCGTGGATCGGGCATACGATTGGGTAAAAACCGTCAGGTCCTCCACGGTGTTACAAAGTAATCAAAATACTAACACTGAATAACTACGACTACGAGCTTTCTAACGAGCATACATACTTGAGGTGACCGACTCTTTACGTACTGGATTTACTAAATCCCAACAATCTCCCCCTAAGGGAGGTCACCTCAACTTGACCTTAACTTACAATGATTACAAACTGATATGACATTTCGTTGTTCTTGGTTTCTTTGATTAGGCACTTTTGCTCTTTAGCTCGTAGTCTTTGATTCATCAAGTTCAGCATGTTTTGGAAAGATTCGAGTGGAGGTCTTTAACTGATCCACGTGATGATAGAGTATTTGAACCAGCTTTCAGATTATCAGCAACCATAAATCTCTGACTCTTCCTTTGTGGTGTTGATAGTATGTGATGTTGTGACTTTTGGACCGACATGCTCACTTTCTGGATCATGATATCTTCTTATCAGAGTAGCGGAAGCTTTAGCTGATTCATGATATTTTGCAAGCGTAGCGAAAGCATGGAGTGAAAATATTAGAGTCATTGATGCACTTATCATGATTTCTTTAGAGATGAATGTATTGAGTGAGCATGTGGTTATGGATTGACCGCATCATTACGATCACGCAAGCGTCGGGCGTTCACGCATACAACAGTTAGCAATAAAACACAAGAAAGTGTCTTTGACCACTTTCGTTGAATTAAGGTACACGGCCCACGGTTCCCCGTTGATCGATACAAGTCTGCTGTGATCGGTATAATTCGAATAATTTCCTTGCGAGGTTTCGCATTTTGCTCTAGCGTTCTCAAGCCGGAACGTCTCAAAGAAGACAACACGGAGTGAGTGAACCGGCAATTTTGATTCACGATTGATGAAAAGTGATTTGAAAACAGTGCGTGTATTGCTTAATAGAAAGTGTTTTGCAATACAACGAAGGTTTTATGGAAAATCAATTATCAATCATAAATACCCTTTAAATTTTGAAACATTAATACACAGTCGATGTGCTATGGAAAAGAACTTTTGAGCACAACGACCGGTTTTTCAAAGGTATCCGTCAATTCATTTCCTGGACCAAGGTTGATTCAAGAATTAATCGCCCCATCGTTTCTATCCAGTTGTCACAAGCTTGATCTTTTGCAAGATCTCACATGTCACCCACCAAGAGCTTGTTTGATGTTGGCTCTAGAAGGATTTCCATCTTCATCGTGAATATTTGAAATATCACTCGGATGTTCTGGCAATACCACAAGGATAATGCGTAGGACTCTTAAGATATATTCTTACTTTCCACATTGTGTGAAATAGTGAGTCTTTATTAATTTAGTGTCCTAATGAGATATTGTGAATGATCTCTTGGCTCTAGACTCAATTGTGCACATTTGGATCCTATATCGGAGACTAGGGAGAGGGTCTCCTCCTTCAATATCAACAATCTCTAAGAGAAAGTCAATAGATAATGTCGGTTCCCCGTGAGAATGAAACAAGTCCTTTTAAGAGGAACTTGAGTGGTTTGGAAAGTTGAAGTGCAGTGCTTGTCTTCAATACCAGTGTTACCTTAGTAAACACCAATAGCATATGTAATGAACCCGGTTTCTGCCCTAAGGTTGAATATATGGAGGGCTATTTGTTTTCACCCTTTTCTCATTCAATTCTTTTTCATTCTTCAACCCCTTCAGTGCTTACCAAGACTTCATAGCTAGAACCTTGTTGGGTTTATTCCAGTACTAGCTCAGTCTTAGTCCGCACTCTTCCCATAACTCATTTTTATCCTTTTATCATCATACCTAAGAACTCTACACTAACTAGTGGATAGTCCTGGGTAGATCCCTCGGTTAAGGCGGATCATGGGAACAAAATCCTAACCTTATCATCCTTATATCACCGTACATAAAGTAAAGTTGGTCGGTCTATTTGGTATTGTTCATCGGCCATTGGAACCAATTGAAAACCATTTGAAAATCAATCCAGATACTTAAGATATATTATCAAAGCATTTTGTACTGAATTGTTTTTGATATTTTTAGAACAAGAGCTCCCCCTCAACATGTGCATCAAGTATTTGAAATAATTTTGCACACGGAGGCAAGAGACAGAAATAACTTCTTTGATTATCATTTTCTAAAAGATATCAACATCACTTCCCTAATTAAATCAAGTAGATAAAGCATTTCTGGGAAGGATGAGGTTTTCATAAGTTTGCTCCCCCTCAATATGTGCCTTAAGGTTTGAAAGAGTTTTTGCACATATTAGAGGAAACATGCACATTGATTACGTTTCAACTTGTTGTGGTTTAAGATAAATGCTCCCCCTCAACATGTGCATGGAAAAATTTGAAATCGTTTGGCATATGTGGGAAGGAGAGCTTGTACATCCTTATAAAACCATTTACCGATTAATCAGTTTAAATTCAATTTATAGCACAAATTCTCCCTCGATCACAATTATCAAATCATTTGAGATTTGTGATCTCTTATAGATTTAAATTGAATTTGAAGGCTTTTAAAGGAGAATTGTGACTTGATAATGAAAGCGTTTTAACTGATAATGATCAGATTTTAAAGACTTTAAACTCCATTGATTAAACATGCATGGTTATCTTTTGAAAACAATTGAATGCCAAATAACCTTTTAATTTAATTGAAATCATTCTCCCCCTCAATCAATGACATAGGTTGTTGATTGAGAGATAGATATTTTTACAAATAAGACCAGATGATTATCAAAAATAGAGTCCGAGTTATATTGCAAAGCAATTGGTTTTCAGCAGATAAATGTTTATAGAATCAGAGCATGAAATTTGAATACATGAAAAAGCATGGCTCTGTTCTTTCTTTGAAAAGCGGGTTACTGTCTGAAATGACAATAAACCAATATTTTTCTCCATCTCGTTTTTTTTTTAAATTCGAACTTCATCTAGAGAGAGTGCCATTCTTTGAGTAGCAACTCAAAGTCCGTAGATGTTATCGAACCGACAAGAAAAACATGATAAATAAACAATATTTTTTGAAGATTTTCAAGATTTTCAGATTTTTATGGATTTTTGAAAAGTTTTCTATTTTTATATTTTCGTTTTGTTGGTTTTATATTTTTGTATTTGGTTTTTGAAAAGATATATACAAAGAATAGATAGAGTCGAACACCTTTACTCCTCGCGTCTTCACGAAGGCGTTTGGCGTTTCGGTTGAAGGCTCTTTAAGCCTAGTCGTGGAAGAATAAACTCAAAACGCTCTCGAGGAAGAGCTTTTGTGAAGATGTCTGCTAGTTGATATTCAGGTCTTTACGGTATAGTTCAACCACACCTTTTTCCACTTGTTCCCTGATGAAGTGATGTCGAATGTCGATGTGCTTTGCTCGAGAGTGTTGAACATTGTTGCAGCAGAGAGCAATGGCACTTTTGTTATCACAATACATAGGAACTTTGTTGAATAAAAAGCCATAGTCAGATAGTTAGGATCTCATCCATAAGATTTGATCACAACACGATGACATGGCTATGTATTCAGCCTCTGTAGAGGATATGGAAGTGCTCATTTGTTTCTTTGAAGACCGGCTTACAAGTTTATCACCTAAAAATTGAGCACCACCGGCGTGCCGACGTGTATCTTGACATCCTGCATGGTCGACATCTGAATAGGCCGTTAGTGACATACCGGAGTCCTTCGGATACCAAAGACCCATATTAATGGTTCCTTGGAGATACCGAAAGACCCGTTTAACCGCTTCAAGGTGCTTTTGGTAGGCTTAGCACGGTATCTAGCACACATGCATACAACGAACAAAATGTAAATTGCTGTGCTGGTGTGAGATACATCGAGGATCCAATCATACTACGATATTTCGTTTGATCTACTGTGATCCCTGAGTGGTCCTCATCCAGTTTTGTGCGCTCCACCATAGTAGTGTCAACAGGGTCACTGGAGGTAAATCCAAATTTCTTTAATATTTCATTAGCGTATTTTGATTGGTTTATAAAAATGCCTCTGGGACTTTGTGAAATTTGCAATCCCAAGAAAAATGACATTTGTCCCATCATTGACATTTGAAATTTGGAGCCCATCTCCATAGAAAAACGGTCACATTTATTTGGGTCAGTCGAGGCAAAAATAATATCATCAACATAAATTTGAACGTGAATTAAATGTTTGCTTGACTTTCTCGTGAATAGGGTTGGATCGACTGCTCCTTTGCTGAATCCAGTGGATAGAAAAAACTTTGATAACGTATCATACCATGCCCTTGGAGCTTGCTTCAAGCCATAAAGAGCCTTCTTCAAGCGATAGACATGAGTAGGATGCTCTTGATTCACAAAACCTTCTAGCTGGCTGACGAATACCACTTCTTTAAGATCTCCATTAAGAAATGCGGTTTTCACATCCATCTGATACACAACCATGTTTTTGCTAGCAGCATTAGCCAAGAAGATTCTGATGGCTTCGATACGTGTAACAGGAGCAAAATATTCTTCAAAGTCGATTCCTTCTTCTTGACGATAACCTTTAGCAACTAGTCGTGCCTTATTTTTCAGAACATCACCGTGCTCATCAAGCTTTACTTTGAAGATCCACTTGAGAGCAATGATCATTGCACAATCAGGAGCTGGTACTAATTCCCATACATCTAGACGATCAAACTCATGTATTTCTTCTTGCATTGCATTAAACCATCCTCGGACATTGCGGTTTTAACATCTTGTGGTTCGATCTTAGAGAGTACGGAGTTGAAGAAGCACCATAAGGCATCGATAGCTAATTGTTTTCGAGTTGATACAGGGGCGAGAAGGATTCCCAATGATGTTATCCAATGGATGGTCACGTGTCCATTTTCTAAGATGTTCGTGTGGTTGTTGTTGAAGGGCTGATGTAGCAGAGTTTATATCCCCTGATGAAGATGGTTCAGGTGTTGGTTCAGGGGCAAAGATGTTTTCAAATGGAACATCTTCGGGGGTAGCAAAGGGATTAACTTCATCAATGGTGCCAGAGACAATTCCATGATGTACATTCGATGATTGATGATTTGTTGATGAGACAGAGTGATCAGCAGCAGGCTCTTCTTGACTTAATGATATTGGCTGAAGAGTTGACTTCATTTATTGGGATAGAAGCGACCTCGATTGATGGAGTTGATAGATCGTGGTACTTGGGCTCATAATGTTCATTAAACATTGGATCAAACAATTTCTTCAAATCATCTTCAGATGGAGGTACATATGGAGTTCTTTGGAGAGGAGTTTGGTAGAAGGGATGACCCAATGGGACTATTTTGAAGTGCGGGTCCAGAACTGGATTGTCCTGGAGCCATTTTCCCGGACAGCTCATCGAACATAACGTGAATAGTTTCCATGATATCTCGAGTTCTTTTGTTGTAGATTCGGTAACCCTTCTTGTTTGGTGCATAACCTACAAAAACTCCAATGTCTGCTTTAGCTCTTAATTTACCTAAATCTTGACCGTCATTTGTAGGATAGCATAAAGCACCAAACACACGAAGATAGGATAAGTCAGGTTTTCGTTTATGAACAAGTTCATAAGGAGTTTTTCCATGAGAGGTATGAATAAGAGAACGATTTTGGGTGTAGCAGGCAGTGGCAATGGCTTCAGCCCATAGAAACATTGGAACCTTTGAATAAATTAACATTATTCTAGCGGCTTCCACAAGAGTTTGATTTCGTCTTTCAACTACACCGTTCTGTTGAGGAGTTCGTGGAACACTTCTTTGATGACTGATTCCAATACTTTCATAGAATTGACATAAGTCACGATTAACGAATTCTGTGCCATTGTCAGTTCGAACAATTCTAACTGTGTTGTTAAGACGAACCTGAAGTTGCTTGATAAGTTTGATGATGACAGCTGGAGTTTCATCCTTAGTCCTCAAAAACTTTACCCAAGTAAATCTAGAGTAGTCATCAACAACGACTAAAATGTATCTCTTCCCATTAATCGTTTGCACTCTCATTGGTCCGCACAGATCCATATGAAGGGTATGAAGAACTTCCATTACAGAGTTTGTGGGTTTTGGTTTGTGGGCATATTTTGTGCTTTTTCCCAATTGACAAGCTGAGCAAAGATGATCTTTCTTATATTTTAATCTGGGTAAGCCTCTGACAAGATCCTTTATGGAGAGATTGTTAATGGTGCCGAAGTTCAAGTGATTGAGACGGCGATGCCATAACCAAGACTTTGTTTTAGAAGCCTTTGACAGCAAGCAGATTGGAGAGGACTTCATCATATCTTCGATAGAGATGGTGTATAGGTTTGAACCACGTGTTCCTCTTAATAATTCCACACCATCAAGTTCTCTAACGAAACAAGTATGTTTTCTAAAGGCCACTTCAAGATCGGAATCCAGAAATTGACCAGAGAGAGAACAAGTTATGACCAAGACCTTCCATATAGTATACCCGGGAAATTACACTCTCTCCAACCACATAATCTCCATAACCCATAATAGCTCCAAAATGGTCATTTCCGAATCTAACAGTCCCGATAAATTTACTCACGAAGTTCATGAGCCGCGCGACTGCGGTCATATGCTTGGAACGAGCTGAGTCCGGGTACCCCAGAACGATTTGAACGATCTGCAGTTGAACACAGACAAGAATGGATGACTGGATAATTGGGATCCCCATGCAAGAATGGGTTCCATTTGGTTAGTAACTGATGATTGGATCACCCACAGGACATCGAAGCATTCATATCAGAAATTGAGGCAATGGAATCATTATGAATAGATCACGATTACTAGTGTTCGTATTTGCCATATTCAAAGTATGTGCACTTCTTAAGGGAACAGTTCTACCAGTAGGCATCCATTTTCTAGTGGGCATTGCCTGATTATTCTTATGACCAACAGGTATCCATTGATAACCTATCTTTCTAAATTTTCTTCCTGTAGACTTCCACTGTTTTCTAACTTTCTTTTGCCTTTGCCATTTTGCCTTCATAGCATGATATTTTACATTAACAGTGTTAACTGGAGATTTGACAGCATTAGACACAACTTTCACACCACATTCATGATTAGAAACAGAATTCAAGCAGACATCATAACAAGGTTTGCAAGTAGTATCAGAATTCGAATTAATTACAGTACGCCTATGGCTAATACTAGAATCAACACGATTCGTTTTATTCGACTTAAGCTTAAAGTTCCTAGGTTGGTCTTCTACTCTCTTCCAATGCACATTCTTAGCTTGCGAGGTCCTATCATTCCTTGTATTGTCTTGAGACTTTGACCTGATCACTTTAATGTCACTGATTACTCCTGTAGAGGGAATGGGAACATTAGTTGGTTTTGCTACTCTTTGCATTTCTGTTTAGATGTCTTTGGGATCTGAACTACATGTAGGCACACTAAGGTTCACTTTCTTAATACTAACAGATCTGAAATCTGACCTATTTGAAGGTATACTCCAATGCTCATTCAAAACATTTGGCATCGAATGGATATCATACTTGGCACTCGGCATAGAACACGGAATCAAAGGATTAACTCTCTCACCTAAGGACTTAGGGCATATTGTGATTAGGCATTCTAGAATTTCTTGAGATCGATTGGCATATAAGCATGCATGCCCAATTGCATTATCAAGTGGTTTCTCTAACTTATCCTCTTCAACAATCTCACGGAGACATTCTAGACAATCCTTAAGAGATGAGAAATATGTTTGAATAGCAAGTTTATTATTCCTAAGATGAGGAGGAACATATTTCACAGACAAAGCATATTTATTACAAACAGGTACCTTTGATCTATCATTCTCCCCATTGGACATTGGCATTTTCCCTTTTACCTGACTCTTCAGATTCTCAATTTCCTTTTGTAATGAAGCTATTTGATCGTTGTTTTTATTACGAGTGACCTTTATTGATTCAAATAACTCATTGAAATGACTTTTAACCTTTTCATTTTCTTCTAGAAAGCTCTCTTTTTCCTTTTGTAATGCATTTACTAAGTTTTGAAGATGAAACGTTTGAGAATTCTGAGAATCTAAAGGAGGAGGCATTTGGGAGCCAGTCACATTGGTCTTTTCACCCTTTAATTGAGAGATTTGGGCTTTCAATCTTTTGATCATGTTATAATGAGCTCGAATTTGTTCATCACGTTTGCTAATTTCAAAAACTGCATCAAACTCAGGAGCATCAGAGGATGTCTTGATATTTGAGGTTTTAACATTTTCTTTGAGATGTTGATATTTTAATTGCAAAGCAAGATGTTCAACTTCTAATTTTGAAAACTGTTTAACCAGATTATCATGATCATCCATTTTGATTTTCTCATGCAATTTTGAATTCGTTGTTTCAAGCTCAATTACACGATCATGGGAAACTTTCAACGCAACAGATAATTCATGAAATTGAGATGCAGTGATAGAAGAATTCGTAGCAACATAAAACACATCTTGAGCAACACATTGAGAAATCAAGTTTTCATAAAGTATGTGCAGATTCTTCCTTTCAATTTCATTATACTTAAGTTCCTGTTCATGATCATTGACTTCAACTATCATTGCATCAAATTCCTTTTCTATTTCTTTAATATCCGTGTTTATTCCAATTTTAAGACTCTCAAATTGACCTTTTAACTGATTAAAGAAAGGCATGACCTCAGTTAAATAACATTCTTTGGTTTGCTCAAAACCCCTTTCCCATTCAGTTATCCCTGTAGGTGTGATTCTCTTCTTACACGTTTTCTCAAAATCAACAAACATCTGATAAACAACATATAGGCTGATTAAGGTTCTGCTATTAGTGGCAATGGATCTAGGCACTAAATGCATTGGTGTATTAGGAGGATACACAATTGCTTTTGTCATTTTCCTACAAGGGGAAGTCTTTTCAACAAGATTTTCAGCTTTTAGCATTTCCATATCCTTTTTCCAAAAAATCTGTTCTGGGGTTAATAGAGTTTGAGACTTGAACATGTTCAATGAAATCCAATTTTCTTTTTTGTAATCATGGGGACTGATCTTTATGTTTTTCTCTCTGCATTTAAGATCTTCTAGCTTCTTATTCATTTTCTCCCTAGTGACTTCATCAGATTTCTTATCTTCCTTAGTGCACTCCACGCAACTAGGGTTCTGTCTAGGCTTAAGGATTTCATTACCATCATAAAGTACCTTATGAGCATCTCTAGCCTTTTTAATAACAGATGGACATGGTTCCTCAACAAGGGGAACACTATGCTTATCGCTTAAGACTCTATGCTTAGTGATCATGTGAGCAGTTTGAATGGTGTTCCCTTATATGTACAACTTATTTTCAAGTTTGTTTTTCAAAGTTTTCAGATTGGAAAAATCATTCAAGAGTTTTGATTCCTTAGCATTGAATTCTTGCTTAAGCATTTTCATATTTTCTTGAAGTTCTTGTTTTTGCTTAGCAGTTTTAGAAAGCTTTTCTTGAAAGGAGTTTAACTATTGTTTTAATACTTCTTCTCTAATATTATTTTTTCTGATAATTGCACACATTTGGTTATCCATATCCTGCTCACGGGTAGTTAGCTCAAACCTGGCACGTTGTTCATAAATGGCAACTTGTTCCTTATAGGTATTGAGTTCAGTGGTCAAAGAATCATCAGGCACAAATGCAGTGAATTCATCAGGCATGCATGTATTGTTAATTGCAGAAGATTCATCACTAGGTACAATAAGACTGTCATCTTGTTCCACATATTGTTCATATGGAATAACATTGTCATTTCCCATATTTTCAATATCTGACTCAATGACTTCAGTAGATTGTACTTCATGGTGAATCTTTTGCTCATCAACCACATCATATACTTTGAGTACCTCTTTAATGATGGATTCCTTGGATGGACTGGCTTGTTGAGGTGAAGAGGTCATTGGAGAGATATTAGCCATGAAGATTGTTTATGCACATGGTTCATCATCAACGTCTGAGTCATATGCATCACAATCTGCAACTTGAAAGGCGTTGGGATTGTTCTGAGCAGCTTGCACTGGTTGTTCGTCCACATCAGCATCGTATGTTCTAGCATTCCCATCAGTCAAGAACAACAGCTCCTCTTCATTCAACATCGCACCATTATCTTGTGCTTGAACCAGTAACATCTTGTCCCTAAAGTATTCTGCGTTTTGAGGGCGTTTTGGTTGAGTACAATTCCTAGCAATGTGCCCTTCTCCACCACAGTTGTAGCACTTGATTGGTTTTAATTGACCCTGAACTATATTCCTTCCACGATTCTGATTTCCAACATATCCACCACCAACACCAGCATTCCCATAACCTACATTTCCCTGTTCATTGTGTGGAGGATAAGCGTTCTGTCTACCTTGTACATTTTCCACCACAATCCTTCCGTCTCTTACAGTAGCATGATTTTGACGATTTGATGCAGTTCTGAGATAGTTGTTAGTGTGAGGTGTGAGATTCAGGTTTTTCTTGACCATAAGAGCCACTTGATTGATAAAGTGCTCCATGACTGCATCAGAACTAGGTTGCTTAAATCCAGAATCAGGAACTGGTTTGTGATTATCATTTCCATTGGGTGTGACTTGTGATGCTTTGGTGAAGAATGCAGTTGTATCATTTGATGAGCTTGTTTCTCCTGGTTGTGATTTGAACTGTTCAAGAATCCTTCTTTCAAACATAGCATGTTTCTCATTCTGAAGAAGGAAAGCATACAATTGCTCATAGTTGGTGTTCTTAAGTCCTTTGGTAAGCTTCACAGAAGTGACAAACTTGTGCCATTCAGGATTCATGTTGTTTACGAATTTTGAGTTCAGCTGAATGTTTGGCATACTCATCTTGATATTCCTCATATCATTCACCAGCTTGTGGAATCTCACGTAATAATCATAAACACTCTCTTCTGGTTTCATCTTAAAGTGCTCAAATTCATTATACAGCTGTGATTCTCTGTCTTCAATGGTTAATTCAGAACCCGAGAGAAGCATTTTGACATTATCCCAAACCGCCTTAGCTTCTGTGTTGTGATTGATCAGCTTGTAGATGTCTTTAGGAAGACCCTGAAGTATGATGTTAGAAACCACGATATCGACATCAAATCGCTTTTTCTCCTTATCACTTAGCTCATCATAAGTCTTTGGTCTGTCTATTCCATAGATCATTGTACCATCTGCTGCAGTATCAATTATGTCTCTTGTAGTCTCAACCCGATACGGTCCTTCATCAATTGACTTAAGGATGTTAACCCCATTCTCCTTTCCTAAGCGATGCACTGATTCTTTGTGACCAAGATTCATAGTCAGTTCTATCAAGCATGGGAGGACGAGTATCAGATCCTGCAGCTTGCACATCATCAGCAATGGAAGACATGTTTAAATTCTACGGGATTTTACAAATCTTTGACTTAACCGGGAAATAGATTCTTTCACGGGATTTTACAAAATAAAGAGATAAACCGTAAAACTTATACACTTATGCGTAGACAGCAAAGTTATGCGTAGGAACTTATCCGTAGATGAGAGCTTACGCGTAGGCAGCAGTTTACGAGTAACTTACAACTTACGAGTAGACACAAGCTTACGCGTAGGCGAGTTCTGGCGTAGACTAGAGCTTACGCGTAGAGTTTTAGGGTAAAATGCTTAAGTTTATGCGTAAACCAAAGCTTAGGAGTAAAAACCTTATGCGTAAGTTTCCCTTAGGCGTAAGACAAGCTTATGCGTAAGAAAAAGCTTATCGTAAGAATTGTTCGCGTAAGTTTTATGCTTATGTGTAAAATTAGGGTTTTACCCACAACGATCTCTTACACTTCACATTACGAGATATCCAAAGTCGAAGTGTTTTTCAGGCTTATCCAAGCAAGAAGAACACTGAGAACCACCAGAAATGAAGATCAAGTGAAAAATTTCTTACGCGTAGGATTAGGGTTTTGATACGCGTAGAAAGTACAAATTTTGCCAAACGCGTTTTTAAGATCAAAAC
This sequence comes from Chrysanthemum makinoi, assembly GCA_910596185.1. Taxonomy (NCBI): domain Eukaryota; kingdom Viridiplantae; phylum Streptophyta; class Magnoliopsida; order Asterales; family Asteraceae; genus Chrysanthemum; species Chrysanthemum makinoi. The sequence continues at coordinate 245,215,707 of OU343222.1, read as the reverse complement.
CTTTTACAAAACTTGATTAAGATGATGAAACAACCTTAAAAACATCAAAACAACAAAGCTTGAGGATCAAAACCACCTTTCTCTCTTATGCGTAGTACCGTACACTCGTATCCAAACACGCATAAAAACCAAGAAAAACTTGTAAAGTTTGAACCTTTTTGCAAGAAACTGAAAGTTTAACACTCAATAAACCTTAACCCACAAGAATCTTGGATTAAAAAGTCTAAATTATAAAGCTTTAAGGATTCAAAAACCTCGTATACGAGAGTACCACTTTACGCGTATAAACCAAACTTTAACCCAATAAACACTATCAAACCAAGAACATGAGAGATGGATAAACCATGGCTCTTGATACCATTTGTAAGATCTTGGTTTGATAAACAAGAGGTGCGGCGCTAGGGTTAGGGTTTAGAGAGAGAAAGTGGGAGAGGATGGGAACTTAGAGAGACAAAGAAAAATATTATTATGAAGCTCCAACCCTTTGCCTTGGAGGGCAAAGGGTATTTATAGTGTACAAGCATAGACGCCTACTTTAGGTTGTGGATCAGGCATACAGTGGGTAAAGACCCGTCCGTCCTCCCCGGTGTTACAAAGTAAACTAAATACTAACACTGAATAACTACGACTACGAGCTTTCTAACGAGCATACATACTTGAGGTGACCGACTCTTTACGTACTGGATTTACTAAATCCCAACAATCTTTGATATTTCTCCAATTCCGCGTCTCTTTAGCTCCAATGCTCGTAATTTTCCTGAAAGTGAAAACAATGGAAAACAAGCGTAAATCCATATAAATGATATAAATTACAAGCATTATCGGGGGAAATTGACACTTAATAATCAGGACTATTTGATGTTATCAATAACCCAACATGGGTTTTGCAATATGGCTAACTAAGTTTGTTATTTGGGCAACTAATTTAGTACTTTAGGCAACATTTTCATTTATTAAAACAATTATTGTACAAAAGGGTCATTATTATTGTTTTGTACTTTACTCCACCTTTTTACTGTTTTAATAGTATATTTTTGCAGTTTGATGAATTATTATTTCTTATAGTAGTACTTTATATACAACACTTTTAAATATAATCTGGGCAACCGTTTTTGTTTATTGGGCAATTTCTTTTGTACTTCAGGCAACCCCTTTTAAATGTTATCTGGGCAACTAGTTTTGTTAATTTTACCTTTAGTTTAGTACATTAGGCCAAACTTTTAGATGTAATCTGGGCAACTAGTTTAGTTAATTGGGCATTCTGTTTTGTACATCAGGCAATCTTTTTATGTTTTAATAATATATTTTACAGTCGGATCATTCGATTTAGGCCAAACTTTTTCATGTAATATGGGCAACTAGTTTATGTAATTGGGCAATTTCTTTTGTACCTCAGCCCACCCTCTAATTTGCAATCTGGGCAACTAAATGCCATAATTGGGCAATATGTCTTGTACCTTCAGGAAACCATAATTCTTAACCATCTCATCATAATTGTTAGACTTTACAGCATAAACCTAACAACACTAAGTTAGCCTTAGAGGCACTATCTCATGGTTGGCACCAGAAACTCAATTGCCACTACTAATTTTTCATTCATATTTCTTTAAAACCAACAAACATTCATAAAAGATGCAACCATACATCTAATTATCCGACCTAAAAACAAAACAAAAAAAAATTAAAGAAAAAAACCAAAAAGACCACCATCATCATAAACTGCTTCACTCAATTTCACACCAAGTTGTTAGAACCAGAGCTCTCTTCCCTGCTTTCCATCATTTCCTTCCATTCCTTGAGTCATTGAAACATAATTTCAAGCCGGCAAATAATGTTTTTCAGATCATAAGGGTCTTCAAACCCATGTTGTTGCTCCCCCTTGGTTTTGATGCACTACCACATTTGGTTGCTCCACCACATTTGGCTGCTGATCCACCACCTCACTTTGAGCAATCTCTGCATCCTATTGATCATCCTACTCATCCTCTTCATCTTCTTCCTCCTCCTCCACCTCATTCATTCCATAAAACTCATCCTAGTAAAAGTATTTTGTATGCAACCAATTCAAAATAATTTTGCTCATCCTCGTATCTACCTGCCTATAGGACCCAAATTCTGCAATGGGTTTTATTGCAGGTTTTACTGACCAGGTTTTAATATTTATAATTATCTCGTTATACCTATGGTCTACCCTTATTCACTAACGGGCAGCGTACCTGATCGTGTGTATTGTAGTAATCGGCAAAACCGAGGTCGTCCCAAGAGCTATGTGAGTGGATTCTAATTAAGTCTAGGTGTCACAGATTTTAATTGGTTTTAAGATTGAATTGATTAATTAACTACTAAACCAAGAAAATAAAAGAAAGCATATAAAGGCAAAGGTTGTGATCAATAGACGAACTGACCAAATGATCTCCTAGCGACTTAAACCCCCACTTGAATCAATTGGAAGTAATTGGTTTATTACTAAGTCTAGTGTCACAGAATAATAATTTTTTCGATAGGGATTTAATTAATTAAATTACTAATGCAGAATAAAAGCAGATAAATGGGTAAAGGAAATCAATAGAGGAATAGTGGTGCTAACCTAGTCAATCCTCCTAGCTAGTTATGTCTACGTCTACCTACTTCCAATTACTTCAGGTGGGGTCAAATTCGAGAGGATATCATTTGGTCAATTCGCCCTAACCTATCAGCAAAGATGCCACAACAGGAGAAATCAGGCACACCGTCATAAGTCCTGTTGTTCCTGGTCCCCTAAGCCAAGTCATTAAGTACCACTACATGCTAGATTCAAAATAGTGAGTGCCCGGCCGTTAGGAACTTAGACACTACACCCCCCAGTTCTTAATTTCATCCAAATGATAGGTGATCAGTTGGTCAAATCGCACAAGTAGAAAGGGTCGTCAGTTGGTCAAATCTTACTCTTCTCGTCTCAGTCCACTCACCTAGGGTCAGTTGGTCATATCTCCTAGGCAATTGGCCTCTACTGATATTCAAAACTACCGAACCAAGGGTGACTACCAAAGAACTATGCATGCATACACTTAGAAATAATTGTACGGAAGTAAAGGTAAACGTAAACAAAACAATTAAGGAATCATAACTAGGCTAGCACCAAAGGGTGCTTAGCCGCTCATATTAATGATGCAAATAAATTCAATATTCAAAGGTACGAAATACATGAATTGAAAGTAAAAGAAATATAAAATGCTAAAGCTTATCGTAATGGAGTGACTTCCCCCTTAGAAACAGCTCCGTATGCTCCCCTAGACCTGCCTTGAGCTTTTTACCCACGTTCTCGAGAGAGTTGTGTGTGGGATGATTAGAAATCTGGAATTGTGGGGTATTTATAGGCAGTCCGGGTTACGGCGTAACCAATATAGGAGTTACGACGTAACCGTCTATTCCGTCGTAAATGCACTAGATCTGCTAGTTACGACATAACCTAATGAGTGGTTATGCCGTAGTCTTCAATAAAAGCGGTTCGTCGTAAGTGATGATGTAGTTCTGGCGTAAGTGCGCGGGGCGTGGATCCTCATTTGACCTAATGGAGTTACGTCGTAACCTTTGGGAAGAGTTACGCCGTAACCTCTTGATAAGTTGGTATTCGGGTCACGCATAATAGTTACGGTAATGTGAGAGAGGAGTTACACCGTAACTTCTTCTAAATAGGCATACTGTGATAAATCTTTAGTAATGTTTCCATTTCCGCGTCTCTTTAGCTCCAATGCTCGTAATTTACCTGAAAGTGGAAATCAATAGAAAACAAGCATAAATCCATATAAATGATATAAATAACGAGCATTATCGGGGGAAATTGACACTTAATATTCAGGACTGTTTGATGTTATCAAATATCCCCCCACTTGAACTCTACTTGTAGGATATTGGATTTCACAATCACACTAAACCATAATTATATGAGGCGTTCAATATGTTAGAGAGAGAAAGTTCTAGTGAGAGAAAGGAAGAGAGTTGGGAACTATGTGAAACAAAGAAAAATGGTATTGAAGCTCCAACCCTCTACCTTTGAAGGTAGAGGGTATTTATAGTTTCTTACAAACTAGCCACTACGGGCTGGATCAGGTATACAGTGGGTAAAGACCCGTCCGTCCTCCACGGTGTTACATAACAAACTACTTAATAATATAACTAGACTACGACTACGAGCTTTCTAATGAATACATATACTTGAGGTGACCAACTCTTCAATGACTGAATTTTCTAATTCCTAACAATCTCCCCCTAAGGGAGGTCACCTCAATTTACAATGAATATAAATAGATATTACATTAGATTGCTTTGAAGATTCTTGATGAAGTTCATTGCTCAGTAGCTCGTAGTCTTTGATTCTTCAAGTTTTGCATGTTTGGATAATTCAGGTGGAGGTCTTTAAACTGATCAATGTAATGATGAGTTTCGAGCCATAATTGAGATCATCAGCTGACATTAATCTTTGACTCTTCCATTATGTGATGGTATTATGTGAAGTTGTGACTTTTGGACCGACATGCTCACATTCAGGATCATGATGTATTCTCATCAAAGTAGCGGAAGCTTTAATTGATTCATGATATTGGCAGCAGCGAAGCAGAAGCATGGAGTGTGAATATCAGAGTCATTCTTTGCACTAATCATGATTTCTTACGAGATGAATGTGTTGAGTGAGCATGCGGCTATGGATTGACCGCTTCATTCTGATCAGTTGCAAACGTCAGGCGTACCTGCATACAACAGTTAGCAATAAAGTGCACGAAAGTGTCTTTGACCACTTTCGTTGAATTGAGGTACACGGCCCATGGTTCCCGTTGATCGGTATATATGTACTTTGCTGTGATCGTATAATTCGAAGAATTTCCTTCAGGGTTTCGCGGTTGCTCTAGTCGTTCTCAAACCGGAACGTCTCAAAGAAGACAACACGGAGTGAGTGAACCAGTGAATTTAAGTCCACTGATTGATGAAGAGAGATTTGAAAAACAATCAAGTATTGCTCAATAGAATTTGTTTTTGCAATACAACGAAGGTTTTATTGAAAATCAATTATCAATCATAAAAACACCTTTTGATTTGAAATATTCGTACACGGTCGATGTGGTAAAGAAAAGAGTTTTTAAGCACAACGACCGATTTTTCAAAGGTATCCGTCAATTGATTCAAAAGATTGAATCGCCCCATTGTTTCTGTTCAGTTGTCACATGGTTGATCTAGTGAATAGATCTCACATGCCACCTACCAGGAGCTTGTTTGATGATGGCTCCAGCAGACTTTCCATCTTCATTGTGAATATGTTTACATATCACTCGGATGTTCTGGCAATACCACAAGGATAATGCGTAGGACTCGAGATATAATCTCTCTTTCCACATTGAGTGAAACAGAGAGTCTTCATTGAAAGTGTCCTAATGAGATTTATTGATGATCTCGTGGCTCTAGACTCAATTTTTGCATATTTGGATCCTGTGCTGGAGACTAGGGAGAGGGTCTCCTTCTTCAATATCAACAATCTCTAAGAGAAAGTCGATAGATAATGTCGGTTCCCGTGAGAATGAAACAAGTCCTTTTAAGAGGAACTTGAGTGGTTTGGAAAGTTGAAGTGCGGTCGTCCATTTGGTTCCATGACGTCTTGTCTTCAATACCGATGTTACCATCAGTAGCATATGAATTGAACCCGGTTTCTGCCCTAAGGTTGAATATATGGAGGGCTATTTGTTTTCACCCTTTCCTTATTCAATTCTTTTTAATTCTTCAACCCCTTCAGTGCTTACCGAGACTTCATAACTAGAACCTTGTTGGGTTTATTCCAGTACTAGCTCAGTCTCAGTCCGCACTCTTTCCATATCTCATTTTTCTCCTTTTATCATCATACCTAAAAATTCTACACTAACTAGTGGATAGTCCCTGGGTAGATTCCTCCAGTTCTGGCGGATCATGGGAACACATACCTAACCTTATCATCCTTATATCACCGTACATAACATAAAGTAGGTCGGTCTTTTTGGTATTGTTCATCTGCCATTTGGAACCAATTGAAAACCATTTGAAAATCAATCCAGATACTGGTGATATATTATCAAAACATTTTGTACCTGAATTGTTTTTGATATTTTTAGAACAAGTGCTCCCCCTCAACATGTGCATCAAATGTTTGAAATCGTTTTGCACACGGAGGCAAGAGGAAGAATTAACTTCTTTGATTACCAATTTCTAAAAGATATCAACATCACTTTCCTAATCGAATCAGGTAGATAAAGCATTTTGGCGAAGGATGAGGTTTTCATGATTTTGCTCCCCCTCAATATGTGCTTCGAGATTTGAAAAGAGTTTTGCACATACTAGAGGGAACCTGCACATTGAGATAAGTGATCACGTTTCAAATCATAGGTTTAAGATAGATGCTCCCCCTCAACATGTGCATGGAAAATTTGAAATCGTTTGTCACATGTGGGAAGGATAGCATGTACATCCTTATAAAACCATTTACGAATTATCATTTAAATCCAATTTCAATCACACATTCTCCCCCTATCACAATTATCAAATCATTTGAGATTTGTGATCTCTTATTGATTTAAATTGATTTTGAAGCTTTAAGGGGAATTGTGACTTGATTATGAAAGTGTTTTAAGCGATAAGGATCGGATGTCAAGACTTTAAACTCCATTGATAAAACATGCATGTATATCTTTTGAAAACAATTGAATGCCAAATAACTTTTTAATTTAATTGAAATCATTCTCCCCCTCAATCAATGACATAGGTTGTTGATTGAGAGATAGATATTTTGACAAGTAAGTCCAGATGATTATCAAAAATAGAGTCCGAGTTATTTATCAAAACAATTAGTTTTCAACAGATAAATGATTATAGAATCAGAGCATGGAATTTTGAAAACATGATAAAGCATGGCTTTGTTCTTTCTTTTAAAAACCGGGTTATTGTCTGAAATGACAATCAACCACCATTTTTCTCTGCCTCATTTTTTTTTAACATTCGAACAACATCTAAAGACCCGTGCCATTCTTTGAGTGACAACTCAAAGTCCGTAGATGTTATCGAACCAGGAAAAACATGACAAAAATGACAATATTTTTGGAATTTTTCAAGATTTTCTAATTTTTATGGATTTTTTAAAGTTTTATATTTTTGTATTTGCTTTTTGTAGGTTTTGTAATTTTGTATTTTGTTTTTGAAAAAATATATACAAGAGATAATTTAGCTTAAGAGGATGATGATTGAGTACCGAGATAAGGATATCGTTCAGCACGCTGTAGAAGAAAGTAATCAACATCTCCTAAACTTTCACCACCAAAGCATTCGAAGCTTCTAAGAAAATCGTCTGAACATGAGCCTTCTCAATTTGAATCTTTGGTAGCTTCCCCCCAAACCGACAAACATCGAATAAACACCATTTCCCTAAGAAGTAGAGTTGAATACAAAGCGGTCTTATTGATTGAAGCTCAGCGCCCCGAAGAACACGAGAACACCGAAGTAACAAGTTGAAACATTGATCGTCTCAGTGGTTATCAAATCCGGATTAACTGATTATGACCGATCACATGAACTTGTTGTGTATCCCCGATGTACACCTTACTCTTCGAGATTGACCAGTTGTCTATTTAGGGGAACAATATATCAACATCTCCATTTTACCAAGTGCATTCTAGTTATCTAACATATAACCAATCAGCACATAATGTACACATGTACCCAGCAAGAGTAGAGACGATGACATCCATGTAACATGTTGAGTCACTAATAATCTCTGTGGATGTCAACTCTGAAATAACTGAATTAGCTCGATCAAGTGAACATGTTGTGCATCCTTGATGTACACATATATCTCCCTTGATGGATGCGATATCATCGAAATCATCATTACCTTGTGTACATGAGTCAATAACCGGAAGCACTTTATCATAAACCGTATATAAGATGTTGATAGGCAGTAACATCTCACGTTCCAAATATTCTTCTCACATTTCTTCCAACTGAACGCTGAAGTAACATATACCAAAGGTCTCCAGAGACCACTTCCCCCAAATAGTTGGAATAATACATCCTTCCCTCAAATGGTTTGAATAATACACCAAAGGCTACGAGTAAAACACTGAGTTTCTCTACGGTTATGACCATTGTGTTTCCGGGATAACTTCAATCAGGTAGAAGTGTTAAGTTCATCAAGTGTACTTGTTGTGCTTTTAGATATGTGTCTCCTTCCCCCTTGCTAGTTTTTATACCTCAGAATCAGCAACACATCATTCATACCCTTAAACTTGAAATCTTGTGAGAAGAACTCAAATAGCCCAAATGAATCCTCTGAGAATCAACTGCTACAGAATCTCTCTCTGACTATCTTTATTAACCCATATGTAGACAATTTGAAGTGACCACTATTGAAGAAAACCCGATATACCAAACTTGAAACTGAAGTCGAATTCGCCGCATTTGTATCTTAAGCTTGCACTTAATGATGGAAGAACAGTGTCGAGAATCTATGCTTCAAGCAAATCTCTAAGTACTCACAACTCAAACAAAGTATGAGACATTAACACCTCTTGAGATTATCCACATCGTCGGTCTTTAACCATCCACCCCGACTGCTGGTAACTAGATAAACCAAGTCTTCAACTTAACATTCTTAGACCCGAGCAAGATATCAAATAAGAACACGCCTTTGTGAAATTTAACTTCAATCTCAAATAAGTGATAAATGATTAACTCCAAAGAGATCAACTTGTGTCAAATGTCCAACACGTGAATAAACATACAGTCAGATGTACATTGACCCACTGAACAGAAATAATGATTCCTCAACATTGATGCATTCTTCCTAAAGGTATACATGTAGAGACTGATATGGAAGATTCACCAATAATGTTTTTAAGCGGATGATGAAGTCATTTTCCTTAATGTTCATGTGGTTGATTTACAGAGTGCACATTTAGGAAAGAACAATAAAACAATGATCCGTGAAGATTTGGCAAAGGAATACCAAAGAACGGATCACTATTCATGAGTACAACTGCAATGATAGTCATTAACAACGCCTTGTGAAGTAACTGGTGATAAGGTTTCTTGAGAATTCCGAGAAGTACTTCTTAGATGGTGAACCAGTTGAGTCAGTAGGAACCGGAGCATGAGCTTCAGAAACTAGATGATCAACATTCGTTGGAGGTTTGAAGTACTCATCAAACATATCTTGAAACAATGAATCCCAAACATGAATCCCAGTTATCCTTAGTAAGTGAAGCATTAGGCGTTGAATGAGAGTCATACGACCATAATTTAAGTATCCATCAACATGTAGTATATGCACTCTTCTCCCCCTCAAAAATTGCATCCAAAGTTGCCATTTTTGATTTGAACAAGTGAATGAGAATATACACTAATGAATGTAGATCCACTTGAGGGTTGACAGAGCGTGGGAAAACATAAAGCTTGTTGATGAAGAATGTTGATGATAATGGTCATATACATGAAGATTTCTCTTCTTTTGAAGATAAAGCGCACTGAAGCATACAATTTTCTTTTCTTTGAGGAACGGGGCCGAAGTGTTATCTTGCAGACGCCATAGTGTTGAAGAATGAGGCTGGCCGAATCGATGTGAGCAGGCGTCATTGTTAAGAGCCCGCTCATATGTTTAGAGCACCCGAATCCAAATACCAAGGGGCGATTTGTACGAATTTGGACAACAGCATCGAAGAGAGAATTGGAAACATTGGATCCCACGTCTGATGGGTTCATTTTGGTTAGCACAAACAGTCTTTGAATCAGTAGAAACCCTAGATGCAATGGCATTATCCCTAGGAGCTGAACTAGTAGAAGCATCAGACTTAGTCAAATGACATTTTGTGCTTAATGGGATTATTCTACCAGTTGGCTTCCAAACCTTAAGGGAACTATTCTAGGCATAGTGGATCTAGCAAAGGGGTAAGGTTTGCCATTCGTTAATATTCGACACGTGGGCTTCCAATCGAAATCCTACATTTGTAAACACATTCCCTGTAGGTTTCCAAGATTGCTTAATCTGTTTCGCTCTCCAAACTTTCTTAACTGGGTTATGAATCTTAGACCTCAGAAATAACACATAACATTTATCATGATTACCAGAAAATAAACATTTTTTACATGTTTTGCAGACAACATGAGGCCTCGAATTAATTTCAGTAAGCTTAGAGCTAATACTAGAACTAACACGATTCTTTTTGTTCAAATCAAACTTCTTGTCCCTATGGTGTTCTTTCACTTCCTTATCATGAACACTTTTAGTTTGCGTAATGCTATCCTTCTTTGCATTGCTTCTAGGTTTTGACCCGTTAACTTTAGTGTCAATCTTAACATTTGTAGACGTAACGATGGGAACATTACATGGCTTCACTACTTTCTGCATTTCTGGTCTAGAAGTGTTGGGATCTGAAATTCAAGGAGGCACATCAAAGGTTGCATGCTTGAATTTTGACATGGAACAAGGCATATCAAGGGTCACATGCTTGGCTTTAGGCATAGAACAAGGCACAACTATTCTATCTCGCCTATTGCTAGATTTCGAACTTGTGACAATTACATACTCTAAGAGTTCCTGAGATCGTTTGGCATCCATGCAGGCATAGGCTATAGTACTATCAAAAGGTTTTTCTAATCTTTCATCTTCAACAATCTCACGGAGACCTTCAAACTGTCCTTAAGGTATGAGAGATATGCTTTATGTGCAAGTTCATTATTCCTAATGGGCGGGGGAATATATAACATATCGATAGCATATTTATCACAAGCAGAAACCTTAGGAATAGAGTATTTGCAATTGGGGATTGGCAACTTTCCTTTCACCTCACGCTTCAGATTCTCAATATCGTTAAGTAAAGAAGTTATCTTTTCAATTTGTTTATCATGATTAACTTTAAATGAATCACATAACTCTTTGTTTTGATCATTAACCTTTGAAATTTCAGCTTTAAAACAATCATTTTCCTTTTGCAAGTTATCAATTATATTTTGAAGTTGGAAATTCTGAGAATCTAAAGGTGGAGGCATATGGGAACCAGTCACATCCTTCTTTTCACCTTTCAGTTGTGAAATTTGGGCTTTCAATCTTTTGATCGTGTTATAATGAGCTCGAATTTGTTCATTACGTTTGCTAATTTCAAAAGCGCATCAAACTCTCAGAGCATCGAGGATGTCTTGATACTTGAGGTTTTAACATTTTCTTTGAGATGTTGATGTTTTAATTGCAAAGCAAGATATTCAACTTCTAATTTAGAATAATGTTTAACCAAGTTATCATGATCATCCTGTTCTATTTTCTCATGCAATTTTGAATTTGTTGTTTCAAGCTCAATGACATGATCATGGGAGACTTTCAGAGCAACAGATAATTCATGAAATTGAGAAGCATTAATGGAACAATTTGTAGCAGTGAAAAGCACATCTTGAGCAATACATTCTGAAATCAGATTCTCATTCAGTATATGCAAGTTCTTCCTCTCAATCTTATTATATTTTAATTTCTCTCATAGTCACTAACCTCAACAATCATTGCATCAAATTCCTTTTCCATTCCCTTAATATCAGTATCTATCCCCTTTTTAAGACTCTCAAAGTGATCTTTTAGAAGTTTAAAGAAAGGCATGACCTCAGTTAAATAGCATTCTTTTGTTTGTTCAAAACCCTTTCCCCTTCAGTTATCCCAGTGGGTGTGATCCTTTTCTTACAAGTTTTCTCAAAATCAACAAATAGTTGAAAAATAACATATTGACTGATTAAGGTCTTGCTTTTAGTAGCAATAGTTCTAGGAACTAGATGCATTGGTGTATTGGGAGGATACACAGTCGCTTTAGGCATTTTCCTAAGGAGAGGGTTCGTTACAACAAGATTCTCTGCTTTTTGCTTATCTAAATCCTTTTTCCAGAACACTTGTTCAGGGGTTAATAGAGTCTGAGGCTTAAACTTGTTCAAGGAGATCCAATTTTCTTTAGTGTAATTATGGGGTTTGATCGTTATGTTATTCTTTTTACACTCAGGATCTTCTAACTTCTTATTCATTTTCTCCCTAGTGACTTCATCAGATTTCTTATCTTCCTCAGTGCACTCAACGCAACTAGGTTTCTGCCTAGGCTTAAGGATTTCATTACCATCATAAAGCACCTTATGAGCATTTCTAGCCTTTTTAATTACCTCTGGATTTGGTTCCTCAACAAGGGGAATGCTGTGCTTATCGCTTAAGACTCTATGCTTAGTGATCATGTGAGCAGTTTGAATGGTATTCCTTATGCATTACAACTTATTTTCAAGCTTGTTTTTCAAAGTTTTAGATTGGAAAAATCATTCAAAAGTTTTGATTCCTTAGCCTTGAATTCTTGCTTAAGCATTTTAACATTTTCTTGAAGTTCGTGTTTTTGCTTAGCAGTTTTGGAAAGCTCTTCTTGTAAGGAGTTTAACTCTTGTTTTAATACTTTTTCTCTAAAATTACTTTTTCTAATAATTGTACGCATTTGGATATCCATCTCCTGCTCACGAGTGGTAAGTTCAAACTTAGCACGCTGTTCGTATATGGCAACTTGATCCTTATAGGTATTGAGTTCAGTGGTCAAGGAATAATCAGGCACAAATGCAGTGTACTCATGCAGCTCATAATCATCATTTTGAGTAGAAGATGCACAACTAGGTACAACAGAAACTTCCATGCAACTTACCTCTGCATTGACATGCACAGGTTGTGACTGGTGCATCTCTATCTTGGGTACATCCGAAGCTTCCATGGAGCGTTCCTTTGCATTAACTTGCATAGGTTGTGGTTGGTGCACCTCTCTCTCTTGTGAATTTAAGCACGAAGATTCCATTTTAGCATTATCTGATTCATCATTATATGTTGTCTCTGACATTCTGCATTTAGCAGCACCCGATTCTTCAACAGATACATTACTCAACTTATCATACCTATCTCTCAACTGCACCAGACACTCATCCACTTTTTCATCTGTCTGAGTAACTTCCTCAATATACTTCTCCACATTATCCATGAGATGGATAAGTGTCTCTTTGAACACGCTAATTTCCATTCCAGTGTGTCTCTTGAAAGACGTTTCAGTCATGTCTTGATCATAATCTGATGTAAATTCCCCACTGATGAATGACTGAAATTGTTTGTGGATCACCTGAAGTGCAGCTCTAGAACTATCTTCTTGAACTTTTTCTTTGACAAGTTGTTGTTCCAATTGTTCTAAGTTCAATAGTAATTTCCCGTAAATGTAGGTAAATCCTGACGGAAGATGGCACTACATGTTCGATCCAAAATTGTGGACATAAACTGTACGAGGTGAGAGTGAAGTAACTGATAAGGTTCAATGTTACTTTTCTTTAGCATGGCATTTTGTAGCCTTGACTGGTGCATTTCTGTCTTATCAGAGTCTGAACCTAGAGATATCACATCCTCATTGATTGATTCAATCATCTTTAATCGTTTAGTGTAGCAAACATTATCATTGTTGTCCACAGCATCATACAATTTAAGTACTTCCGAAATCACTGGGTCAGTAGAGTAAGACATGATGTGGTAGTATGCACGGGATTTTACAAGTCTATGATTTAAACCGAGAAATAAAATCTTTCGCCGGATTTTACTAAAATCAAGACCAAACCGTTAAGCAATGACCAATGAAATGTATTAAGATGACTGTTGGATTGACAAAATGATAGACAATTGTGTGTAAGGACTTATGATTGTTTGTAGGATTAGCTGAGATGTTGTTTAGTCGAGATTTGGATTGGTTGTTGCATGATTTAACGGAGAATTATAGGTGTAAAAACTTAAAAACCTCAATAACTTCCTTTTGGAGGGGATTTGGGCCTCGAAAAATTCGTTTCACAACATCGTGGTGAAACCTCACAATATTCAGGCTGTTCCGGTCGTTTTGACAGGTATTTCTGGAAGGAGTTACTGGATCAAAAGTTATGGCAGTTTGAAGTTTTGACGTAAAAAGTCAACTTTGGTCAAACCTAGAAGACAAGTCGCTCAAAGAATTAACTCGCTAAATAGCCAAGTCGCATTAGTATCAACTCGCAACACAATCAACTCGCTTAATAAAATAAGTTACTTTAATCAACTCGCTTATTCAACTCGCTTAATAGCCAAATCGCATAGAACACAAGTCGCGTAAAGAGACAACTCGCTTAATAGCCAAGTCGCATAAAAACCCAACACGCTTCTATAACAACACGCTTAGGGCAACTCGCTTCCAAGAACAAGTCGCTTCAATAAGCAACTCGCATAGACAACTCGCTTCCAAGAACAAGTCACTTCAATAAGCAACTCGCATAGACAACTCGCTTCCAAGAACAAGTCAACTTCAACCGGAAAGTACAACGTGACTCAACTCGCTTCCAAGTATTATTCAAAAACCACCACTTTTCAATCCAAAAACAACCCAACTACGATGATTCAAGCCTTCCAAATCAAAACCTAAACACATATAATGATTCTAAACACAAAAGTACAATCAAAATCCAAACTTTAACACTAGAAATGATCCAAATGAATCAAACTCTTCTAAACACTTTTAACCCCAAAAACCTTATGAAATCCACCAAAACAAAGAGCATGAAATATATGTGATCAAACCTGGCTCTTGATACCAATTGTAGGATATTGGATTTCACAATCACACTAAACCATAATTATATGAGGCGTTCAATATGTTAGAGAGAGAAAGTTCTAGTGAGAGAAAGGAAGAGAGTTGGGAACTATGTGAAACAAAGAAAAATGGTATTGAAGCTCCAACCCTCTACCTTGGGAGGTAGAGGGTATTTATAGTTTCTTACAAACTAACGCCACCTACGGGCTGTGGATCAGGCATACAGTGGGTAAAGACCCGTCCGTCCTCCACGGTGTTACATAACAAACTACTTAATAATATAACTAGACTACGACTACGAGCTTTCTAATGAATACATATACTTGAGGTGACCGACTCTTCAATGAATGAATTTTCTAATTCCTAACACTACTTACCCTCAAGTAGACCTTATTAGATAGATTCCTAAAAAGATATCTCCCAAAACCTGGAAAATATGAGTTTACAAATCCCTTATGCTAGAATAAAACAAAGCCGAACACGTCACGAAAGGGGAACAAACACTCAAATCTCTCAACTATTCTAAGTGTCAACTTCGGGGTGATCACTCAATCACACAGTCATAGCATGTATTCTATCATAAGCTTGGCGGTTACACAAATCTCCACCACTAGAGTTAAGGGCTAAACAATTCTCGAAAGCAATATGGGTAGACACGACAAAGGTTAAGGGGTGACTCATCATTACTAACATGTCACGGCGAAGTGGACAAAATCAATGATACATGACCAAATCTATGGCCAAGACACCAAAGATTGCTCGCTGCATCACCTAGACACGCTTCATGACTAAAGAGTAGGATAAGACATGGGATATATAATTGGTGTAAAATGAAAAACAAACAGGTAGTCTAAATCTATAACCAAGTCATCACCACTTACCGTCCGTCCAAAGTTCAAGCTTAGAAGTCTAGAAACTGGATCATGAAATGCAAGGTAGACGTGTCATTAGAGGACGTCGTGATGGGCACACCACCTTTTCTTCTTCTGTTGGCATAACTACCAACTCCAATCTTCAAATCTGACCGAGGTGGCCTCCTCGATACTAATCAATAAATCTCATACTACAGTGCTTATAACATTGCACTTTACAATATCATAACTCAATCAACTTTCTCTTTATTGTTTTTTAATTTTTTTTAATCAACTTTTGTTTTTTTTTTCTTTTTTATTTTTTTTTTTGTTTTTGTTTGAATCATAACATAATAACATGACATCACCCCACTTGAGATGAACAATGGTAATTCGGGGGGTCTTCAATGATCTTCATAAATGTTGTCGATGAAAGCGTGATTTCTAAACCTTTCCACTCGAACCTTGAACTTAGGCAAATGATGACTTCCCAATCACAAATAAAGACTACAGGGTAGGCTAAGGTTTATAGGTGTAACAAAACAATATATTGGGTTGACAAAATGAAAGGGATGGCTCAGAAGGGTGTATCTAGGGGTATCTTAGACTAAAGGTGAGTGCAACAAAAGGGCTTCACATGGGGATTGAAAAGTCGATGTGACTAATCGATAGACTCACAATGGTAGGCTGTTTGGGTGATAATCCTATAATATTGCCTTCTAAAACTAAAAAGTCCAAATACATCGAGCTAACTCAACATACCTCGTCCATTGTCTCGAAATGATGCAAAGGCCAAGTTCTAAAGTTTACAAGCTACTGACACACTCATAATTTGGTGGATTTGGGGTAAAAATTGGGAAACGGATAAGGCTAATCTCACCATATAATATTAAGGGTTGTATGTGCTCGGCTAATGTCTAATCTAGTTAGGTTAAGAAAAACATGTCAAAATTTAAAAAATGGCATAATTTTTCAAAATAAACTAGAAAAATGAGGGCAAAATAAAGTTCAAGAGACAATTATACTCCCGTCCCCCCACTTGAATTGTACAAAGTCCCTTTTGTACTAAGCATTAAATAAAGGTGAAGAGAAAAGTAGAATTAGAGCAAGAACTTCCCTGAAATTTGCTCCAAAAAGAAAGAGGGCCCACGAAAAGAGTCGTGCCTTCGAATAAGCATCCATGTGCAAACTTTAATCCCTTAAATCACACTACCGACAAGCATAATTCTAAAAATAAAAATGAAAAATGAAGAACAAATCTAACTCACTTTCGTAGGAATCACGGTTGCATTTAGCATATGCAACAAGCCTTTTAAACCACTTGGTGTCACAAGTGGACGAGTGAAGTCTCGTGAGGGTTTACAGGGAACACACCCACAAAGTTCATTTAAAATACTAGTACAAGGTTACTGTGTTTTAAAAATGAAAGAAGTGAAACAGAGGATGGTTACGTCGTAACTCTTTAAAGGAGTTACGCCGTAACTGGGCAAAACCTGGCATACGCTTGGAAAAGTGTAGCTACGGCGTAACCACTGAGATGGTATTACGCCGTAATTGATAATGCATCCGGAATTCTGCTGCTAGAGGTTGGTTACGGCATAATCAATAAGATAAGTTACGCCGTAACTCTGTTCAGATCAGCAACTGCAGCAGCAATTAGTTCCTCGTTTCTTGCAAAAATGGTTAGAAAACACAAAACCCAACAGAAAAGAAATAAAAGCAAAAGAAAGGGATAATTCGGTTTGTCTCCCGATAGAGCACTTTTCTTTTTTAATGAGTCTTTAAGTTAGACTCAGATCTATGAGGCTTCTATAGGGGCCTTTGAGCTTGCCCCACTTCCTCAATATCTTTCATTGAATAAGGCTGGTCCCAAACATGTGGCGAAACATACTGAGTTATGGAGTATCTTTTCTGTAGAAAATTAGCTTGTGCCCACTCGAAACGAAACCTAGCCTCTTTTTCATCATCAATTTTAACATAACCAAACTTTACTCGTAACTAATTTTCAAATGAGATCCCTCTGTATCCTACATTGCTCCTCTTATCTTCGTCAAAACATGCCCATTCCTTGCGTTTGAGCCATTTAGGTTCAGGGTATTCTCCTCCATAGCAGATCTTGTGATTGGGGTTGCATGTAGGCCATGCCATGGTGTATTCGTTGTGCATGATAGCTGGTTCGCAAAAATGAATGGTCCAGTCAATATCGGAGAACCATTCGCTAAAAGCACTATGCTGTTGCAACCACTTTTCTCTGATATCCTCATCTTTCTCCCATCACCACCAGACTTTTGCCGCTTCATTAATCATACGAATGAGATACTTTCCTCCTCTATTACATCTTTTTTGGAAAAGGGAACACGTGGGAAATATTACTTTGGTCCCCTCAACTAAAGGAACACAACAGTGAACTCTCCCTTTTACAACATAACTGCGAATAGAGAACGGGATTTCTTCCTCATCATCTTCATCGTTACCGGATTCATAGTCTTGTAAATGGCCAAAAGATGAAGGTGGAAACCTATCTGTGTCATCTAATTCTATCCTCGGTGGTTCCTTAGTAACAACTTTGTTCGGCTCAAGGCTCAGGGTCTTATCCAACTTGAACTCCACTATATCTCCATAATATCCACTGTAACGTGCTAATGTTTCAAGGAATGGTGTACCTAGGATCAAATGCTCCTTTTTGTCTTTCACGTTATCGACTACCACAAATTCGGGGGACTGAAGTAAATTTATCGACCTTAACACTCATCCCTCATGTAATACATAAAGGGGTAATCTTAGTTTCAGTTGTCGATTCAATCACTATATCTGTTTTCCAAAGGTGGATTATCTTCAGTTTTAAGAATATGGACAGAGGCATGATGTTTATACCCGACCCAAAATCAACTACCCCCAAAATATCAATATTACTAGCAGAAAACAGAATGACTAACCCGCTAGCACAAATATCCTTACCCAAGAATAAGCTTGAACCTAACCTGGATGTGCCTACTGGAGCATAGCTACGCCGGAACTCCGGGAAGTAGTTACGGCGTAACTCTTCCTGTTGGTCGGTATTCGTGACCTCTAATTTTTCGATTGAGGATATACATTCCTCAATCACTTCTTGAGAATCGTTGGTGAAAATAGCATTGCATTCCTCCTTGCGCTTGGCTTCATTAAGTTCAATTCCATCAATCTCAGCACCGAGTTTTTCAATCATTGCTCCAAGATTTTTTAGGGTTTCTTCGTGGTTGGAAAGATTTTTATTTGTGTTTTCCTGGAAACCCTTTACCAAATATCTTGTTCTTTTTGTTTCTGGGCTGAAGTTTCCAGGAACTTATTAATGGTTTCTTCAAGACTGGGCTTTCTTTCTCCATAAGGCCCACGATTGTAATTTCCACGATAACCATTACTATTTCGATTATCTTCGTAAAATGGTCGATTTTCTCCATACTTAGCTTCTTCAATATTCTCTTCGTCCATATGAGGACAATTTTTCGCAAGATGTCCTCTTCCACAGATTTCACAACCTACTTGGATGGCATGAACGGTTTCTCTGACTTTCAGTGTATCTCGACTGAGATTTTCAATTTTACTAGCGATTGCTGCAATTCCGTCAAAACTTCCACCTTGGTTTCTTTTACTCCCACCGTCGTGCCATTTTTGAGAGTGGTCCGCCATTTTTTGAGTGGCTTCTATTGCAGCAGTAGGAGTTATGTTCGGGATAGGTCCTTGATAGTCCAGCATTTGCCTTGTAGTTACGTTAATTCCTTTCTAGAAAATATTGACCTTCTGCTGGTTATTCAGATCATTGGTAGGACACTTATAAAGAAGATCGTTGTATCTGTCCCAAGCTTGATTCAGTGTTTCGTCGTCTTTTTGTTTGAAATTATGGATTTCCAAAAGCTGGTTAGAAATCTTCGATGGTGGGCAATATCTTTGGATAAAGTGTTTCTTTAGTAGCGCCCAAGTATTAAGCGCCGTGAATTTTTCGATCCATCTTCTGGCTGCTCCAGTAAGAATCATTGGGAATACCCTTAGCATAACATCATCATGAGACATGCCCGGAATGTTGAAAAAGCTGGCGATGTATAGGACGTTTTCAATGTGCTCATATGCGTCTTCCTATTTCCTGAAAAAGGGTTAGCTCGAAGCTCCCTTATAAATTGGTCTTTAATTTTGAAACGAACATCCGCTCCGATTGCCGGTCTTACGAGACCCGGCCCTTGTTCCGCTCTTGTCAACGCCAAGTATTCCTCAAGAGTGAGGTCATCGATGTTAACAACTTCCATGGTACCTGAAATCTTGAAATATGATCGTGAGAAAAGTTTAAAACGAAATGAAAGACTTAATATTAATCCTAATATAATTTCCGAGCGGCGTAAAAACTTGATGCGGGTTTTACTGACCAGGTCTTAATATTTATAGTGTCTCGCTATACCTATGGTCTACCCTAATGCACTAACGGGCAGTGTACCCGGTCGTGTGTAGTGTAGTAAATGGTAAAGCCGAGGTCGTCCCAAGAGCTATGTGTGTTGGATTATTACTAAGTCTAGTGTCACAGAATAATAATTGTTTCGATAGGGATTTAATTAATTAAACTACTAATGCAGAATAAAAGCAGATAAATAGGTAAAGGAAATCAATAGAGGAATAGTGGTGCTAACCTAGTCAATCCTCCTAGCTAGTTATGTCTACGTCTACCTACTTCTAATTACTTCAGGTGGGGTCACATTTGAGAGGACAACATTTGGTCAATTCGCTCTAACCTATCAGCAAAGATGCCACCACAGGAGAAATCAGGGGCACCGTCATAAGTCCTGT
Organism: Chrysanthemum makinoi; assembly: GCA_910596185.1. Classification (NCBI taxonomy): domain Eukaryota; kingdom Viridiplantae; phylum Streptophyta; class Magnoliopsida; order Asterales; family Asteraceae; genus Chrysanthemum; species Chrysanthemum makinoi. The sequence goes on along the minus strand of OU343222.1, from coordinate 245,195,417 downwards.
TGTTCCTGATCCCCTAAGCCAAGTCATTAAGTACCGCTACATGTTAGATTCAAAATAGTGAGTGCCCGGCCGTTAGGAACTTAGACACTACACCCCCTAGTTCTTAAGTTCATCCAAACGATAAGTGATCAGTTGGTCAAATCGCACAAGTAGAAAGGGTCGTCAGTTGGTCATATCTTACCCTTCCCGTCTCAGTCCGCTCACCTAGGGTCAATTGGTCATATCTCCTAGGCAATTGGCCTCTACCGCCATTCAAAACTACCGAACCAAAGGTGACTACCAAAGAACTATGCGCATACACTTAGAAATAATTGTACGGAAGTAAAGGTAAACACAAACAAAACAATTAAGGAATCATAACTAGGCTAGCACCAAAGGGTGCTTAGCCGCTCATATTAATCATGCAAATCAATTCAATATTCAAAGGTACGAAATACATGAATTGAAAGTAAAAGAAATACAAAATGCTAAAGCTTATCGTAATGGAGTGACTTCTCCCTTGGAAATAGCTCCGTATGCTCCCCTAGACATGCCTTGAGCTTTTTCCCATGTTCTCAGAGAGTTGTGTGTGGAATGGGATGATTAGAAATGCTGGAATTCGTGGGGTATTTATAGGCCAGGTCTGGGTTACGGCGTATCCAATATAGGAGTTACGCCGTAACCTTGTATTCCGTCGTAAATGCACTAGATCTGCTAGTTACGGCGTAACCTAATGAGTGGTTACGCCATAGTCTTCAATAAAAATGGTTACGTCGTAAGTGATGATGTAGTTACGGCGTAAGTATCAGCGGCGTGGATCCTCATTTGACCTAATGTAGTTATGTCGTAACCTTTGGGAAGAGTTACACCGTAACCTCTTGATAAGTTGGTATTCTGGGTCACACAATAGTTACGGCGTAATGTGAGAGAGGCGTTACGCCGTAACTTCTTCTAAATTGGCATACTGTGATAAATCTTTAGTAATGTTTCCATTTCTGCGTCTTTTTAGCTCCAATGCTCGTAATTTACTTGAAAGTGGAAAACAATGGAAAACAAGCGTAAATCTATATAAATGATATATATAACGAGCATTATCGGGGAAAATTGACACTTAATATTAAGGACTATTTGATGTTATCAATTCATAACAATGAGTGCCCAGGCGCTAGCATCTTAAACACTCATCCCTAACTTCTTAACTTCATCCAAACGGTAGGTGATCAATTGGTCAAATCGCACAAGCAAAAAAGGGTCGTCAGTTGGTCAATTCTTACCCTTCTCACTCAGTCTACATACTTTGGGTCAGTTGGTCATATCTCCTAAGAAACTAGACACTACTGCCATTCAAAACTACCGAAACAAAGGTAGCTACCAATAAACTATGTATGCATACACTAGAAACAATTATATTGAAGCAATATAAACATAAACAAAACAATTAAGGAATCATAATTAGGCTAGCACTAGAGGTGCTTAGCCGCTCATATTAACTAAAACAATCGATTTAATGTTTGACATAATGAAATACGTGAATTGAAAGTAAAAGAAATGATAAATTGCTAATGCTTATCGTTAGCGATGGATTTCTCCCTTAGAGATGGCTCCGTATGCTCCTCAAGATCTGCCTTCAGCCTCCAACCCACGTTCTCTGTTTTTGTATGTAGAGTGAATGATGAGAAATGCAGAATTTTGGGCGGTATTTATAGGCCAGATCTAGTTACGGCGTAACTTGAGTCGAGAGTTACACCGTAACATCAATATCTTCGTATTTTGCTCTAGAAAAGCTGGTTACGGTGTAACACATGAAATGAGTTACGCCGCATCTTCAATAAATCATGGTTACGCCGTGTTTGTGGAAAGAGTTACGGCGTAGCTTGTAGCGGCGCGGAACATCATTTGACCTAATTAGTTATGGCGTAATCCTAAGATGGAGTTACATTGTGATCTGCTGTTGAGATAGCCTATTGAGTCACGCTTTAGTTACGGCGTAATGTGAGAGAAGAGTTACGCCATAATTACTTCAAAATGGGCATACTATCATATATCTTCAATAAACTCTCTAAATCCGTGTCTCATTAGCTCCAATGCTCGTAATTTACCTGAAAGTGAAATATAGAGGAAAACAAGCGTAAATCCATATAAATGATATAAAATACGAGCATTATCGGGGTAAATTGACACTTAATATTCAGGATTATTTGATGTTATCAAATATCCCCCCACTTGAACTCTACTTGCCCTCAAGTAGACCTTATCAGATAGATTCCTAAAAAGAAATCTCCCATTACCTAGAAAATATAAGTTTACAAATCCCTTATGCTAGAATAAAACAGCGCCGAACACCTCACGAAATGGGAACACAACACTCAAATCTCTCAGCTATTCTAAGTGTCAATTTCGGGGTGATCACTCATTGCACAGTCATAGCATGTATTCTAGCATAAGCTTGTCGGTTACACAAATCTCCACCACTAGAGTTAAGGACAAAACAATTCTTGAAGGCAATATGGGTAGACATGGCCAAGGTTAAGGGTGAGTCGTCATTACTAACATGTCACGGCGAAGTGGACAAAATCAATGATACATGACCAAATCCATGGCCAAGACACCAAATATTGCTCGTTGCATCACCTAGACACGCTTCATGACTAAAGGGTAGGATAAGACATGGGATATAATTGGTGTAAAATAAAAATAACAAGTAAGTAGTCTAAATCTATAAGCAAGTCATCACCACTTACCGTTTATCCAAAGTTTAAGTTTCAAAGCTAAGAAACCGGATCATGATATACCAGGTAGATGTGCCATTAGAAGACGTCATGATGGGCACAATACCAACTTTATTCCTCAAATGTGACCGAGGTGGCCTCCTTGATACTAAATCAATAATGAGCTCATAAACATAGTGCTTATAACTTCGCACTTTACAATCAAAAAATAACTATAACTTTTTTTTTTCATACATAACAACTAAACATAGAATCCCCCCACTTGAGATGAACAATATGAGAATTTGGGATGTCTTCAATGATCTTCAAGAATATGTCATCGATGAAAGCGTGATTTCCTAACCTTTCTACTTGGACATTGAACTTGGGCAAACAATGACTTCCCGATCACAAATAAAGACTACACGATAGGCTAGGGTGTATGGGTGTAACGAAACAATATGTTGGGTGAACAAAATGAAAGGAATGGCTTAGATGGGTGTATTGTGAGTGCAACAAAAGGGTTTAACATAGGGGTCGAGAAGTCGAGGTGACTAATCGATAAACACACAATGATAGGCTTTTTGGGTGATAATCCTATAATATTGCCTTCTTAAACTGAAAAGTCCAAATACATTAAGCTAACTCAACATACCTCATCTATGGTCTTGAAATGATGCAAAGGCCAAGTTCTAAAGTTTACCTGCTACCGGCGCACTCATAATTTGGTGGATTTGGGGTAAAAATTTATAAACGGATAAGGCTAATCTCACCATATAATGTCAAGGGTTAGAATGTGCTCGGCTAAGGTCTAATCTAGTTAGGTTAAGAAAAACATGTCAAAATTAAAAAAATGGCATAATTTTTTTAAAATAAACTAGAAAAATCAAGGCAAAATAAAGTTCAAGAGACAATTCTACTCCCGTCCCCCCACTTGAAATGTACAAAGTCCCTTTTGTAATAAACGTTAAATAAAGATGAAGAGAAAAGTAGAATTAGAGCGATAACTTCCCTGAAATTTTCTCCAAAAAGAAAGAAGGCCCACGAAAAGAATCGTGCCTTCGCATAAGCATCCACGAGCAAAATTCAATCCCGTAAATCACACTACCAACAAGCATAATTCTAAATAGAAAAAGAAAAAATGAAAAGAAACCTAACTCACATTCGTAGGAATCACGGTTGCATTTAGCATATGCAACAAACCTTTTAAACCACTTGGTGTCCCAAGTGGACGAGTGGAGTCTCGTGAGGGCTTTCACGGAACATACCCACAAAGTTCAATTTAAAACTAATATAAGGATATTGTGTTTAAAAGAAAGAATTAATATAGAGGATAGTTACGTCGTGTTGGGAATTGCAGATTTGATGATTACAAAACCCACAAGCACAAATGAAGAAAGAAGAAAGAAATGAGGGCCTTATATGTAATATTTAGGTAGCTTTGTTAATAAGCTACAATTAGGGTTTGTAACCTCCCTCTACTATATAAAGAGAGTAGGCGTTTAGGTTACATTCGATCCATTTCATAGAACTCTTCAATGAGAGTCTAGGCACACGATCATAGCGTATGTATAGTAGTAGTAATAGTAATAGTAGTTTATTTTATGAATAAAGAAAACCTTATTAGTGATGTTGATTGTGTTATTAGTATTCCGCTGTGCATTCAATCAATCGATATCATTGATACCCTAGTTGAGTTCGGATCTTAGATTCTACAATTGGTATCAGAGCCTTGTGGCTCTTGATCTAGGGTTTATAAGGTTTTCCTGTAATTAGGGTTTATACCCTAGTTCATCTATTGCAGCAGTTGTGAAAAAGAAAAGAAGCAAAAGTTGGGGAATTGATTCGAAGAAGATGGGGAATTGTTACTACTGATCACATGGCTATTGTTCGGACCTACAAGGTGATATAATTAATTTATGCTAATTGATGTGACTGATCCTTGTCAAGGTCAGTAATATTATAATTTATCACTCATGTGTATAATTCTTTTGCATGTAGGGAATATCAATAATGAGGCTCAATTAATGTCTCGTATTACTAATTCCTTATTGGTTAGTTCAATTGGACAGTGGGATTAGTCTTCACATGTGGGTTCCTGCTGATCATGATCACAAATTAATAAATGTTGAATTGATATTGTACACACTGGTCCCGCTCGTCTGTCACCAATGGACATATGATTTTAGTGGGTCCCTCGGTTAAAGTTTGATGGTCACGTGATATTAGTCCTTAAGATGATCTGATTGGTTGAACTCATTTGAGCTATTCACTTGTATTCATTGGTAAATGTTTAATACTGTTTGAATAGTGTAATCATGTGGGTCAACAGGTTCTTTGTATTGGGTTGTATATTTCTTGATTTCTTGTAATAGTTTGTATTTTAATTCTTGTGGGGCTGACACGTTTCTCTGTTGGTCACATGAGGTTGCATAAACTCATGGGTTGTTTCATGGTCACGTGGTATTGTATTTGAAGGGACCTACAAGTTTGTTCCTACTGGTATTGTATTTGAAGATCACATGGTATCTGTCACGTGGGACTCTGTGTTACTACTGGTTGCATTAGTTATTGCTGGTGGTTATCATTCTTGCTGGTGGGTATATCATTTCCATTGGTTACCACTGGCTAGTTATTATTTGGTTCCTGCTGGTAAGTTCCTACTGATATTGGTTCCTGCTGGTCGGTTTCTACTACTAGTATTATGTGGTTTCTACTGATCAATTCATGCTGGTTGCTTATTTTATTCCTGCTGGTCATTGTTTGGTTCCTCCTGGTCTGTTCCTACTGAGTGTTCTGGAGTTCCTACTGGTTGATCAGGTGCGTGTCTTATCATATCTCAAAGTCAGTAGAGACACTTTGGAGATAACTTGTTCGTATGTTAATGGTGTGACAAAGACTAGATAAATCTAGCGAAGGGGTGAGATCTACAAACTAAAGGTACTTAATGCGCACATTTGCTAACACTTTAAGGAGTTACGTTTTAGTGCTCAGTGTTAGTGAAGGGGTGTGATCTACAGATTGAAGGTGCTTAATGCTTACATTTGCTATCACTTTAAGGAGTTACATTGTAGTGCTCAGTGTCTCATATAATTGAGGGTTTATCAAGATTTGGAGTCACATGGATAGTACAAGATATAAGACGCATGCGTTGGTGTTTCTACTGGTTCTTCGTTCCTACTGGTAGACTATTTTGATTCTGCTGCTAATTTAATTTTTCTGATGCTGTGCTTTATTTCTTTTGCTTAGTGAGAAAAAAAAGGTTGAGATTCGAGAGATGGTTAATATCTTTAAAGGGGAAGCTTATTGATTATATACTTACCATCTACATGCATCACTTGAGGGGAAGCATTTACGAGTTGCACAAGACCCCTATTAGATGATTACAAAAAGGGGAAGAAGAAGAAGTGATGTGCAGCTTATTATTGTGATGACATGTTTTAGCATTGTTTCTTTATGCAGATTGTTTTGTAATATCAAATAGGGGAATATTGTTGGGAATTGCAGATTTGATGATTAAAAAACCCACAAGCAGAAATGAAGAAAGAAGAAACAAATGAGGGACTTATATGTAATATTTAGGTAGCTTTGTTAGCAAGCTACAATTAGGGTTTGTAACCTCCCTCTACAATATAAAGATGGTAGGCGTCTAGGTTACGATCGATCCATTTCATAGAACTCTTCAATGAGAGTCTAGACACACGATCATAGCGTGCACATAGTAGTAATAGTAATAGTAGTTTATTTTATGAATAAAGAAAACCTTATTAGTGATGTTGATTGTATTATTACTATTCCGATGTGCATTCAATCAATCGATATCATTGATACCCTAGTTGAGTCCGGATCTTGTATTCTACACGTCGTAACTCCTAGAAGGAGTTACGTCGTAATTATTGCAAAACCTGGCAGACGCTACATGAGTGTAGCTACGGCGTAACCATTGCGTGGGATTACGCCATAATTGGTAATGCTCTGGGAAGAACTACTGCAAGAGATATGTTACGGCGTAACCTTATAAATGAGTTACATCGTAACTGTGGACTGATCAGGTCCCGTTCAGCATGCTGCACCAACTTCTCCGATTTCGTGCAAAAATGGTTTAAACACAAAACCCAATAGAAATGGAAATAAAACAAATTAAAGGGAAATTTTGGGTTGTCTCCCGAAAGAGCACTTTTCTTTATTTACGAGTCTTTAAGTTAGACTCAAGGCCACGAGGCTTTATGCAGGGGCAAAGAATTCATCACTCGAAAGCTTACTAACATCCTCTCCATAACAAATTTTTGCTTTGTGCCCATTCACTTTGAAAAACTCCCCTGCATTATTATAAACTTGAATAGTTCCATAAAGGAATACCTTACTCACTATGTAGGAACCAACCCAGCGATATCTCATTTTTCTAGGGAAGAGTTTGAGTCTTGAGTTGAAAACGAGCACCTCTTGCCTAACTTCAAACTTTTTACCCTTTAACCGCGCGTCATGCCATCTTTTGGTCATATCTTTATACGCTTTGATATGATCATAGGCTTCGTCCCTTAACTCAGTGAGGCGGTTGATTTGGGAAAATCGGTGTTCTTTGACCACGTCAGCCTCAAAATTAGCATTTTTGAGTGCCCAGTATGCTTTATGTTCTAATTCTACCGGGAAATGACAAGATTTTCTGTAAACGATCTTAGAAGGTGTGCTTCTAATAGGGATTTTGTAAGCGGTTCTGAATGCCCATAAAGCTTCGTCCAATTTTTTGGACCAATCTTTTCTGTTACTGCTGACTAATTTCTCCAAAATTCGCTTGAGTGCCCAATTGGTGTTTTTAGTTTGCCCATTAGTTTAGGGATGGTAAGGTGTAGACATCCGGTGGTTTACTCCGTATCTGTTCAGTACTTTTTCCATAATAGCATCAAATGACACTTCTAGCATCACAGGTCTGTAGAGCTTCAGCTTACTTTGAGACATAATCGACAGCCACCAAAATATAACTTTTGTTTTTCGATGGGGTGAAAGGTCCCATGAAATCAATACCCAAGACATCAAATACTTCACATACCAAAATGTTATTAAGCTGCATCTGATTTCAAGAAGAGATGTTCCCTGCCCTTTGACATGCGTCACAATTTCTTACCTATTTTGCGGCATCCTTGAAAATGCTAGGCCAAAAGAATCCTGCATCATAAATCTTTCTAGCAGTAGTGTCGGCCCCGAAATGCCCTCCAGCGGGTCCGTTGTGGCAGTGTTCCAGAATTTGTTGCTGTTCTTCTCCGAAAACACATCTCCTAATTATACCATCAAGGCATGATTTAAATAGGAAAGGATCATCCCAAAAGTAATATTTTAAATCTAAGAAGAACTTTTTTTTTATCATAAGTTTTGTTGCTCGGTAGAACTCTAGCCGCGAGGTAATTAGCGAAGTCCGCATACCATGGTTCAGGACTAGGATCCTTAATTCTTACTGCCATAAGATGCTCATCAGGGAAGGAATCACGAATAGTTTCTATGTCAAGCTCTTCAAGCTCAGGGTTTTCTAATCGAGATAGGTGATCAGCTGCTAAATTTTTTGCCCCCTTCTTATCCTTGATTTCAATTTTAAATTCTTGTAGCAACAGCATTCCATCTTATCAATCTTGCTTTGGCATCCTGTTTACTGAACAAGTACTTCAAAGCAGAATGCTCAGTGTAGACAACAGTTTTAGACATTACTAAATAAGACCTAAATTTATCAAAGGCATAAACCACAGCAAGGAGTTCCTTCTCTGTGGCGTGTAATGTTCTTGTGCTTCATTTAAGGTTTTACAAGAATAATAAATAGGTTTGAATTTTTTGTCTATGCTTTGTCCTAAAACGGCTCCCACCGCATAGTCACTGGCATCGCACATAAGTTCAAAATCATTGTTCCAATCCAGAGCAATGATAACAGGAGCTGTAGTAAATTTTTCTTTCAAAATATCAAAGGCTCTTTTGCACTCATCATTAAAGTTAAATTTTACATCCTTCATGAGAAGTTGGGTGATAGGTTTAGCAGTTTTGAAAAAGTCTTTTATAAATCTTCTATAAAACCCAGCGTACCCAAGAAAACTCCTAATTCCTTTTAGATTAGTAGGGTAAGGGAGTCGAGAAATAACGTCAACCTTAGCTTTATCGACTTCAATCCCGGTTTGGGAAATTTTATGTCCCAAAACAATTCCTTCTTTTACCATAAAATGACATTTCTCCCAATTTAGGACAAGGTTGGTTTCTTCACATCTAGCAAGAATTTTAGATAAATTTTTAAGGCAAGATGAGCAAGAGTTACCAAAAACCAAGAAATCTTCCATAAATACTTCCATGAATTCTTGGCACATATCTGAGAAGATTGCCGTCATGAACCGTTGGAATGTGGCAGGGGCATTGCATAGCCCAAAAGGCATTCTTCGGTAAGCGAATGTTCCATAGGGGCAAGTGAAAGTAGTCTTTTCCTGATCTTCTAGAGCGATTGGAATATGAAAATACCCTGAAAATCCATCAAGAAAACAATAATATTCATGTCTAGAAAGCCTTTCTAACATTTGATCGATAAAAGAATGTGGAAAGTGATCCTTCTGCATTGCGTCATTTAATTTTATGTAATCAATGCAAACTCTCCATCCAGTAACAGTTCTTATAGGGATCAGCTCATTTTCCTCATTAGTTACCATGGTCATTCCCCCTTTATTTGGCACAACATGAATAGGACTAACCCAAGGGCTATCGGAAATAGCGTAGATTAGACCTGCATCCAAGAGTTTAATAATTTCATCCTTGACCAAATCTTGAACTTTGGGTTTAATATCCTTTGTGGCTGCACTACTGGTTTAAAATTATCTTCCATAAGTATCTTGTGAGAACAGCATGACGTGTTAATTTCTTTTATGTCAGAAACTTTCCATCCAATGGCTCTTTTGTGCTTGCTCAAAACCTGTAATAACAATTTGTTTTCCTCTTCAGATAATAAAGAAGAGATCACAACAGGAAAATTAGGATCATCATTAATAAATGCATATTCTAAATGAGAAGGGAGTTCAAGCTTGGGAATATTATCAGCTTTTTCTTGGATGTTGGTAGAACATAACGTTTGGTTATCCACAGTATTTTCTTCCCCTTGTCTTCTTCATTGTTAAACATGTCATCATTGTCTTCAAATACTAGTGATTTCAAGGGGTCAGGCTGAAAGCATTCTTGAGCATGTTTTTGAACATTAACCTCGACTAGGTCGAGGTCGTCAAGGTTGTCGTCAGTGAAAGAAGCGTATCTCATTGATTTTTCTAGGTCGAAGGTAATCTTATCATTTCTAATTTCCAAAGAGATCTTCTTATTACAAATATCAATCATGGCATGTGTTGTGGCAAGAAAGGCTCTTCCTAGTAATAGGGGGACATCATCTTCTTCCATTTTGAGGACCACGAAGTCGACCGGGAAAACAAATTTATCAATCTTGACAAGGACATTTTCAGCAATTCCTTTAGGGTATTAAGTTGTTTTATTTGCCAGTTCAATGCACAATCTAGTTGGTTTCATGCTCCCTAATTCCAGTCGTGAGTAAAGCGAGAATGGCATAAGGCTAATGCTGGCCCATAAGTCGGAAAGGGCTTTTTCGAACATGATACCTCCGATGGTGCAAGGCAAGGTAAAACTCCTAGGATCTTCTTCTTTGAAAGGCATGTCTTTAAGAAGAGCAGCAGAACACCTTTGATTCAAGGTAACCTGTGTCCGATCAGAAAGTATTTTATGAGTGAGGAGGTCCTTCATGAATTTAGCATATTTGGGCATTTGCTCAAGTGCTTCTATGAGAGGAATGTTTATACCGAGTTGTTGTAATTTCTCCATGAATTTCTGAAATTGTAATCGTTCTTGCTCCTTCTTAGTTCTTCCTGGAAATGGTATGGGCGAAACATAGGGTCGAACTTTTTCCAAAGTTGGTTGAGTAGCCTTTGTTTCCTTGTTGCTGTCTTGAGGTATTTCTTCATTCAGAACATCCGAGTTACAGGGATAAGATTGTTCTTTATAGTTTAATCCACTTCGGGTTGTTATAGCATGGGCCAGATCCTTAGGATTGGGTTCGGTTGTACTAGGAAGTTCCCCCTCATCTCGGATTTTGACTGCTTCTGTGAGCTTTCCGACGTGATTCTCCAATCTTCTTATAGTAGCTGCTTGAGTCCTTAGTACATGGTCATAATCTTTCTTGATGTTCCATACTAGTTTCTCACTTTCCTCTTGCTTTCTGCTAGATTCTTTCACAAGATTTTTTATTGCCTTTTCGACTCTTTCTTCAACGGTTCTATCAAACTTATGTTTAACCATCTTTACTTCTTCAGTAAGGGAGTGCATATCAGATTCGAACTCTTCCTAATTCTTAATTACCGATTGTAGTTCTATTGGGTTTTCTTTCGAATCTTCATTCCAGGATGAAGAATGAAGAGCAACTTCTTCAACTCTGGTCCATCCTTTATTAGCAGTCATCAAAGGGATAGGTTCTTTTGAGTCTAACATTTGTCGAGTCTTGATATTAAGCTCGTTGTAGAATATTTGCAGTTGTTCGTGGTTGTTGAGCTTACGCTCGGGGCATTTTAGGATGACTTCACTGAATCTTTCCCAAGCTGTAAATAATGGTTCATCATTGGTTTGGCAGAATCTTCTAATTTCATCAACTTGCTGAAGGATCTTTGCAGGGGTTCGGTATTCTTTAAGAAAGGCCTTATGAATGAATTCCATGTTGAAATAGATCCAGAATGTAGTTTCTTGAGCCAATCTCTAGCTCTTCCCTTGAGAGTGAGTGGGAATGCTCTCATCATAATATGGTCTCTGGAGACGCCTGGTGCATGGAATAAGTCAGCGATTTCACATACTTTAGAGGTATGCTCGTGTGCTTCCTCATCTTTGTTTCCATAAAAACTACATTTCTTTAGTTCTTCCAGACATAGTCCCCAGAATTCGAATCTAACAATTTCTTCGAGAGCTGGAATCGTGATCCCCTGTTTAACTTTAGAGGTGGTAAGATAATCATTCATGGTGAGAGACATAATATCAAAAATTGAAAAACAATAATTAAAAATAAAGACTTAAATAAAATTCCTAATATAACTCCCCGGCAGCAGTGCCAAAAAACTTGATGCAAGTTTTACTGACCTGGTTTTAATATTTATAATTGTCTCGTTATACCTATGGGCTACCCTTATGCACTAACGGGCAGTGTACCTGATTGTGTGTAGTGTCATAATCGGTAAAACCGAGGTCGTCCCAAGAGCTATGTGAACGGATTCTAATTAAGTCTAGGTGTCACAGATTTTAATTGGTTATAAGATTGAAATGATTAATTAACTACTAAAGCAAGAAAATAAAAGAAAGCAGATAAAGGCAAAGGTTGTGATCAATAGAGGAGAAGTGTTCTAACCTAGTTACTCATCCTATCATGTTATGTTTACGTCTATATACTTCTAATTGCTTCAAGTGGGGATTTAAGTCACTAGGACAACATTTGGTCAGTTCGTCCTAACCTATCAGCAAAGGTTTCCACCAGAGATCAAGCTACTACCCTTGAAAGTCCAGTTCTTTTTAGTCCCCTAAGCCAAGTCATTAAGTTCCGCTACATGCAAGATTCATAAAAATGAGTGCCCGGGCGCTAGGATCTTAAACACTCATCCCTAATTTCTTAAGTTCATACAAACGGTAGGTGATCAGTTGGTCAAATCGCACAAGCGAAGAAGGGTCATCAGTTGGTCAATTCTAACCCTTCCCACTCAGTCTACCTACTTAGGGTCAGTTGGTCATATCTCCAAAGCAACTAGACACTACCGCCATTTAAAACTATCGAAACAAGGGTAGCTCCCAACAAACTACGCATTCAAACACTAGAAACAATTATATGGAAGCAATGGAATCATAAACAAAAAAATTAAGGAATCATAACTAGGCTAGCACCAGAGGTGCTTATCCACTCATATTAACTGAAACAGTCAATTCAATGTTTGACATAATGAAAAACATGAATTGAAAGTAAAAGAAATGATAAATTGCTAATGCTTATCGTTATGGAGCGATTTCTCCCTTGGAGATGGCTCTGTATGCTCCTCAAGATCTGCCTTCAGCCTCCTACCCACGTTCTCTGTTTTTGTGTGTGGAGTGAATGATGAGAAATGCAAAATTTTGGGTGGTATTTATAGGGCAAATCTAGTTACGGCGTAACTTGAGTTGAGAGTTACGCCGTAACATCAATATCTTCGTATTTTGCTCTGGAAAAGCTGGTTATGAGCGTACATGGAATGAGTTACGCCGGATCTTCAATAAATCATGGCTACGCCGTATTTGTGGAAAGAGTTACGGCGTAGCTTGCAACGGCACGGAACATCATTTGACCTAATTAGTTACAGCGTAATCCTAAGATGGAGTTACGCCGTAATCTGCTATTGAGATAGCCTTTTGAGTCACGCTTTAGTTATGGCGTAATGTGAGAGAAGAGTTACGCCGTAATTACTTCAAAATGGGCATACTATCATATATCTTCAATAAACTCTCCAAATCCGTGTATCATTAGCTCCAATGCTTGTAATTTACCTAAAAGTGAAATATAGAGGAAAACAAGTGTAAATCCATATAAATGATTTAAATACAAGCATTATCAGCAGAAATTGACACTTAATATTCAGGATTATTTGACGTTATCAGGGTTCCTACCCGAAAGCATCAACCACTGCGTCAAACAGCAAATAGTTGTTTAACACAAACGCATACTCTTCTGCATCATTTTGAAAGTAGCCATTTGCAGCCATTGTTGTAGTAATTTTTGAAGGGAATATGTGTTTTGTGTGTGTTGTTTTTGGTATACAATCGATAGGTATAAAGAGGTTGTGGAGGTAGATGAACGGTTTCCAAGACTTTGGGCGGGAAAAGGGACCAATGGCACCAAAAGTAAATTGTAAAGAGATGTTAAACTTCCTCCTAAAGCTTCCCAATACTTGATGCAAGAACTAGTTGTATCACATGCTTTGTGGAAAAATAAACTTCCAAATTAAATATTATTATTGGCTTGTTGCTTATGGTTTAAATTGAAAATAAAATGAACACGAGGGAATGTTTGAAGTAATTTGGGATCGGGTTCATTATTATAGACCCAAGGGATTAATTGTTTGACCGTGACTCAAAAATAAATAGTAACTCATTTTTTGCGACTAGATATTCACTCGACTTAGAGCATGTAAAGGATAAAAAATTAAAACAATTGTTAAAATAATACTTGTAAAGCCTATTGTTATTAGATTTTGTTAATAACGAATTAAGGAAGTTATAAGTGTTCGTGACACATTTTGGATAAAAACAGACCAAACGAGGCCTATTGGACTATTCGACACATGGCACCGATTATTTGTTTGGTTATTATTTGACCTACGATTTTGGTTTATCATCAGTCCACACTTTTAGATGTAATCTGGGCAACTAATTTTGTTATTTGGGCTACTAAGTTAGTACTTTAGGCAACCTTTAAATATTTAAAGAATATATTGTACAATGGGGTCATTATTATTTATTAGTACTTTGGCCCACAATTTTAAATGTACTATGGGAAACTACTTTAGTGTCACGTGGCATTATAATTTGTACTTCAGGCCAACCTCAAAGTTGCAATCTGAGAAACTATAGGACATAATTGGGCAATATGTCTTATACGTTGGGCAACCTTATTTGTTATACATATCATCATATATGTACTTTGCCACACACTATTAAGGTTTAGAACTTTTCACCAAATATAACAACACACTAGTTTCCATGTGGTGTTTTACTTCACTCAACAAATAACAGCAAACAACATTAATCCAAACAAAATAACATCAGCAAAAAAAATGAACTCTGTTGCGAACTGCAAGGTGTTGATGCGCTATGAAGATCTTGTGTGTGGTGTTTTACTCCCCAGGTGACATTAATTTTTCGAATCTTGTTCGATACATTAAGAAAGAGTTCAAAGTTAACAATGTAAACGGAATAAGTTTAACCTACAATATGGACTCAACCACAACAAACATACTGGACGACGATGACTTATATTTTTTCAGAAGTATAGTTGATGGGTCACAGTCAGATGTTCAAACCATATGCATCAACCAAGTTATAGAACCCGTTGTGGTAACCCAGTCTTCTTGTTCGCAACATTTACATGCAGATCTTAATGATCCATTTTTACCTAAGCAAGACGAGAATATATGGCAATGAAACAACTTAACGCATATACCGCCCACAACCACCAGCTTTTGATAACAGACTTGAAAGTAAACATAGAGGTGTTATCAAAGTGAATGATAGATTTGATGATAAGGCAGAGTGCATCTATGAGGTATCTTTGAAATGCTTAAAAGAAGGGTATGAATATTATGTTCATAAATTGTGTACGCTTAGGTGCGCTGTAAAATGCGTGCAGCCACAGTGTGATTGGCACATAAAATGTCGTAGGATTCAAAATTGTACCCAATTTAGAATCACTGCAATTAATGACTGTCATACATGTCCAAAATCCTATTCAATCCAAATAATTGAAATGCTATGGTAAAAACCCTGTCAAAATTATTACTTCCGAGAATCACAGATGTTACACGCGTTTATAAGCCAAGGGACATTATCCATGATTTGAATATGGAGTTGAATATAGATGTTTCATAGAGAAAAGCTTGGAGGGGGAAACAATTGGCAATGAACTCAACTCAGGGTTGTCCAAAGGCATCGTTTGCGCAGTTACCCTACTACTATCGTAACCTAAAGCTCACAAACGAGGGGATTGTTACACACATTGATACAGACGATCAAAGATGTTTTAATAACCTTTTTATATGTTTCGGTGTTGCAGTAAGCTAATTACCTTGAATGTTTTAAAATAATTCTTATCTAATATATAAAACATTTTTCATACGAGTATGTTGGTCAATAGGCATGGTTTTTAGTTTAGCATGTGGCTGTAGATTAGTATACTTATATACAACACAAAATGGAATATAAAAAGCTATACATACATAAAACCATAACATAGTTATATACAACTAGTTTTTACTTGTCTTAGGAAAGTTGAGCATGCTAGCAAACTATTTAACAATTAATGTCAGATAAGCACAAAAAACATCCGGATTTGGATCTACTGGTGATACTATTGTTTCTTTCACATCACACCTGTTAGGCCGAACATAAAATAAATTATTTGTTATTAATTTACTTAGGCATGCATTAAAATAGTATAAAAGGTTCACTTAGGTACATGGTTTATGATGATTTTACCTTGATTTAAAATGTGTTGTTATCGAGTATCTAATACTAGTTACAAATAAAAGATTAAGAGTTTCTTATGCTATATGCGGCTGCTGATCATAATCGACACGACACATCTTAAAGGGCCTTACGTAGGGACAAATCTGGTATCCATGGGAATGGACGAAAACAATCAAATTATACCGATTGCAACTGGAGTTTCGCAAGGTGAGAGTGGTGAATCATGGACATGGTTTTTGACAAACCTAAAAGAATCCATAGGGGAAGTTCCTAATTTGGCAATTATATCTATTAGACATCATGCAATAACCCTTGCTTGTAAAAATGTTTTTCCAAATGCCTTTAACGGCTATTGTTGTCGTCATCTGATGTTGAATACACGTATGTAAAGCGGTAGCCTAAAGTGTTTAAACTGGAAGACGTGCAAAGCTTACACAAGGGATGAATTTGAAAAGCTAATGTCTGAAATTTTTGCCGTACGACCTATTTCTCACAAAAAACTAGTTGCAGCATGTATTGAAAAATGGTCGAGGGCACATTGCCCTGCAAACAGGTACAACTACCTGACCTCAAACAGTGTGGGATCGATCAATGCTTTAACAAAGGGTGTGTGTAAGATCCCAATAACGATGTTGATGGAATGGTTTAGAGATCTTCTTCAAAGATGGTATTACGAACGGCGATCAAAACATGTAGGTAGAAAATGGTGTTATTATTAGATAGTTTAATGAGCAGTAATTAAGTAGTTGTATTCACTAATGTGTCAATATGTTTCAATGTTAGATGCACCGGATGACGAACTTACAGACTGGGTGACCGCCAAAGTGAAAGACAGAATGGAAAAAAGTGCAAGCTGGAAGGTTTTGGGCATACTTAAGGACAAAGTGTATGAAGTACACGACACAAAAAACAACATGTTGTTGATTTGGTCAAGGGTGAATGCAGTTGTCGTAAATGGAAACTTTAAAGCTTACCTTGTGGACATGTTTGTGTTGTAGGTAGATTTGCATACCTGACCAGTGTTAAGAAATTGGCAAAAGCTTGGTTTTATAATACAACTATTAAAGCGACGTACCAAGACATCATTTATACCTTAAAAGATATAGCGATGTGGGATAATGCAGTGAACATAGAAGATGTGTTGCCCCCTGTTATCGGTAAGCGTAGTTCAGGCAGGCCTAAAAAAAATGAATACCATCTCAAGGTGAGACGCCTAAGACCAACTATTGTGGAAGGTGTGGTACAAAAGGCCGCAACCACCTAACTTTTAGAGTACCTTTGGTGAAAAGAAAAGTAAGTATTTTTTCAACTATAAGAAACTTTAAGGCTTTTTGTTAATTGGCAACTAACGTGTATGCTCACACACGTACAAAGAATGGTTGGTAACAAACGAAAGGCTAGGCCAGGTACATCAGGTGCAAAAAAAAGGCTCGTATGATGGGGGAATCATCTAAGTTAACTAGCAACAGCCAAAATGAGCCAAACGAAGAGTCTAATCATGGGGTGATTAATGCGGCAGATCACCCCAACTCAAGTCAAACCACTGAACAACCAAGCTCATCTTCTCCACACGTCAATCTTCTATCTGATTTCCCTACTCCAAACAGCTTTTTAAGGTAGGCGGGAACATGGTTTTTATTAATGCATTCACTACCTACGTGCTACTATATTGTGTTTTGTGTAAGGGTAATGTTTGTGTGTATTTGGATTTGTAATAACTGATGGATCTTAAACTATTATTTATTTGTGTTATGTGGTGGCTAGCTAATATCGGTCGTGCATCTGTGTGGTATGAACATACACTTTGAATATAAAAACGTAGTTAATTAACGTACCAAACCATCATTCAGACATCCAGGACTTCCATCATGATCGCTTTCCCGTCCTATATGGCCCTCCTGTAAGTGGTTATAGAAACCCTTTTTAACTTCTTGACACACCCTCTTGCTCAACAACTGGTTCTTTTCCTTTGGTAGTCCCATGCCCTGGCTTTGTTTCATGAACATCCTCATAGAAGAGTTTCTCTTTTCCCTTGTCGGTGGCATTTCCATTTTAGAGTTCCACACCCTCCTCTTGCAATAGTTTTTCATTTCCTTGTGCACTAACCCCTTTCTCTCTGATCTCGAACCCTCTTTCAGTTTTATTGATAGACACATGCTTTGTTACCTTCCTTCTTTTGAAAGGTGTTGCACTACTGCAACGTATGCTAGCGTCCTCTTCCTGCCATACCATTTTTTTGAAATAAAATTTTGACAAAGCCTGTTGCTTATGCACAATGTAGATGTTCATGGATCCATTCTTATCAGCAAGGTCATAAATTCGACAAACGTCATTGTCTGTGTGCAACAAAGTCAAACCATTTTCGAGTGCCTTGTTTGGAGCACCATAAAATAAAGCCCATTTTCCCCTCTAATGTCCTTGAAAACATGATCAAGCACCCTGGTATATGCAATCCTGGTCGAGCTAAAACACCATACTTCAGCAAGGCGCCCGTCTACATAGCGGAGTGGCTAAAATTCAATTTCCCCGTTGTGGTGAACTTTAAATATAACTTTGTTGGTTTCAGCCATGTCCGCTGATCCTAATAATTAAGCCATGAATATAAATTAGAATTAAGCACTAGACTTAAAGGGTTATACTTAGCATACCTATAAAACATAAACCCTGATAACAATTTCAATAACTATGAATTAATTATAAATTTAATAATAGAAAATAAAATATAAAGCTGCATAGTTATTTATATTCATATATAAATATATGAATGTATAAGGTAACAAAGTACATATGGGAGAGTACAACAAACTTGGATTTGTTGATAAAAAGATGAAAAGGACAACGGTTCTATTTGGATTATTCGATGAAAGTGGCCTAGGGTATAAGCAGGAATGTGAGGATGTTGGTTGTTGGGACCATAAGGATAAGTGATGTGTGGGGTAAACATGTTTAAGTGTTTGGCATGCTAAGTCCCTCTAGTTTTTGTCATACTACAAGCTACAACTAAAAATGTTGTATGTGGCTATAAAGTGTGGTTGGGCCAAAAAATGTTAAGTTAAGAAAGGTACCTTTTTACACCTTTATAAACCCCCCATTTGTTTGTCAACATTTTCATAGTTTCCACAACCTTGTAAATTAAAATTTTCGTGTTTATTATGACTTCCAGAACTTTAGCTACTACCCGAGTAATTGATGGCAGACTTGAATACTTTTGCAAATGTAGTCTTCGGCTAATAGTCAAGACTTCGACAACAAGGGCAAACCCTTGTAAGCGATTTGTAAAATGCTCTATTTGTGATGTTTATCAGTTTTTGGATGATGATCTGCCAAGTGAATACTATAAAGATCTGGTGTATGGGTTCTTTGGAAAGGAGAAAAGATCGAAGAAGTTAGTGGATATTGAACACTTGCTTCATAGTCTTGCTTTGGACAAGTCAATCTTGGAAAAAGAGTTGACTGATGCAAAGCAAAGTTGAAGCTGTATGATAGATTGTTTTTCATTATGTTAGGATCTTTGTCAGTTATTTGTATTGGACTTGGTATGTTAATAGCCAAGTAATGTAAAGGACTAGTTATAGTTAATAATATGGAATTTGCTTTTGGAGAAGTGGCAAGTTCTTTTTTTTCAGTTTTAAATTGTAAAGCACAATGGAACAACAAAATATATATGGGATAAATTAATGAAAACAACAACATAGATTACATAAACTAGATACCCTGGAGTAACAGATTCAGGCTTAGATATTTTGAATACATATTCAAGATTAACTAATGTTCAATTCATAAATTACCAACAAGCTTAACTCGTTTCCCAAATTTTGTAATGTATCATAGTTTTTTCTGTAAGTATACAAAGGGTTTCATTGGATATGATAACTACTGTTGTGAATTTGACTAATTCATGATAATGCTATAACTGCTGCTCAAGTTGATGACTCTTCTTTGTTTGTAAAGCTAGTAGTGGTGATGAAATTTAATGCAAAAATATGACAAGTATATTAAGACTGCCAGAATAAAGACTTAAAACTGCTAGTTCAAGTTAGTACTGCTAGTGCATAAGACAAAATAATATAAACCATGTTGTTACTACATGTTGTGTAAGGTTTATGTTGCTATTACAAATATAGGCATGCTTAACGTTACAACTGTCTGTGTACAATGTAGGCATGTTAGACGGGCATAAGTAAACAAAGCTGATTAATTAGGTAGGTGTGTGTGTAAATGCGTGTAGTTAATGCCCCTTTCCATCATAATAAGAAACTCAAACGGGTATATTTCAATGTAGGCTGACCCTATATTTGACTACTCACAAGTTAATTGATTAGGTTAGAAAGAGTGTGTGTTACTCTTCAAGTAAATTCTCCTACCAACTAGTATGGCACACCATTCAAGTATAATAAATGAAGAGAAAAATACAGATGGTTATGATATTTGACATTCTTATATAATACATCAATGCTATTCATTTCTTTATAACATCAAACAAGTTTTACCATGGCTGAGGAAACCGGTTGTGAAATGCTATGCATTAAGTTCTGGCTGGAAAGAGAAAACATGGTTGGATTGATGTTTGATGGAAGGCGTCCACCGAATAGAGAAATTATGTGGTATTGTTGTCCAATGCATATTTACAGAAGCGAACACATTACTAATAGTGGTGTTGTTGCAGGTGGTCTTGGTTGTGTACATGTTAGAAGGAAAAACACAACTACAACTGGTAGAGGTGGTGGTTCAATGAGTATCAAGGGTGGAAGTGGGATGATAACATCAAATAGTTCTGATTATTAAGTGTCAATTTCCCCCGTTAATGCTCGTTATTTATATCATTTATATTGATTTACGCTTGTTTTCCATTGTTTTACACTTTCAGGTAAATTACGAGCATTGGAGCTAATGAGATGCGGAAATGGAAACTTTACTAAAGATTTATCACATTATGCTTATTTTGAAGAAGTTACGGCGTAACTTATCTCTCACATTACGCCGTAACTATTGTGTGACCCGTAAGTCAAAGCGATCAAGAGGTTACGGCGTAACTCATTCCAAAGGTTATGACGTAACTCCATTAGGTCAAAAGAGGTTCCACATCGCTGATACTTACGCTGTAACTACTACTACAATTACAACGTTACCGAGTTTATTGAAGACTACGACGTAACCACTTATAAGGTTACTGCCGTAACTAGCGATCTAATGCTTTTACGACGGAATAGAAGGTTACGGCGTAACTCATCTATTGGTTACGCCGTAACCCGCACTGCCTATAAATACCCCATGAATTCCAGATTTCTAATCATCCCATTCCACACACAACACTCTCGAACGTGGGAAAATACTCAAGGAAGGTCTAGGGAAGCATACGGAGTCAAGTTTCCAAGGGAGAAGTCACACCATTACGATAAGGTTTAGCGTTTATTATTTCTTTTACTTTTAATTCATGTATTTTGTACCTTTGAATATTGAATTGATGTGCATGATTAATATGACCGGCTAAGCAACCTTTGGTGCTAGCCTAGTTATGATTCCTTAATTGTTTTGTTTGCGTTTACCTTTACTTCCGTACAATTATTTCTAAGTGTATGCATGCATAGTTCTTTGGTAGTCACCCCTGTTTCGGTAGTTTTGAATGGCGGTAGAGGCCAATTGCCTAGGAGATATGACCAAATGACCCTAGGTGAGCGGACTGAGATGGGAAGGGTAAGATATGACCAACTGACGACCCTTTCTACTTGTGCGGTTTGACCAACTGATCACCTATCATTTGGATGAACTTAAGAATTGGGGGTGTAGTGTCTAAGTTCCTAACGGCTGGGCACTTACTATTTAGAATCTAGCATGTAGCGGTACTTAATGACTCGGCTTAGGGAACCAGGAACAACAGGACTTATGATGGTGTGCCTGATTTCTCCTGTGGTGGCATCTTTCGATTAGGTTAGGGCTTAATAGACCAAATCTTCCTCTCGAATTTGACCCCACCTGAAGTAATTGGAAGTAGGTAGACGTAGACAGAACTAGTTAGGAGGATTAACTAGGTTAGCACCACTATTCCTCTATTGATATCCTTTCCACCATTTAATTGCTTTTATATTTTGCATTAGTAGTTTAATTTATTAAAGCCATATCAAACCATTTATATTCTGTGACAATTAGACTTAGTAATTATCCGACACACATAGCTCTTGGGATGACTTCGACTTTACCATTTACTACACTACACACGACCGGGTACACTACCCATTAGTGCACTAGGGTAGACCATAGGTATAGCGAGACACTATAAATATTAAGACATGGTCAGTAAAACCTGCATCAAGTTTTTGGCGCCGCTACCAGGGAGCTATATTAGGATTTCATATTAAGTCGGCTTTTAATTTTCTTTCGATAATGTCGATACAAGACTCGCAGCTCTAGGCCCTTTCGGCTACCCCATTTATTGACCCGGAGAAGCAATTTCGGAAAAAGAGGATCTTTTCTCCGGTTCCTATACACAACATCTTCTCATTTTACGAATCAAACCAGTCGGACACGTAACCGAAGTCATCAATGAAAATAATATCAATGACCTTACCAAGGAGCGATTTGGACCGACCTAACGATAACCGCCAACGGCTTCACTATGATTCTCCGCCCAAAAATACTCCATCCCCGATCATATTATTCGGGAGTTACATAAGCTTAAGTTCTCTGGAGACGAAGATGAGGACGTTCAGGATCACGTAGATGAAGTTCTTCACTTATCCTCCCTTTCAACATCGTAGGGTACTCCTAGTTAATCAAGAATCGCAAGGATTTTTCCTATGACTCTCACTGGAACAACTAAGAGATGGTATAACAAACTTCCTAGTGAAAGTAAAGAAGCATGGGGAAAACTAAGAAAAGAGTTCGTCCAACAATTTTGCCCTCCTTCTAAAACGGCTAGGCTTCTTGGAAGAATCTATCAATTCGTGCAGATTAGTGAAGAAACGCTGTACCAAGCATGGGAAAGATTCAATGAGCTTCTCTATCGTTGCCCTGCTCGTGATTTAAGCAAACATCAGATCGTATACGTTTTCTATCAGGGGATTAATGCGCAAACACGAGAACTCCTTGATTCACCAAGACCCATTCCTTGCATGACTCCTGATCAGGCCTTGGAATGTATTTAGCGAATTTCTAAACATTGCTACAAGTGGCACATGGATACTGGATATGGACCAAGAGATAACTTCGATCATAAAGTAATCGAAAAACGAAGATTGGAAAGAGAAGCTGAAGCATGTAGGATTTGAAAAAGTTAATAGTGTATTTGAGATCGATTCCGGAAGCAATATTGAGAAAAAGATTCTCGACCACATCAAAGAATCAAGAGAGCACGACGATAGGATTGAAAAGATGATGAGAGCATTCATGGATAATACAGTCTCTTCTATTAAAATTCACGACGATAGAATAAAAAGATTAGAGGAAAGTGTGAATTCATGTTCAGAAGCCATCTTTGACTACCTAGCAGCTCGGGAGGAAGAAGTTGTCCACACTGTAGAAACTATCCTCGAAGAACCCTTGACCTTTTCAGAAAAGGTTAAGCGACGGATCAGCATGGAAAAGCAATCGCTTTTGGACCAAACTCTGCTGGTGAACCCTCCCAATGATGCTACACTGGAATTAAGTGGTGTTGAGACTATTCGCCTCAATAAAAGATGCTCAGCGGTTTTGAGGAACGAGCTACCACAAAAAGAAAAAGATCCAGGATGTTTTACTCTCCCTTGCTATATCGGGAGCCTGAACTTGTGTAACGCCTTGGCTGATCTTGGAGATAGTATTAGTATAATGCCTCGTTCGATGTTTTTGCGTATGGGAATTGGCAACTTAAAACCGGCCAAGATGAAAATTGAAATGGCCGATCGATCCATGCAAGCGCCATTAGGAATTGTTGAAAATGTATTAGTGATGATAAAGAGATTCCTTTTTCTAGTAGATTTTGTGATTCTTGATATCCCGGAAGACAACAGGATACCTGTCATTTTAGGAAGACCCATGCTAGCTACTGCTCACACTAAAGTAGATGTCTTTACCGGTAAAATGACTCTGGAGGCTAATGGAGAGGTCGCCACATTCGGACCTAATGAACATTTTTCCACCCCGGAGAAGGTGTGTGCTATTGACCAAGTGGTGGATTTTGGTGAAGCCCTTGAAAAGTTTCTTAGCGACCCCCCGGATCCTGGAGAGATTGACTCGGGGAATGATTTCGATGTTTTTGTGAATTTTGAGGAAGGAGATAACGTAGGATTAAGTGCTGAAGACCTCTGTAGTGATGTCGAGATGACCCATTGGCAAGACAACTCGAAAAACATTCTTGCAATCGAACCAACCGCAATTTTATGAGATGGGGGCACAAATCCATCATAGGAATCCCTATTATCTGAAGATCTCATGCAAAATTGGATTCATTGACTTTCACCCTTTTATCAACACATTCCCCAATAAATATTATCTCTAAGGATTGCTACAACCAGGTTATGGAAAAGGAGCTTGATTACAAAGGAAACAACTTCCTCGGGATAGCAACAAACATACGAAGTTTTTGTAGGTACACACTCATTTCTAGTCGAATTTGTGGTTTTGGAAGATGTTAGAATTAATTATGTGGCGATGGGTGACTAGGGTGATTTTCGAAAACCCTTTAAAGAAATATCGGGCTTGATAAAACGTGAAGGAAGGAATGGTTTGGCTAAAGATTGGCGATGATAAAACTATTTTCAAAATGCCAAGGACTGTCAAAAACTTTAAAAATTGGACTAAAAGACAGTTGAGTTATGCTAGACCCCTGCTTGGTATTAGTGAAGAAGATAAAGAAAAAGGTTTTGGTCACCCCTACCAAAAGATCAAATTTTTTTACTTAGAGTGTTTATAACTTCGAGATGGATACAAACGGGATGAGGATTTGATCAACTGGCTTCAACATGGAGATCGCCCAGTCCACAAGGTAACGGACAAACACTGGTAGCCCATGGCTCTGAGTCTAACTTAAAGACTCGTTAATAAAGAAAAGTGCTCTTTCAGGAGACAACCCGAATTAAAGACTCGTTTTTATTGGGTTTTGTGTTTTCTAACCGTTTTTGCAGGAGACAATGAAGTAATTACTGCTGCGATCTTGATCGAACAGAGTTACGGCGTAACTCATCTTGGTGATTACGCCGTAACCAACATTTTAGCACCGTAATTCTTGACGCATACCAACTACGGCGTAATACCATCTCGGTGGTTACACCGTAACCATTCGCTTCTCGGCTCATTCCACGCTTTTGCAAGTTACGGTAACTCTCTTATTGGAGTTACGACGTAACTCTCCTCTCGCTTTATTCTTCATTTTAAAACACAATAACCTTGTATTAGTATTTTAAATGAACTTTGTGGGTGTGTTCCTAGTAAACCCTCACGAGACTTCACTCGTCCACTTGGGACACCAAGTGGTTTAAAAGGCTTGTTGCATTCGCTAAATGCAACCGTGATTCCTACGAAAGTGAGTTAGGTTTATTTTTCATTTTATTTTTCTTTTTAGAATTATGCTTGTCGGTATTGTGATTTTAGGGATTGAAGTTTGCTCATGACGCTTTAACGAAGGCACGATCCTTTCTCGTGGGCCTTCTTCTTTTTGGAGCAAATTTCAGGGAAGTTCTCGCTCTAATTCTACCTTTCTCTTCACCTTTATTTTAATGCCTAGTACAAAGCGACTTTGTACAATTCAAGAGGGGGGACGGGAGTAGAATTATATCTTGAACGTTATTTCGCCCTCATTTTTCTAGTTTATTTTGAAAAATTATGCCATTTTTAAAATTTTGACATGTTTTTCCGAACCTAACTAGATTAGACCTTAGCCAAGCACATACAACCCTTGATATTATATTGTGAGATTAGCCTTATCCGTTTCCAATATTTTACTCCAAATCCACCAAATTATGAGTGTGCCGGTAGCTTGTAAACTTTAGAACTTGGCCTTTGCATCATTTCGAGACCATAGACAAGGTATGTTGAGTTAGCTCGATGAATTTGGACTTTTCAGTTTTAGAAGGCAGTATTATAGGATTATGACCCAAACAGCCTACCATTGTGAGTCTATCGATTAGTCACCTCGACTTTTTGACCCCCATGTGAAACCCTTTTGTTGCACTCCCGTTTAGTGCAAGATACCCCTAGATATACCCTTCTGAGCCATTCCTTTCATTTTGTCACCTAAATGTATTGTTTCATTATACCCTTACACCTTAGCCTACCCTGTAGTCTTTATTTGTAATTGGGAAGTCATCATTTGCCTAAGTTCAAGGTTCGAGTGGAAAGGTTTGAAAATCAGGCTTTTATCGACAATAATTATGAAGATCATTGAAGACCCCCCGAATTCCCATTGTTCATCTCAAGTGGGGGGATGTTATGTTATCATGTAAGACTTAAAAAAAATAGTTGATTCAGTTATGATTTTGTAAAGTGCAATGTTATAAGCACTATAGTATGAGCTTTATTGTTTAGTATCGAGGAGGCCACCTCGGTCACATTTGAAGATTGGAGTTGGAGTAATACCAATTGAAGAAGAAAAGGTAGTGTGCCCATCACGATGTCCTCTAATGACACATCTACCTTGCATTTCATGATCCAGTCTCTAGACTTCTAAGCTTGAACTTTGGGCGGATGGTAAGTGGCGATGACTTAGTTACAGATATAGACTACCTGCTTGTTTTTTATTTTACACCAATTATATATCCCATGTCTTATCCTACCCTTTAGTCATGAAGCGTGTCTAGGTGATGCAACAAGCAATCTTTGGTGTCTTGGCCATGGATTTGGTCATGTATCATTGATTTTGTCCACTTATCCGTGACATGTTAGTAATGACGTCACCCTTAACCTTTGTCGTGGTTCTACCCATATTGCCTTCGAGAACTGTTTAGCCCTTAACTCTAGTGGTAGAGATTTGTGTAACCGCCAAGCTTATGATAGAATACATGCTATGATCATGATGAGTGATCACCCCAAAATTGACACTTTGAATAGTTGAGAGATTTGAGTGTTTGTTCCCCTTTCGTGAGGTGTTCGGCTTTGTTTTATTCTAGCATAAGGGATTTTGTAAACTCATATTTTCCGTGTTTTGGGAGATATCTTTTTAGAATTCAATCTAATAAGGTCTACTTGAGGGCAAGTAGAGTTCAAGGGGGGATATTTGATAACATCAAATAGTCCTGAATATTAAGTGTCAATTTCCCCATTAATGCTCGTTATTTATATCATTTATATGGATTTACGGTTGTTTTCCATTGTTTTACACTTTCAGGTAAATTACGAGCATTGGAGCTAATGAGACGCGGAAATGGAAACTTTACTAAAGATTTATCACAGTATGCTTATTTTGAAGAAGTTACGGCATAACTTATCTCTCACATTACGCCGTAACTATTGCGTGACCCAGAAGTCAAACTGATCAAGAGGTTACGGTGTAACTCATTCCAAAGGTTACGATGTAACTCCATTAGGTCAAAAGAGGTACCACGCCGTAACTACTACTACAATTACGACGTAACCGAGTTTATTGAAGATTATGGCGTAACCACTTATAAGGTTACGCCGTAACTAGCAGATCTAGTGCTTTTACGATGGAATAGAAGGTTACGGCGTAACTCATCTATTGGTTACGCCAGTAACCCGCACTGGCCTATAAATACCCCACTAATTCCAAAGATTTCTAATCATCCCATTCCACCACACACAACCCTCCGAGAATGTGGGAAAATACTCAAGGAAGGTCTAGGGAAGCATACGGAGTCTGCTTTCCAAGGGAGAAGGCACACCATTACGATAAGCTTTAGCGTTTATTATTTCTTTTACTTTTAATTCATGTATTTGCACCTTTGAATATGTATTGATGTGCATGATTAATATGAGCGCACCCTTTGGTGCTAGCCTAGTTATGATTCCTTAATTGTTTTGTTTGCGTTTACCTTTACTTCCGCATACCTACTATGTATGCATGCATAGTTCTTTGGTAGTCACCCTGCTTCTGTAGATTTGAATGGCGGTAGAGGCCAATTGCCTAAGAGATATGACCAATCAACCTTAGGTGAGCCGGACGGACGGGTAGGGTAAGATATAACCAACTGACGACCCTTTCTACTTGTGCGATTTGACCAACCGATCACCTATCGTTTGGATGAACTTAAGAATTGGGGGGTGTAGTGTCTAAGTTCCTAATGGCCGGCACTCACTATTTAGAATCTAGCATGTAGCGGTACTTAATGATGCGGCTTAGGGGACCAGGAACAACAGGACCTATGACGATGCGCCTGATTTCTCCAGTGGTGGCATCTTTGCTGATAGGTTAGGGCGAATTGACCAAATGCTGTCCTCTCATTTGACCCCACCAAGTAATTGGAAGTAGGTAGACGTAGACATAACTATTTAGGAGGATTAACTAGGTTAGCACCAGTATTCCTCTATTGATATCCTTTCCACCATTTAATTGCTTTTATATTCTGCATTAGTAGTTTAATTAATTAAAACCATATCAAACCATTTATATTATGTGATAATTAGACTTAGTAATTATCCGACACACATAGCTCTTAGGATCACCTCAGCCCTTTACCATTTACTACACTACACACGACCGGGTACAGTACCTGTTAGTGCAGTAGGGTAGACCATAGGTATAGCGAGACAATATAAATATTAAAACCTGATCAGTAAAACCTGCATGATGGGACTACACCAAGACCTGATGAAATTCATGATTGTATGTCTACCTAACCCAGTGACATTAGTGATGAAGAAAGTCAACCACTTGCAAGTCGAATAACAAGTGAAGCACCTACAAGTCACCGACCAAGTAAACAAGCTGCAGTTCATATAACTAGCGAATGACATGCAAGTCATTGAACAAGTGAGCTACAACCTATTCTCGTTATGTTGTATTTTTTTAGGATATGAAAGTACTGAAGATAGTCAAAGTGCTGAAGATTGACAAAGTACTACAGAAAGACAAAGTACTGGAAGAGTCAAAGTACTGCTAAGTAAAAGTCAAAGTACTACTTATTCATCAAAGTACTGCAAAGTTTAAAGTCGGTTTTAATTGATTAATAGATGGAACGTAAAGTTTATCTAGAACTTTCTATGTATTGTTTACTTGACGTACAAGGATAAGAATTTTAAACCGATTACGGTTATCCTTGAGCCTATAAAAGGACCCCTAGATTGGCATTAGAGATATGTGGTTTTAGAATCTTTAAGTACGATCAATATTAGAGTTTTAGAGAGTTCGATATTTAGTGTTTTAGAGTTATTAATAAAGTTATATTCTTCTTAGCTTTGTTAAGTAAATTCCGCGTACTTGATAAAGATTACTTAGTGTTTCATTGTTAATAACTTAGGATTTATCCGAGGTTATTAAACCCTTAACAAGCTATTTAAGTTAGTTTGGTTAGAGTACATCGATCCAACAAGTGGTATCAGAGCTTGTGTGGAAACTCTGACTAAGAAGAAACCGTTTAAACCTAGTTAACAACAAAACCAAAAGATGTCGACTGAAGCCGTTCCACCCCCATCCATTACCTCACCTCGTAATACCAATCATGGAGAATACGATCTATGGAGCATGAAGATGAGGCGCATACTGCCATTACGCACCATGCTTTATGGAATGTAATTGTCAATGGTAATGAAGTAGCCAGACCCAAGAGAGATTCCTGGACAACCCAAAGCACCCTAACCAGTCTTACCGCCAGAAGAACAATAAGGAATCAAGAGAAGGCTCTCAACATACTCTTGTTCGCTATACCGATGGTCATCTACTAAAGTTTAGTGATGCCAAAGATGCTAAACAACTCGAAATGCCTCAAGACAAGGTTTGGAGGTAATGATGCTTCCAAGAAGATGCACGTAATCTGTTGAAGCAACAATTTGAAACATTCACCTGGAGAAAGAGAAGGACTTGATGTCGCTATGACAGATTCCAAAATCTTCTCAAGATGCTAGAGTTATACAAAGCGAGGTTTCGCTTGAAGATGCTAATCTAAAGTTCTTATGAGTTTGCCATCTTCATGGCATGTGATTGCTACAATGATCAGAGGACAACCCGGTTTGGATGTCATGGACTTTGATGATCTTTACAATCATCTGAAGGTGTATGAGCATGAGATGAATGGCCAAACAAGTTCAAAGTCTCACAATATTGCTTTTGTGTCATCTAAAAAGAGGGTCAGTACTTCTACTAAAAGTACTGCTTCTCCTCAAAGTACTCGCTGCTCAAAGTAATCATTGCCTACACTACCCCTACTTTTGCTCAAGAACCTACATCAACTAATACCATCCACTATGAAGTCGCATGCTCTTCTTTCTGCACAACAAGCTACTCTACCTATTACCTATGAAGAAGATCTCTCACAGATCGAAGAAGATGCTCTTGAAGAAATTGATATCAGGTGGCAAGTTGCTATGATCACTACAAGGATCAGGAAGTTCATGAAGAAGACAGGAAGCGGCATTGACTTCAAGCCTAAGAAGGGTATCACTTTTGACAAATCAAAGATTGAATGCTTCAATTGTGAAAAGACTAGACATTTTGCAAGGGAATGCAGGTTTGCTAAGTATCAAGCAAACAGGATGACTGAGAAACCAAAGCTAGAGCTCAAAGAAATTCCTATTACTGAAAAAAAAGCTTTGGTTGCTCAAGAGAATCTATTAGAGGTTGAATGGAGTGCTGAGTTTGATGATGAACCAGTAACCTATTGCATGGTTGCTATGGAGGAATCAGTGGAAGATTGGAGAACAGCTTTTGATGAAGAAACTGGACATGCTGCTTTGGAATCCAATGATGGTCTAGGAAGCTTTGACTGGAGCATGGAAGATGAACCTGTTCTACTTGCTATGATGGCTACTTCACCAAGTTCAACCCCTATCTCTGAGGTATGTTCCAAGTGTCATAACTTTTATCAAAAAGTTCTTAATGATTATGTGACTGAAAGAGATAATTATCAAAGGGCTAGGTCTGAGATATTAGGTTACCAAATTACTTTATAGTCTATGGAAGCCAAAATTCTCACACATGAAAATAATGAAGTGGCTTGGGGTAAAAGTATGAACAACAGGATTACCAGTTAAAATTAAGTGAATGGAAATTAAACCGTAAGATCTCCAAATTGAGAAGTTAACCTAAGGAGAGATGAATTGATAGCTAAGTTTGATGCCTGGAAAGAATCTGGTCTTTCTCATGTTACTTATGTTGAAAAACAGAGAAGAGCTTTCATTAGGACTGGCCTAGGTTTTGGTATGGATTTTAATAACATGGAAAACCCACCTAGTGATCAAGATGAAGGTGACTTTGAGGATATAACCACTAGTGATGATGAACTCATTAATTATGTAGACACATCTAGTAATGAGGAATCAGTTAGTGAACCACCACCTTAGTTTAAGAAAGATAATGCCTATCATGCAGTTCCTCATCCCACTGGTAGTCATCAACCTCTTAGGCCTGATGTTTCTCGTTTTGGTGTAGACAACCTAGTGTTTAGGAAAAAGCTTACTGGTCAATCTAGGTCTGAACCCTCAAAAGAAACAGATGAGACACCTAAGATAGATGATGCAATACTTTCATCTCAAAGTACTGCTACATCTTAAAGTACTGGTACACCTTCAGCAGTACCTTTAAGAAAACCTTTTCAACATACTGCTAAACCTTTTTGGGATAATTTTAGTCAAAATAGTTTTCATCATTCACCTAGAAGACAGGATAGGTTTGGTCAGATACATAGAAGAAGAAACTTTGGGATTACAGATCAAAAACTATGTTTTGTTTGTTTTAGTCTTGATCATTTAATTAAGGACTGTGACCTTCACTCAGAGTATTTAAGTAAGTTTCCAAAGAACAAAACTGTCAACCAAAAACCAAGGTAAACAAGACGAGCTTGGAATAATTCACACAGGGTTAACCATAGAAACTTCTCACGGACTATAGGTACCCTCACCGTGAGAAGACCTTTTTCAAAACCCCACATCTTCAAACACTTTCCAAGGTATCGGCCAAATACGATTTCTCAAAGTACGCTTTCGCATTCAAACACCTTTTGGAATGGAAAGCCTAGGAGATCTAATTACTATCAATCCAGAAGGCGTTACAACTCCAAAAGAGTAGCTAGATCAAAGAACTCTAAACAAATTGTTAAAACCAAATGGGTTAAGAAGGAAAGTACTGATGGAGAACAAACAGTACTTTCAACAAGTACTGGTAAAACAGAGGTTTTTGATAAAGATGTTTTTGAAAAAGAAAAGGAATTTTTTGTTGAAAAAGAAAGTTTTGCTGAAAAACCACCACAAGTTTTGAAACAAAAGATAATGCTTGATTCTGTCCACAAAGACTATGAAGACTACATACTCAAGGAATTTGAGTATGTAACTCCACAAGGGGAACACAAGTCAGTAATGGTTTGGGTTCCTAAAAGACACTAACTTTTCTATCTTTGTGCAGGGCAACCCAGAGGAGGAGCTTAAAGATCATCTAATTGTGGATTGTGGTTGCTCGAAGCATGCAGTGAGACAAGGAGATTCTCGCTGATTTTAGGCCATATTATGGTGGAAGAGTTGCATTTGGGAATGATGCTAGTGGAGGAAGAATTAGTGGAAAAGGAACCATCAAGACAGAAGCATAGATTTGAGAATGTTAGATATGTGAAGGAGTTCAAGTTCAACCTTTTTCGTCCTCAAATCTGTGATAAAAAGCATCTTGTGTTGTTCACTGACACAGAATGTCTCATACTTTAACCTGAATTCAAGCTTGATGATGATAACTTGGTAATACTTAGAGTACCAAGAACCAATGATGTGTATAGCCTGGATATGAAGAGTCTTCACTCTTCAGGTAGAGCCACATGTTTAGTGGCAAAAGCAACATCTGAAGAAGCACATCAGTGGCATACAAGATTGGGCCATGTAAATTTCAAGAATATCAATAAACTGGTCAAAGGAAATTTAGTTAGAGGTTTACCATCAAAGACTTACAAGAATGATCACTCATGTTTAGCATGTAAGAAGGGTAAACAACATAAAGCTTCATGCAAGAAGCTTGAGGAAAGGACTGTTAGAAAACCATTGAGCCATTACATATGGATTTATTTGTCCTCAGACCTGTACAAGTTTGAACAAGAAGAAGTACCGCTTAGTAGTGACAGATGATTGCAGATATTCAGCGGGTATTTTTCTTGGGATTTAAAGATGATACTTTTGATGCTATTCATGATCTTATAATAACACTTGAAACCAACCGAGACCGAAAGTTAGAGGAATAAGATGACAATGGGACATTCAAGAACAAGCTTATGGATGAATTTTGTGCAAATAAAGGAATCAAAAGGGAGTTCAAGATTGCAAGAACACCACAAGCAGAATGGTGTTGCAGAGAGAAAGAATAGGACATTGATTGAAGCAGTTCAACAATGCTAGCGCATCACAACTACCTATTCAATTCTAGGTCAAGCCGTAAGTACCGCTATGTGCTTAACAGAGTATCACCACCAAACCACGATGAAAACACCTTATGAGTTGCCGATGGGCAACAAACCCAACATTCGCTTTATGAAGTTCCTTTGATGCCCCTAACTATTTTAAATACAATTGATAATTTGGGTAAGTTTGATGGCAAGTCAGAAGAAGGATATTTATTTGGTTATCACCAACAACAAGCGATTTAGAGTGTACAACAGAGTCACCAAGAAGGTTCAAGATTGTCTTCATGTTGAGTTTTTAGAAGATCAAGAAAATCAGAAGGGTAAAGGTCCCGATTGGATGTTTGATCTTGAAGTTTTGACTCCTTCAATGAATTATGTTCCTCTTAGAGAAGAGAATCAACCTGCATACAATGGAGAAGATGTACAAGATGTTGTTCATGGAGTCCATATTAGACCGTGATGCCCATGATGAAGAACCTAAACCGCTTGAGATAGAGAAAGTACCGATGAGCCAAAATCCTCATTGTTTGTCGAGGATCAATCTATTCAAGATGAACTTAATAGATGCTTCTTCAAGATGTCTTAGCACATTCTTATACTGATGATCAAAGAAGAGCTTATGAAGAAGCAAAGAAAAGAACAAGATCGCAGAGTACTCTCAAGATTTTGGACAGTACTTTTGATCAACGTACGCCGCACCCGCTGACAAGACTTTGGATGATTTGATGATCCTACCATGCCCGGATTAGAAGATACCGATGATGAGTTTGAAGATGAATGTATTTTCTCAGCTTCCAATGCAGATGCTGATTTTACTAATTTGGGTGATAATTATTAAGTTCTACAGTCTCCTATCTTAAGAATTCATAGGAATCATCCTACTGATCAAATCATTGGACCTTCAAATTCTGGAGTGATGACAGGACACAAAGCTAAGAGTTTTACTAAACCTCATAATGCTTTACTTAGCTTTGTCTATAAACAAACAGTTGAATCATAAGGACCATCAAACATGCCTGTTTACTTGTTTTATCTCTCAAAAGGAACCCAAGAATATTGTTCAAGCATTGACTAAAGAAAATTGGGTTGAAGCTATGCTAGAAGAACTGCTACAATTCAGACTTCAAGAAGTTTGGGTATTATGTGATCTTCCTGATGGTAAGAAGGTCATTGGTACAAGATGGGTGTTCAGAGTCAAGAGATATGAAAGAGGGAATGTTATCAAAAACAAAGCAAGGTTAGTTGCTCAAGGCTATAGACAAGAAGAAGGAGTAGATTATGATGAAGTGTTTGCTCCTGTAGCAAGGATTGAAGCCATTAGAGTATTTCTGGCCTTTGCATCCTATATGGGCTTTTAGGTTCATCAAATGGATGTCAAGAGTACCTTTTTATATGGCAAGATTACAGAGGAAGTATATGTCAAACAACCTCCTGGTTTTGAAGATCCTTAACATCCAAACAAAGTCTACAAAGTTGTCAAAGCTCTTTATGGCTTACATCAAGCACCTAGAGCTTGGTATGAAAGGCTCTCTACCTTTTTATTGCAACATAGTTATAGGAGAGGAGCTATAGATAAGACTTTGTTTATCAAGAGAGATAAGAAGGATATCATTCTAGTTCAAGTGTATGTAGATGATATCATCTTTGGTGCTACCAAACAATCTATGGTCATGGAGTTTGAGAAGTCGATGCGTAATGAATTTCAAATGAGTTCAATGTGTGAGTTAACTTTCTTTGGGACTTCGTGTTAAGGTCAAAGGAAGGAATTTTCATAAGTCACAAGACAAGTATATAATGATACTTAAGAAGTTCAATTTTGATGAGATGAAGCCTGTTACTACTCCTATTAAATCTATCAACTCATTGGGCAAGGATGAAGATGGACAACCAGCTTGAAGTCAAGTTGCATCCATGGTTGGATGTCTTATGTATCTTACTGCATCTAGGCCTGATATCATGTTTGCTGTTTGTTTATGTGCAAGATATCAAGTCTCACCAAAGGTTTCTCATATGAATCCAGTGAAGGGAATTTTTACTTATTTGAAACAACAACCCAAGTTGGGGTTGTGGTATCCAAAGGATTCACCTTTTTGCTTGGAACCCAAGTTGGGGTTGTGGTATCCAAAG
Organism: Chrysanthemum makinoi; assembly: GCA_910596185.1. Lineage (NCBI taxonomy): Eukaryota > Viridiplantae > Streptophyta > Magnoliopsida > Asterales > Asteraceae > Chrysanthemum > Chrysanthemum makinoi. The sequence continues at coordinate 245,159,890 of OU343222.1, read as the reverse complement.
GATTAACCTTTTCGCTTGGAAGCTTTTTCAGATAGTGATTATGCAGGTGACAACTATGACAGAAGATCAACTACAGGTGGATGCCAATATCTTGGAAGAAGATTAGTTTCATGGCAGTGTAAGAAGCAAACAATTGCAAGAACATCATCAACCGGCGTAATATGTGGTCGCCGCAATTTGTTGTGGACAAGTTTTGTGGATGCGTAATCAACTCTTGGATTATGGGTTCAATTTAAAGAATACTCCTATCAATATTGATAATGAGAGTACCATTTGCATTGTGAAGAATCCAGTTTATCATTCCAAGACCAAACACATTCAGATTAGGCACCACTTCATCAGAGATTGTTATGAGCATAGGCTCATTAATGTTGTCAAGGTGTATACGTATGATAATGTAGTGATTTACTCTCCAAAGGATTTAATGTTTCAAGATTTAATCACTTGGTGGTAAGTATTGGCATGATTAATTATTGAGCTACATTTAAGGGGAGGACTATTTAGTGTAAGTATAGTCCTATGCATTGCTTGAGGGAAGGATATTCATGTTTATTTGCTGTATTTGCTATTGTAAAGAAGAGAATGGAAAAGTACTACTTTTTGATTTTATGAAAGTACTGCTTGGAAAGTACTGCACATGTGTTTGTCTTATTGAAGTACTATTCCAACGGTAATATTGAGGGGTAACTACTACTAACGGTAACTTTGTTATTAATGACCTGATTTTTAAATCCCACCTATAAATAACTACTGATTTTCCTCCGATATTGATACCTTCAAATCTTTTCCATATTTCCTCACTTTCATCTATATATATTATTCGTCCTATCTCATCAGGATCATATAATCATCAATGGCAAATCGTACTACGCTCCAAACACAACATGGTGGCAAATTTAGAAAAGACCAAGAAAATGTAATCTTCATGATATCATCGATTTTACCTGGCCAATTAGTTATGCACTTTTAGTAGAACCAGATATCATTGGGCAAATGGATTCAACAGTTTTGGGCAACTGCTAGGGTTCATATGGAGAATGATGATTCGTATATTCAAGCTAAAGTTGCTGGGAGAATCATGAAGATTACTGAAGCCTCTATTCGTGAAGACTTATTGTTTGATGATGCAGATGGGGCTATTCATTTTGATAAGCAACTGATTTAGGATACTTTTAGGGATATTGGATATGAAGGGTCTTTAACTGAACAGACATTCCGTAAAACCCTTATTTTTTCCACACTGGAAGTTTTTAGTTCATGTGTTACTTCATTGCATTAGTGCTAAAAGTACCTCTTGGGAGCAATTCGGTTCTAACATAGCATCGGCTATAGTCGGATTAGCTACAAATCGTGTTTTCAACTTTTCAAGGCTAATTCTTGATGGTACGCTCTCACACATCTCACATGGATCAAAATGGTTGATGTATCCAAGGTTTATACAAGTGTTCCTAAATAAACAACTTCAAGATATGCCAAAGCCTACAAGTTTACTACCGCTGTGGTACAACAAGCAAAGATTTTTACTTTTATGGAGAGGAAAAGTGATCTTTTCACTGGAAGGAACACTCCATTAACTACTTCTATGATGGAGGATGTTCACGCCGTAGCCGATGCCAAAGGATGATGACAGAGAAGGTACCGCTTCTACACAAGGTACCGCTCTCAAGGTACCGCATCACGAGTAACGCGAGATCATAGAGTACCGCATCACGTGGTATCAGATCACAAGGTACCGCTTCACAGTATACGGTTCAAGAAGATGTTGCAGTTCTCCACCATCTCCACAAATTTCACCTCGATTATTAACCGTGATGAACATTCACCAATTAGAGGAGATGAAGAAGCTATGCAGCCTGAGGGAACACCTTTAAACAACTATGCTTTATCCCGAGAATTGACAAGATTGAAGAAATCTTTTGAAGATCAGGCTACACAAATTAAGAAGTTACAGATTAAGTTTCGACGACTTAAGAAGTTTGTCTGGCCATTAGTTAAACATCGTCGTTTATGGGTTATGTCTCAAAGAAGGCAAGGAAGGCCAGTTAGGCATATTAAGAGGACAACCAAATGTAAGAAGGTTCAACAATCATCTTCTGTCCAATTGGGGAGGAATTTAGAAGAAAAGAATTTGAAAGAAGATGTTGTTAAGGAGAATGAACCTCAAGGTACTGAAGAGCATGTTAATATTGAAAGTACTAAGGAAGAAAGGACTGAAGTTCAAGGTACTGAAGATCAAGGTACTGAAGATCAAAGTACTGCTTTTCAAGGAAGAATTACTCCAAGGTTGTTAGATTTAGAAGAGGAAGTTGGTCCTTCAACTATTATACATAAAGAAGAAGCTGGTCATTCAACTATTTTACATGAAGAAGAAGCTACACCCAAACCTATACATACTGCAAGTGATGACAAACCATTGCCAAATTTTGCATGATTTATCAAAGCCAAGGGGTGTTAGTATTCCAGGAGTTGCGAGGAACCAAAGAGCTTCTCAACTTGCTATTGATCCAAAAGATAAAGGAAAGGGCAAGATGATTGAAAAAAGAAGCTTACATTGGCGCATATTAGAGCAATTGAAGTTGCAAGGAATGAGGAAGCACTAGAAAGGTACAAGCCGAACTGGAAAGCCGAATTTGCTAATGAAGAAGCTATGAATGAAGAAGCAGCTAGGAAATTACAAGAGGAATTGAATGCTGAAGCTGCTATACCATCACCTCTTCCTATTTCTTCTCTACTAAGAAGACCAAATCTTGCTAAACAAAGGAATGTAATGATGGCATATTTAAAACGTCGAGGATATATTGGATTGAACAAGTTGAATTATGTTAATATGAAAGAGTTATATGAAGCAGTTCAATCAGAATATAAGAGACAAGTTGCAAATATCAAAGATTTTAAAGATGAGGCTGCTTACAAAGAAGATGAAAGAAAAGCAAGTTTAAAAAGAAAAAGAAAAACTCAAGGAGAAGTTAAACAACCATAAAAGAAAGCTGAATTAAGATCTGAAACAAATGATGAACTGAAGAATTACTTAAGGATTGTAGATTTTGAGTATTCAAAAGATGATGCTGAAATAAAGATGAAAAAATCTCCAATAACTACTTTTGAAGTTGTGGAATCAAAGGATGGAAGTTATCTGATGTTTCACAGAGAAGATGAAAGCTTCAAAGTGTTCAATATGCTATGGGATTTATTGCATATAATTGATAGAGTGGACTTATTTCATTTATATCATGTGGTGAAAGAATATTTTGAACACAATCCATCGGAGAGTTGGTTTAGTCTTGCTTTGGAGATCTCATAACCGCTTGGGAAACCAAGAAACTAGTAATCGCTGGAGATCCGGAAGAACCAAGAAGATGGGAGATTGTTAGTCGTAGATTCTTTGAAGAATCTGGAGTACATGTTCTAAAGCTAGACGATGGGACAATGATTCACATGTTAGTACGTAAGATATCCTCTTACAAAGCAGATCTTATGAGGATGGAGAGCATGGAATTGAAGTTGAAGAAGATAATGAAATTGCATTGATGGTCATCAAATTGTTTATCAGATGGACTACTATTGCTGATGAGGATGAATAACCGTATGAATTTTAATTGAATAAATTTTTTGATATATCAAGACTTTATTCATCGCTGATCAAACAAGACTTTCATCAAAGTATCGTTGCAGTTTTAAACCAGCAATGATTTTTGAAAGAGACCTTTTAAGTGACAAATATTTTGAAACAAAGGTTGAATGAAATAAATGGTTTTTGAGATGGTAACATCAATAGGTTATCAATCCACCATGGTTACAAAAGGATTGGCTAATCCATGAGCAAACGGCTCGGGTAAAGATATCTCAAATCCGTTTTTAGTTGACAACTTGCTAATAAGTTGTATGGTAATCAACTCACCATATCGGAAATGTGAAGAGTTGGCTAGCCCACAAGAAAATGGCTTGTGGTAAAGGCTGTGAAAAACCATTATTGGTAATTAGTTCACCATAAATGAAAGAACTAACTAGTCCAAAAGGGTACAACTTTTGGTAAAGACAAATCAAATCTGTTGATAGTTGATGATTTGCTAAAAATCATATGGTTATCAATGTACCATGGTCTTACACACCAAAACATTTGGCTACCCCAGAGTTAATGGCTTTGGTAAAGAGACATCAAAATCCATTAAATTTTCAATGATTCACCTCTCACAGAGTTTGCACACCGAAGTGATGAGAATAGACCTGAAACTTAACTCAATTAAATGTACAAATTGTCTTATGTTGTGAAAAGATGGAGCTTGGTCGAATGTTGTCGAAAAGAAAGAAGATTGCGATTGATGCCGAAAAGAATTATACGCATAAAGACTACTTTGATGATGATATAAGCACGTAATCTACAAAGATAAAATTTGAAGATAAATTCACAATTCCTCTTCAAGAAAAAGATGTTAAAGCATTAAAGGAACTTGAAATCAAGCAAGTAGAATTCAAGTTAGGGGAGGATTGTTGGGATATGAAAGGACTGAAGATAGTCAAAGTGTCAAGATTGATAAAGTACTACAGAAAGACAAAGTATTGGAAGAGTCAAAGCATCAAGCTAAGTCAAAGTAAGCTTTTATTCATCAAAGTACTGCAAAGTTTAAAGTCGGTTGTACATGATTAATAGATGGAAAGTAAAGTTTATCTAGAACTTTCTATGTATTGTTTACTTGACGTACAATGATAAGAATTGTAAACCGATTATGGTTATCCTTGAGCCTATAAAAGGACCCCTAGATTGGCATTAGAGATATGTGTTTTTAGAATCCTTAAGTACAATCAATATTAGAGTTTTAGAGAGTTCGATATTTAGTGTTTTAGAGTTATTAATAAAGTTATATTCTTCTTAGCTTTGTTAAGTAAATTCTGCGTACTTGATAAAGATTACTCAGTGTTTCATTGTTAATAACTTAGGATTTATCCGAGGTTATTAAACCCTTAACAAGCTATTTAAGTTAGTTTGGTTAGAGTACATCGATCCAACGTATTTGATAATATATGTAACTTAATTGGTATAATGTATTTGTTATGTTATGACAATGCAAGTACCTATTTAGTTAGCAAATATGGGTAAATCCGAACACGTGATAAACAACATGCAAAGTGTAAAATCAAGCTGCAAAACTGTCAAATACATTTTGTTTTGTGTCTTTTTGGAAGTCAAAGTGGGCAAATACAAACAAGTCTAGATAGAGCACTAAACCAGGAAGAGATAGTTACCATGCACGTGGCCAATTCATAGTTGAACACGTATACACCCACCAAAAAATGCTGACTATTAAAAGTAAAAAAAAACATAAATACAGACCCACCAAAAATAAATTTTCCCTATAGGGGTGCAAGCCAAAAATAAAGATGCCCCATCAAGTGTGCCATTTTTTGTTGCAATAATATATAATATATAAAACCTTCATACATAATATTACATAAAAGCACATCGAACGTACATCAAAAAACACGTGCATACTACGTTTACCCCAACCCAGATGGTCACACAAATACATTGCATCTTAATTTTATGTATTTGTTGAACATTTTTTTTTGGTAATCATAAGAAGTACCAACAAAACAATGTTTAACAATTACATAACGTTGCCTTACAAAAAAGGCTAGACTAGACAAATTATTTGACTTTAAATTTATGTTAAGACAACAATTTCTAAACATTATCAACAGCATAAGCATGCTGCATAACAATACCTACAATCCAACCTTCCATTCCTTAAAAACCAAGTTGGTTTTAATCCCGCACCTCCTCGATACCGGTCTCTTGTTAGAGCCTTAAAATGCCTCGACATCTTAAACTTCCTTAAACCCGCTCTTGGTGTTTGAAAGCATAGCCTCCTTGAATACGGTTTTCTCGAAACCTTATGACCAGACCTGGCCTTGACACTATTCCTACTTCTTCAGGAATGGAAGAAGATCCTACATCCAAAAAAACCTCATCTGGAAAACAAGATGTCGACACATTATGTAAAGAGGAACCATCGTATTTGACAACCTCTTGTACCCAGTTATAAGGTGGGGAAGTTGATGTAGGCTAAATAAAGATAACATAAATTGATCCTGTTGATTAACACGAATGCCAGGAACAGCTCTTCCAATAATCGTTGATTCACAAAATACCGATTACTAGGATAATTCTTAGCAAAAGCTGCCAAAAATAGACTTTTCATATTTCTTGGAACTGATTATTCCACATTTCAAAGGAACTCTTAAATAAGACTACAAAACAGAAATGGACCCTAAAAGACAAACGTGCTCCTCGTTCCAAGCTTTGATTTGATTGGTCATTCACCTAAAACGGAGCCCCGTAGCCCAAGTTATGCCCATTTTAGTAAGGCCCCTTTTGTCACGCGATCTTGGGCCTCCAGTAACATAATAGCCTGTTCATCAACACTTGGGCCTACATCAGAAGTAGACCACCCAACATCCATTGATACAAACCCAACAACTCCCCCATAGTGCCACTCATCATCACTAAACTCAATAGCATCATGAGCACATTCGATATGCAAAAATTTCATGAAAAGATTCTTGCCTTGAAATTCAATTCCCTTACTTATAGGTTGGGAAGTAGGGGTTCTTAGGGGAGGTGAACAACATTCTTCCTCCCCCCATGCAACAATCTAAGAATAATAATTAGAACTAGCTACCTCCATATGTTTATCATGCAAGCATTGAATGCATTTCCTCATCAAGAAGATTAAAAGTTAGGTTACGATAATAGAAACATGCAAATTTATCAGGTTTATGTGCAATGTACAAGCTGATTAACCCATATTTCTTGGCAAGTTCATACATCCTTTTAATATCATTATCACATTCAACTATTGTCAGACCAGTTGAAAGACCAATTATTAGGCTACAAAAATACAAAGCCCGTATCTTGCACTCAAGCTTGTAGGCCAACAATTTAAGCATTTGCGTAAAGTTCATCGTTGAGGAATTACTTAATCTTAGCAATAGGGTTTGCCCATACTCATACCTTAATTTGGGCAACCAAATGAACTCACCATCATAGTTAATCTCAAATTTAGGATAACCAGCTACAGAGTGTGGCGTCCTGTAATAAAGGTATATAAATGTATACAAATGAGAATAGCAAGATTGTACAAAAATCTAGTCAAGGCAACTTACAACCATGCAGTCACATATCAATATGTTTACAAAGGGTAATGACATGCATACCTTAGTTTGAAATCAAATAAGGCAACCGGAGGCTTAGCATCATTTTTTGATGAAAGAGATGGTTGTGAGATAAGCATCATGACTTGTGTACAAATGTGATCTTCATGAAGATTTGCTATATATTAGCAAATGTATCATTATTTTACTATTGATAATGTACTTATATTATATATGAAACTTATGATCCACTTATTTAAATATGGAAATAGTAATAGGGATAAATGTTAGTTTATTTGTTTTACGTTTTTATGTGTAGTGTGTTTGTGGAATGATATGGGCATTAATGAATTGACAAACCAGTCCTCGCATTTTTAATTTTTTAGGAATTGACGTCCAAATGTCTATTTTTATTAAATGGAAGTCCAAATGAAAAATAAATGAAATAGAGTTGTGGAGTTTTAAAAAGAAAGAATATCTTTCACTGTTCAAGAAATTTAGATCTAACATGTGTACAAACTTTTACGTCTTGTCTTCCATTGATGTTTTTTGAATGAATGTTACACATACCCAAGGTTGCTGCAAAGGCATTGTATCATTATTGGTTTATGTATGAATGTTATAAGTGTCTTTAATGTATTAAATACTTGTTATAAATCCAGTATCTAGTCATGAATGTTTTATGTGTGAATGAATGTATCAATGGATGAGGTATGTTATATGTTTCATTGTAAAATTTATTTGATACAATAGCTTATATTAAAATCCGATAATGCAGGATAAACAATGAAAGTGTTGTTGGAGAGAATTTAAAAATTGTTAGTACAAAGGATGAAATCTATGTTTATAAAAAAACCGAATCATCTTCTCGCGATATGCTAGCACGACGTCAGCAGGATCATCAAATTGCAACGACAGACCATGTGCCAATTGATATTAAAATATACAAACCCACACAACACTATTCCAGTCTTATCAAAAACGTTTGCTACCTCTAGAACAACTGGTAGTTTAGCCTGTAGAATAACAGAAACTGTTAAAATACATATAGGGGTGATCTTGTTGGAAATTTGTCACAAATGTTACTATTCTAAATCGAAATACCCATGTTTGTCACCAACTTATTCATAAAAGTAAGTTGTTTCTTCAAGATGGATTCAAAATTATATGTATTATATTTTTGTTAATTCAAGATGGGTTCAAAGTATTATATATTTCTTATTCATGATTCGTATACAAGGTTCGACCATTTGACATTTTCTTGGATATAATTTTATTCATAATATATTTCATTTCATAACATTAAGAGATAACAAAGTACATCAATGAAGCAACAACATTGATGAAGATACCAAAACACAAAAGATGACACTAACAGAACTTGAGAGAGAGCACATAACAAGCTAGGAGTAGAGTTTTAATATTTTTAGCATCTTGGCCGTAGGAGATTTTTGAGAACTTGGAGCTGAGTCTCACTCATGAGCCTCATCAGTGTCTTGTTTTTCTCAAGCTCCTCATCCTGAATTTCACACAGGATTTCCAAACAATCACTGGCAAGACTGGACCCAACCACACTCTCTCACTGTTTGATCTGCTCACCCCTCACACTGCAACGACGAGTAAGCTCGATCACCTTTGCATGCATCACACTTATGAACTTGAAGTTACATTCATTGCCACTCATAAACAAAGTATTAACCATGTCTTTAAGTAAGTTATCCATTTCTTTTGTAGTAAATGGGGCTATGGGTAATGTGTGTCCCTTGACAAAAGTTATCTGAAAATGGAATGTATGATGTCCATTTATATAACCAAAATGGGGTGGGGGGTAAATGGATTTTATTTTGAATTTAAGTCAAGGTGAATTAATATGAATAGTCAAGTGATGAATTGTTGAGTTTTGTCAAGTAATTAAAAATGCACATTAGGCCAAATGGAATTAATGAAGCTTGTCTAGTACTCAAACCATTCCTGGCCACAAGATAACCATTTTGGGCAACTAGTTTCAATTTGGGGGCAACTAAACCAGTTAGCCTTTTGTTTGTTTAGTTGCATTTCAAACAAAATTTTTAGTCAAGTCTGGTTGGTCCATAAATTTATGCTATGGATGGCTTAGGAAAATTAATATTTAAGTATGTTGTTTACATACATGGTATTAAACAGATTTATGTTGATTAGTTTTTGGTTACATCAAATAACATACATAAGCTATTATTAGGTGTACATTTACTTTTTATTTTGTGTAATAATATACTACTATAATAGAACTAACATATTATGTCATAAAGTCTGAGTAAGTGTGCATTTGGATGCGGTAAACAATATTGCATGGATATTTTGTAAAAACCCAAATTGGGGATGCACATAGGTAGGACAAACTTTATTAATGAGGAAAGGGCGTACTAAAATGATGGTGGTAGCTAGTGGCATGTATTTGAACTATTTATGTCCATTAATTTTAAAGTTTAAGTATTGCAACAAAAGGCACAATGAAACCTGTGTCTAACAAGTTACCATTTTTTGGGCAACTAGGCAGCAAACATGGTTTGTACCTCCAAACTTGGATATAGAGGCCAACTAAATCATGAACCTTATGTGTAGTTCAAAATTAAAAGTAGTAAAGTTTGGTAGTTAAGTATGTATTTCCTATAATTGTATTATATGGGTGAGACACAATGTAAATTAAAATCAGGAAAAAAATTGTTTAAATAGGGAAGCAAGAAGATTTATGTTGTTTATTTTGGGTTGCTTCTAGTTAACCTACACATTTTATTGTTAGGTGTACACTAGGTAATCCTTTGATGTTACTAATATAGACATGTAAGTATAACAAACGTTTTTAAGATACTGTGTTGTTGGTTGTGGTAAACATAAAATGGGTTTTTTTTTAAAAAGTAGGACAGTTTATTAATGGTGAATAGATGTAAGGAAATGATGGTGGTAAATAGTGTCATGTACTTGAAGGGAACAAGTGTCCACAAAACTCAAAGTCAAACTACTACAACACAACTACCAAGAAACTTTGGCCAACAATAAATTTGTTATGGGGCAACTACACAAAAATAATGGGCAACTAGGCACAAGCATGGTGTCTAGTCACAAAGTATAACAAATTATAAGTTTATCTATGTATGTGTTGTCCATAATTGTAATTATCTGTATTGGATAAGAAGAATGAAAAATTTTAGATTGATTTCTACATATGTTATTAAACTTGTTAATGTTTGTTCATAAATCAGATATACCTCGCTATCAAGTAATACAATGCAAATTCAACCAAAAAAGAAAAACATAATAATATGATTGGTTATAATAACAAGATACCTGAAGCACTCTAAACACGGACATACCTGCATGTGACTCAGTAGTCGATGTGTCGCTATCATAGAATTTTACCAACCCTATAGGTATGTTAAATTGGGCAAGACACCGTGTTGTTTAACTAACCTGCTTGCTAGGACAGAATAAAACCTAAAAGAAAATCATTTGTGTATATAGGAATACAGTTAGTTAG